>CM075855.1:52026601-52374101 GCA_037975125.1 Latrodectus hesperus
AAAATCATTAAAAAGGTGAGTTATTCCTACTGAAATTTGTATTTGCAAAAGGTAGTAAAATGACAGGTCTAGTACTATAAATAACTTAACATTTTGTTATTTCAGATAATTTTTCTGCGTAAATTTCCATAAATGCAATTAACATAAATTTAATTAATTTCAATTAAGTCATAAAATTGAGTCTGGTATTTCTTCATTCTTCCGAAAATCTAATTGTGTGTAAACAATTTTTTAACAATTTCCTCCTAAGATTTCATTGAATTACGCTCATTAGTAAATTTATTATAAGAATAATTATTACAGCATTATATTAATATTTAAATTATAAACTGCATTCATTATAAAATTTTAATTCAAATTAAAATCTAAATTAAAAAGTTTTTGATTGCTTTTTCATTGGATTCCAAATATTTGATTAATCATTTAAATAATAAAAAAATAAAAAATGGCAAGTGAAATGTTACATTTTTCATAACTTTTTAGTATATTCTATTCTGTTATTAAGATTAAAAAAAATTCAAATTAAATTTAATCTTTTGAGTAAATTTTACTTTATAATTAAATTCTATCATATTTTTTTTATTTTTCACCCTTTAATTTTTGACTGTTTTTATTAAATTCGGTAAAAAAATTTCCCCTTTTTAAATTCTAGTTAATACACTTAGAAATCGCGTTATTAACATATAAAGTCAATTCTCTTAACTGTTTCAAAAATTCTTTTCTTGCATAGAAATTGAACCACTGAATTAAAAACTAAAGTATTGATTAACCAGTCATTAGGATGTGTGGAAGTTTGACAATTTTCATGGAGTATCATAAACAATAGATTTTAATCATAAAATGACGAAAAATGAGCTTCTTAGTCATAAAATGTTTATAAATGAATTATGTTTTGGATGGCAAATACTTCTTTTTCTCTTGAAAAGCTAAAAATTTTACTTTACTCTGTTTTGATTGTTTTAATGTTTTGTTAAATTATATTCTCATTTCTTTAAAAAAATACTCTGTATTTGCAAAATAAGTGTATAATTAACTATATTTCTTTTAAAGGTAGCAAATTTTTTTGTATCCGAGATTATGATTACAGTAGCAACATTGTTTGAGTACTGAATAAAACATTACCAAAAAATATACAGTAATAAAATTATATTTTTATATTTACTTAATGTATTAAATGATATTAAATAAATTTATGTAAAGTATTTTCATATTTTCTTTGTTTGAAAATTTTCTTTGCATAAATATTTTCAATAATCTATTAAGTCAATTGTATACGTTACCAGAATTATTTAACTCAAAAATATAAATTTTGATTAGCATACATTGAAATATTTTTATATGAGGTTTTTATTTTAAATTAAACTTAGTTGCAAATGCAGTACATTTAATATTTAATTATTTTTTAATTTAATGTGTATTATTGCATTACTTTTATAAATACAAAAACAGTAAGTAAAAATATCAGTAGGAAACCTTTGAATAAATGTCTCAAGAGAATTCAAAGATATTTTTCTAATATCGTATTTCTTAGAATATATTAAGAATTTTTTTCCATGATCTTAATTTTTTGCTACATTTTCTTACTAAAAACTATTTCTAATAGTCACTAAGCATTTAGTAACTAATGTAATGTCCTTACTTTTATTTGTTATCGACATTATGACAATTCAATATTTTCATCCTAACAGATTTCAAAACAAAAGTTGAAAGAACATGTACTTCACGTTCGTTTACCATCAAGTCTTTTCCAATTTTTGAAAATGTTTATTCTTTAATCGCCTATTTTTTCTCTATATAATTCAATTTAACCATTCCAAATATATTTATATCTTTTAGTGATACTTTTCTCAAAAAATACAAGATGATTGTGCAAACAACCTTCAAGTAAATAATGAAAATTCAAGGGAGCTTCAGAGTTTCGGTATTCCTTTGGACACATGGTCTATCTCCCACGCGATCGTACAGTTCAGATAAATGTTTTCTTGCAGCTATCCTGCCACGAGCAACACCTGTCATATTCCGAGAGATAGGAAAGACACGTAGATAATGATAATGCTGACTTATATATGGGTTGTTGCTAAGTTCTGTTACGTCATTGTATCAAGAGCATCGTGACAGGTAAGTAAAAAAATATTGAAGTATAAATATCGCCTACTCAAGTATAATACATTAATTTTTAAATGAGTATAATTAAATTAAATTCAATTTACTTTTTTATTTACAATTGTTACTTTGTTAAATTTAAATGTTTAAAATATTTCCTATCGGCAGACTCTTAGAAGATCACGAAATAAAATAAAATATTTATTTGAATTAACTAAATATTGATACTATTCAAGATTAAATATTAATAACATAATGAAGAACATATTGTTTTATCACGAAAAATTTGAATCTCTTTCAAAATCTTGATGTGCATTTGTGTATAAGCAGGTATAATGTACATTTATGTTTAAATAATTAAAATCTAATTATTCCAATTTTATTCACATACGTATATTCGTTTATCAGATACGTTTTATCACATACGTATCATATGTGTATACCACATACGTAATCTATATCACAAATTATAATTGTCTTAACTAGAACAGTGAATGGTATAAAAGCCAACTAATATTTAACATGCATACATCATCTAAATATGAGATTTCTACATAGGTCAAGGTTGAAATCATCTGTTCTTTCAATAGAAGCCAAGAGAATCAGAAAAAATAGATGAATTTTTCTCTCCCAAACACTATCAATTGCAGTTAATGCTTGAACTTGATGTTGATCAGAAAGCTTGTGAGCCACTCTGTTGAGATAAAATTTTTGAAATAAAATAAATTTAAAAGTAGAAGCTATCTAGTTTATGGAAACCATTGATCTGTATATATTAAAACGATCTAACTATCCGTAAACTGTCTAGCATTTTTTTATCGGATGCAGTTTGCTTTTATTTTAATAGCCTGTATAAATTCAAAATCAAGATTCAAATATTATTTAAAAATAGGTCCATCTAGAATCCGGTTTTCATTAAAAATCAGTAGCATATGACAAAATTCTCTTTTCTAGAAAGCTGAAACCAACTATTTAGCATGTGATAAATGCCAGCAAATAAAATTATAGAGTGTTCAATAATTATTCATTATTCCAAGCTTTGAAGCCTGACGACATTGAGTAATAAGTGCTTGGGGTCTGTCCTATTCTAGAGTGTTGACAAAAATATCATGTTATAAAATTGTAGCGTATATATATATATATATATATATATATATATATATATATATATATATATATATATATATATATATATATATATATATATAGAAGTGATGCATTAAAACTATAGAGAATAGAAGGAAAGCAGGAAAGCATAGGGACCACGTCGTCTTCATCAGGAAGGAGATGGTCAGCTTTGCAAAATAATCTCTTTTCTGACATGCACGAGGGATAAATGTCAAAAAAATCTTCGAGTAATTCCCCCGAAGAGTGTTCGTAATTAAAAGAATATATATATATATATATATATATATATATATATATATATATATATATATATATATATATATATTAACAAAAAGTGGAAAGAACAACAAATATAATACGAAAACTAGCAAATCAGAATGAATTTATATATTAGAATAAACGTAAAGTTGACAAATGTAAATTTGAAATTGAAATAAAGAAATAGTTGCTAAGAGTAATTAAATTCACATAGTTAAAGTAGTTTAGAAGCATGCATTAAATTTAAATTTAAAATTTGTTTAAGGAGACTTAAGGTTAAATTATGATTAAAGAGATTTTAAAGTGATAAAAAGTGAATGTTGGTGTTTTCGGAATTCTTGAACGAAATTCAATGCTTGGGTGGCCCTTCGGTAGTTGTGAAAGTTACTCATTACTTCAATCTTACAAACGATTCCCAACTTCCTACATATTTTAAAATAAAATTAGATGGAAAGTTATTATTTTTGAGGTGATCAATTATTCGTTTTATTTGATTTTTAGTAAATTCATGTTTGTTACAGATATTATAAATGCGATTTAGAGTTCATTAAATATAACATTAACTTATATTTTTAAAGAAATATTTGACTTCCTTCTTTATTATAATTTTTTTCATCTCATGATTTATTGGATTTGTTTTGTAGTACATTTGTTGTACCTTCGGGCCGTATGTGGTATTCCTTGGTGCACAGGGAGATGTTTTTGTTTTCCCAAATAAATAAAATAAATAAATAGTATATTAACTTATTGACCTTAAAATTAAATTGATTCGTTTTGTCAAAAACGTCAATATATGTAATAAAATCATTGATACTGATAAATAAAACTAAAAATTCTGCTTTAATTTCAAATAAATTAGTTTTAATGAGAGAAAGTTCATTGGGGTAAATAGATTTAGAAATATCTTCAAAATTTAAATTATTCAAAATAATAAAACCATCAATGTATCTAAAAATAAAAGGATACTGATAAAGGAAACTTTTTCAAAATAATATAGTAATAGATTTGCAAGTAATTAAGAAAAGTTGAATTCTTTTCTTAATGACTTATTTATTCAATACCACAATTTTGAATAAATATATTTTCACCATTATATACAAAATTAAAATTTATATATAATGGGGAAAATATATATATTATTCAAAATTATTTTAATTTAATTTCCTATATTTTGATCATTTATAACATTTTTTCGTAATTTTCTTTTTATTAATTCGTTAATTTTTTGTAATTTTGTATATTGTATTTACTACTTTATTTTAATTATATATATCCTCTCTCGTATCTGCGCTGTGTGTATAAATAATTTTCATAAAAAGTAAAGTTGAACTAAGAAAGTTGTTACACTTTACAACTGAGATTATTTGAAATTTAAAAGTAGAAAAAGTATAATAAATAAGATTTCCAAAGTTTACATTTTAATATATTTTTTCATGAATAATTATTTTAGTTTTGTCGCTTTTAATTCAAAATTTCTTATGGAGTATTTTAAGCAGGCATTTTTGACCATAGATTAAATTTGATTCATCAATAGTTTCTTTCTTTTTTTACGTTAGAAAAAACTTACTTGAGTTAACTTTTTTGATACATGAAGTAAAATCAATTCGGTACTTGTTAGAATATGTATTATGATATTAATTAATAAAAATGCTTTTACTAGTTCAAATTAATTCATTGTAATAAGAGCAGGATTTTCATATAAAACAGCTAATTCTTTTGGCCACTTGTACTTGCAATCATTAATGCCATTGTCTTTTTCTTCAATACATTTCGTTTCCTGAAAATTTAATATTATATGTAAATTCATGCTACACGTAATTATTAATAAACAAAAACTCCTATAAAATTAATCATATTTGTATTAAATTGTCTTGTAGTGTGTCTATAATTATAAATAACTCATATTTACATATTCACACCGGAATTTAATTTTTACTTTAAAAGGCAATTATTTTTAGATTGCTATTTTAATGTTATTAAATTTTTATGAAAAATACTTTACATGTACTTAATTCACATAATTATTTAAATGAAAATTAAAAAATATTTCTTATGGAATTTAGATTAAAAAATAAGCAACTATAAAACTAAAGCCAGTTTATAATTCATTTTATTATTATTGTATTCCAAATTTTCAAGTACATGATTTCCGGCTTAATCCAATAGTTAATAAAATGTAATTTATGTAGAAATATCTCAGTGCTACTGAAACTATTTCCTGTAATAAACTTCAAAAATGTCTTAAAGTTATTGAGAAATGAATGCTTTTAACTATAAAAAAATTTATTTCCTTATTGCATTTTAACGTTTAAATTTTAAGGGTACTTATGATGTTCCAAACGAATTATCTTTTTCTTAGAATAAAAGAAAGCACTATATTCGATTCTAATTTTATCTTTTAGAAGTTCAACTATTATTACGATTCAATTATTTATCTTCCTTTAAAAAATGAGTTAGAGTTACTTATTATACCTTATAAACAAAACCAAAAATTGTCCTTATTTTATAAATTATTAGAGTTTACTATAATTATACTTTCAAGTTAATAAATTGCTGTCTTGGTAATTGCAAAAAGTGTACTGAAATGAAATATCTCGCATAAACTAAAAGTTAAAATTATTATTAAATAAAAAGTGAAGATCTGTTAGAAAAAATATTTTTTCCTTTTTATTTGTTATTTCCTATAATTTTGTAAACAATAAAGTAACGTTTTTATGATTGTAGATTTATTTTTTTACTCTCGCATTAAGTGAAAATGTTATGTAACTAGATTATTTTTGGGTTTTTACTAGAGAAAACTACATTTTTGACTGAAAAAGTGTGTTTTTTTACGCCCTAAGTAACTCAGTTAAAAATGGCCAACGCCATAAAATTATTTGTATTTACCAATTAGATAATAGGGTTCTAAGTGATTTTTAGCTTCAAAAATTATTTTGAAAAGAAGCCAATAACTTGTTCCAGCTTTTAACATAGATCTAATTCTACTTCTGAACATATTTATGTTGAAAGTTCTTAGTAATGTAACATTAGTTTCTTTTTTTAACTTAATAGACTACTAACTTAAAATAAAGATAAGTTTTGTTCTTTATTGGTGAATCGTACATTAGATCTTAAAAATTAATACTTATTTAATACGTTACATTTTCTATAGATATTAAATATTTAGTATTAAAAGTTCTTCAAAGTTCTGCATAATGTATTGATTAAATGAATTAGTATATGTTTGCAATTTTTTTAAACTAAATTTGACCGAATTCAAACAAATGTAAGTTTTTTTGTAACTATTAACGTAAAATCCTCTTAAATCGATTTACATTCAAATGCTAGAGAAACTGGCAAACATATTTAATATCGTATAGGGCTGGCATACGCAGAAGGGATACGCTGACAAGGACTTGACAAATGCTTGGAAATATCCTGAAGGCAATACAAGTCATTGATTTTGCAGGAGAATCCAAATATTCATAAGAGTGTGGGGTAGTGAATATATCTTTTCTGAACAGCATGTTACATAGCATTCAAAATATGCTCAATAATTTTCATGTCTGGGGGTTTGTGTGATCATTTAAAATGTCTAAAATCGGAAAAGTGATTCTGGAATATCTTGATTCTAGTAACTATTGGTGTATAGAATCCCGTATTGTCTTGATGGATTATTTAAGTTCAAATGAATGAAAAATAAGATTTAATTGGTGTTGTTGTTGTTGTTGCTTATCCTCCATGTCTGACGGAGTCAGACTAGATCCACGAGTTCGTTGACTGTAAGGAAGTCGAAGACTAAAAGAGGATTGCTAAAGAGATCCTCCCTAGAGAGACCCATGCAATCCAAAAGATGCTCAGGAGAAGCCTGATGATTTTGGCACTTGGTGCAGGTGACGAAAGTTTTCCTGCCCTCGTTGAAAGTGAGGCACTTGATGTGACCGCTAGCAAGTCTTGAGAGAACAGTCCGGGTAAGATTTAATTGGTATAGGTGATCTGACAGGATGTTTTCATATCTGTCACCAATCAGATTCCTCTCTATCATATCAGGAGACCCAATCACATCTCCATATACATGACATATCACCATAGAAGCTACACTAGCTTGAGTAATCTCCAATTGATATATAGGCCAAATAAATTCATAATGTTTTCACCATAGCCTCCATAACATGATACTGCATAATACTGCTACAAGTCTAGTTAATTCCTTAACAATTTAGAAACAATATTGTTTGTTTTTTTAATAAGTGATTTACTTCTACAGAAATTAATTTTTCCTTCAAATTTTGATAACAAACAAAAAATTTAGTTGAAATCCAAATTTTAATATTTAATACAGAATTTACCAATAAATTGATATAAATCAGAGAACAAACTCTTCAATTAAGATTTTAAAAAACTTAGTGCAACAATTAGACTTGTAACTAAACATAGATCTTATTAATAACAATATGATCTTAATACAGATATTTTTAAAATAAAATTTTAAAAGAGTGATTGTAGTTCTATTATTATTTAATTTATTACTTGTGTATGTACCTTTAAATATGGTGTGATAATAATATATTTTAGTAAATAAAATTTAAAATTAGTGGTTTTATAGAACACTGATTTTGTGAACAAGAGAGATTCATAAGCAATATATCTGAATAATAAAAATATGAGTGAAATAATTTCAATATTTATTGCTAGATGTTTTTTTTTTCATTTAAATTGATTCCACATTTAACACCCTATAATTATTTGTCAAAAGTAAACGATTAATTCCATAATGAATTTGTCTTTTTTTCTTAACATCAAATATTGTAAAAAAGATTAGATATATTGGTAACAAGTATATAAACTTATAATTACACAAATATAAATTTTTTGGTGAAGCAAATCGTTCTCGTAGAAATGTATATTTACACGCAGCAGGCATTAATATTTACTTTATATCAGTATATTTTAATGTTATTTTAAAATTGTATGTTTGTAAACATTAAAGGTGATTTTACCGTGTCATGCTCTCTAATAACAAAAATGGTAAAAAAAGCAATATTTCTTTTAAAATTTACAGTGTAAATAAAATCTATTATTGATGGAGAAATCTTTATCTTAAAATTCTTATTTAATAGAAAATAATAACTGACACATTTTTTATCTTTTAATTTAAACTAGAAAAAACACTTTATTCTCTTCAATTATATTTACAATGGCTTTTTTTTATCTTCTTCTTAAAATGAACTGCATCGTACAATTTTTTTTAAATGTTTTTAAAATAAGCTATTTAAAAAGCAAAATATTTTAATAGATTATTTACATATTGTCTTTAAAATATGGACTATAATGAGTTGATTTTATATAGATATTACTACTGAAGCTTTAAAGTTATTACCTAGATAATTTGCTGATAAATTTGCAAAACAAAGGACAGATTTTATAAATCTAATATTATGGTAATTTAATAATCATCAGAATGATATGGAGCGAAATCGTTATCTATAGGAAAAATTTTAAAATACTTTTTTGGCGAAATACCAGTCAAAATAACCTCTCAATCCGTATAAGGTTTCATAAACTGTAACTAGATATTTAAATGTTTGAAAATTATCTGTAAAAGTATATAACTATATTAGTTTAAAATATTTTCACTGAATTATTAAAGCTTACAATTTCATAATTAAAAATGTTTTAACTAAATAATTTTATGAAATTTTATTTAAATATTTTATACAAATTCAGTGGTTGATTAGAAAAGCATCATGTTTGATATTTATGATAATAATACAAATAAACCATTTAATTGATTTATGTTTTCTTCTTTCATTGTGGTTAATATATTTGGTTTTTCCTTCAATCTAATAACTGATTTTTTTATTCAAAATTTGCTAATCATTGCATTAAATTTAGAGCTTTTTCCATATGATAACACTTTTATACATAACATGGTATTTGGAAATTATTCATAACTTTTGTTGCATAAGTATTGCTATTTTGGAGCTAAAAGTACCTAAGATTATTTTTAATGACAACTGAAATTAATACGGAATAACAATAATTTTAAATCCTAAATTTCACATAAAATTTTATATTAAAGATATCGAACTCATTATCTAAAAATGCTTGCTTCTTAGAAAATAATAATTGGCATAATCTTTAAATTTAAATTATCCAAAATACTTTATTCTCTTTCATTTACACGATATGTGATTTATTTCTTCGCCTAAAAATGAAATACATCTTATAGTTTTACAATTTTAGGCCGTGGCAGCCTAATGGTTAAGGCTTAGACCTTCCGTCCGGAAGGACTGGGTTCGATTTCCAATGCCGCCAAAGACTTACCGAATACATACGATATATGTGCTCGTTAAATCTGTGGAACCGAAAGTCATGTGCTCGGTCGTTCGGCAGTTACTATCGGTGAAATGGTATGTTAGAAAATTTCCTCTTCCTTCAGATCAGTGTCAAAATTGGAGTTGATCCGCTGGTGGTGCCATCTATCGGAGGAGTTTAGACTTACCTTCACATTTGTGGTACTCTGGTTAAACGAAAGACGCACCCTGATGACTTACATTCGCATAGCAAATGACATAGCGAGCTAGTTTTGCCCAAGTGTCATAAATAACATCAACAACACAGGGTTCTACACCACAAGAATATGTGTGCGAGACAGAATGTGCTGATTGTTTTTATAAAAATTAACGAATAATAAGTTCTCTATATTCTAAGTTAGTTCAAAGGAAGAATTCGGCGAATCATGATGTAAAGTTTTCTGCAAAAATATTTCTTCAATATTGAAATAAGTTTATCAAATAAGTCTCCTTGTGTAAAAGTCCTATGGTGGGTTGTCGAATAGTTACCATGGGTGTAATGATCTGGAGAAAATTTCCTCCCCTTTCTTGTCAAAGTCAAAATTGTGGATCTCCTAGTGCTGCTATCTATCGGACAAATTGCAAACAAAGAACAATAACATAAAAGTTAATTTGTTAATTAACTTATCATAAGAAGTTTTATTTAGGTGTAACAAATGTATTTTCTTTCAATATGTTATTGGATACTGTGAAATATATTGACATATCCTATTCAATATAAGAAATTGAACATATATATTTAAAAATTTACAGTTACTTCATAAACTTTTATTATTTAAAATATTTAAAATTTGAATTGAGAAAAATCCACTTTCTAATTAAGATTATGAAAATCATGATTCATTAGCTTTTTAAGCAAGTATATTTGTCAAGCAGTTTTCTCAATTTTGAGGAATACAATAAATTTTATTTTTTCAGATTCTAAAATTGTTATAACATTTCACTTATATAGTATGATATGTTATACATCACTTATTATTCCATTTAAAATAAATGAAAATTATTTTCATAATTATATTCTTAGTAGCCTTAAATATGTTTTTCTAGTATTTTAACATAGAATTTTAAAGTCAAATTGTAGAAATATTAATAATAATTAAAGATAATGCATTTTTATTTTTATTTTATTGTTCGATTGCATAAAAAATTACCGAAGTCCAGATTTCAAATTATTAAATAAAGCACCTCCTAATTACATCTAATTTAATAATACATTTTTATACTTTAATGGAAAATATAATAATGTCATTTTATAAATGTTATTTAAATTATATAAATCCGCTGTTCTCTGTTCTGATACATCTAAAACATGTCTTAGCAGTAAGTACATAAATCTGTTAAAGAGCTCACATTTTCTAAGTAATAAATGTATAAATTTTGATTCTATATGTATCTCTCAGTAAGCACATAAAATAAAAGGAACTTTATTGGAAACTTAGATAGTCTTACATAAGTTTGTGCTTTTTACCTCAAGATGGGATTCGAACACGTGATTTTTTGAACTTAAGGCTAGAGCCGTTTGTCGGCTCGACTAGTAAAAGATAAGAGTTAAGCAATAGATTAACCGTGTGATAAAGGCTTTAAAACTTCAGAAGTAATATATATAAGTTTGTAATTTATTGCTCTGTAGCTCACTTCTTTTTAAATTCAATATGTAAATAAAGACAAAGCTATTTGAAATATTTGTTATGTTTTTGACAAGCCTAACTAGCTAGACGAGAGCCATGCGAAATTAAGTCAGAAGGGTGTTTCTATCATTTAATCATGCACTACGATGGTGAAAGTACGGTTTTACTCAAAAAAGTATTGTTGCAAAATTGCAACAATACTTTTGCTTACAAACTTGTATTCATATTTAATTTAGATATAATATTCAGTGAAATAACTTCCCTAAACTTTTATTAATTGATTATGTTTAATGCAAGATTGGTATTATTTTTAAAGTTAAAAAGTATTTTTATTTTAATGGAATATCTATACATAAAAATGTTTCTGGTGAAATTATTTTTGGAAAATATTTTTAATGACATTTTGATTCGTCAATGCAATGTGCAGTTATAATTTCTCAAGTAATTATTTAAATCGTGTTGTTGTACAACAGAAACAAACTTACTTTAAATTCATCAAAGATGACAAAAATTTTGCTAACATTTATCATTAAAGTATCATGAAATATTTGTGTTTCTATCATTTAATCATAGCACTACGATGGTGAAAGTAATGTTTTACTCAAAAAAGTATTGTTGCAAAATTGCAACAATACTTTTACTTACAAACTTGTATTCATATTTAATTTAGATGTAATATTCAGTGAAATAACTTCCCTAAACTTTTATTAATTGATTATGTTTAATGCAAGATTGGTATTATTTTTTAAATTAAAAGGTATTTTTTATTTTAATGGAATATCTATATATAAAAATGTTTCTGGTGAAATTATTTTTGGAAAATATTCTTAATGATATTTTGATTCGTCAATGCAATGTGCAGTTATAATTTCTCAAGTAATTATTTAAATCGTGTTGTTGTACAACAGAAACAAACTTACTTTAAATTCATCAAAGATGACAAAAATTTTGCTAACATTTATCATTAAAGTATCATATTCTTGTTTCAAACATACTTCTCAAAGCGGCATATAATATTCCATTGGGTGACATTTCAGAATTTTGTATGCATGATTTATTAACTTACAAGTTATCAGTCGGTAGCAGCTGGTGCCATTCACATGAAACTCAAGATGATAATAATTCATTTCCTGGCACGTTCTCACAGGGAAAAACAAAATCAGGGAAAGAAAAAGTATTAATGTGCACTGATATTTACGCTTGCAGTTGCATCGTAAACATCGATTATTTGTATAGATTATAAAAATAAAGAATTTGCTCATACTTATCGCTTGCGATAAGAATGGAAAAGAAAAAAATCTTCTGCATTCGCTGCAGATATTAAAGTATATTTCCAAATAAATTTATAGGGTTTTGACCAGTTTATCCAAATATTATTTCAAAATAATATTTTAATGTTATCCACTGAAAAATATGAGTTTTTACCATTTTTCTGTCAAATATATTTTAATAAATTTTGAACTTACCATAAATTCCAAACTTCTGTTAGCGTAATTATAGGCTCAAATATCTTTATCCGCTCACCCAAAAACATGGACGTTTTCGAAACATAAATTATTTTAATGTTTAAATTAAACTATTACATGAAGCTAAATTGGCATTACTCATTCGCTTTATTGTAGTAGATAGTGACCGGGTAATGATCAGAAGGAAGTTCTTCTATGGTGATAATACTTGATGGAGGTGGGAGGCTTCTGGACATGCAACTGGACAAGCAGGTCAATGCAATTGCCATGTCTCCACCCATAGTGGGTTGGCTTGCTAAAACTTAACAAAAACGAACTAAATAACATTTATTCTTAGAATTTCTTTGATTTTCGTATGAAATTAGCAATGTATTTACGGAAAGAAAATTTTGTGGTCTTATATTTTTCATAAATAACCGGGTACACTTAAAATTAATTTTAAGTGTAACCGGTTATTTATGAAAAATAACCGGTTATAATAAAATATATATTTATTATAACCGGTTATTTTTCATAATATAACCGGTATTATATTATAACCGGTTCAATATTATAACCGGTTATTTATGAAAAATAACCGGTTATAATATAATAAAATTTTTTTTTAAATAGATTAATTTATTTAACATATTAAGATATTTTTCAGTTATAGTATCTGTAAAGCTGTTGAATGATTAAAGTTGTAATTGTTACTATTAAGTGGTGTTTCTTTAATGTAACTTTTCAATAATTAGAATATAATGAATTCTTACACCCAACTGTTACTATAAAATTTGCTTAAAATTAAATATTTAAATAATTTCATTGCATTAGAATATTTATTTCCTTAAAAGTAATAAAACTTAAACTAATATTATTTAATAAGTAATACTGACATAAAATTTCCTGATAGTAAAAAGCGTAGTATATTTTAGAAAGCATCGTCCATTTATATTTTAATATAGTAAAAATCCTTAAAAATTTGAGGATATAATTCATTAACAAATACTTAAGGATAATTTTATCAAAATGAAATAAAAGAAATTCATTTCAAATTCTTTTTTTAATGTAGTTCAAAAACACAATAGGGTATTAAATAAACAAGGGATTCCAAAACAACAGATTCTTAATGTATAGATTTGGTTTGCTTATCGTTTAACGATCAGTTTTTGCACTTCAGAGCTAATTACACCATTCTTAAGTAAAGGAAATCCTTTTTCATAACACATAAGCAGGAAAAAGAAAAATATATTTTTAATGAAAAGTAAAATTATTAGGAATTTTAATAATGGCCATTTATAAGTGCATTCAAATAATACGATTAAAAACCAATAGATTCATTGGGAAATAAATATTAAAAATAATGTCAAGTTCTTCTTTTTCTTCTTAATAGGATTGCACGGTACTGGGCACCTCTGCTCGATAGCAATTTGTGGTCATAACCTCAAGCTCATGAACTCTTAGTTCCAATAAATTGGGTCGCCCACTTTATTTATAAAGTCAGACAAACTCTTTATGGAGCTAAGATGTAACTCTTTAGTATTGATAATTCCTAAAGTATTAAAACGAAGGGAGGCTAGAGCATCACACTCAAAAATTATGTGCCGATTCATTATCCTTAAGACATTTCCTACAATTAGGGTGTTGAACGAGTCCCATAGTATGGAGATGTTTCCTAAAATGATCGTGTCCAGTGATGAAGCTTACAATGGGTACGTATCTTCGCCCTAGAACAAGTAAGAATTTCAGAGGCAACATTCGCCGATGATCTAGCAATCATACTTTTGGCGTGCTTTTGACCAGAAGTGTTAAACCAAGATTTATTCATCTTCTGCTTTTCCCATTTGAGTAGGGTACTCTTTATGGTATTCATGTTGATGCCACAAAAAGGTTCCGCACCAATAGGGTTAGAAGACGAACCTTGATTTGCCAGTTCATCCGCCTTTTCATTACCTTCAATCCCAAGGTATCCTGGCACTCAAAAAAGAAAAACCTTATTATTGGTTGTCAGTTCCTTAAGAAGGTTTCTACATTCCAGGACAATCCTAGATTTGACTTGGAAAGAGTTAATGGCCTTTAAAGCAGCTTGACTGTCACTACAAATTAGAATCCGCTTCCCATGGTAGTCTTTTCTAATATTTAATAATAAACAGTAAATAATGGCAAGAACTTCAGCTTAGAATACAGTGGCATACTTCCCAAGGCCCCTAAAGAAGTTGACACTTGGTGATACCCCATGCACTCCAAGTCCAGAGAGGTTATCCTTTCTAGATCCATCCGTAAACCAGATGAGATCATAGTTATCCAAACTGATCGTGTTCTCACTCCATTCATCCCTGGTTAGAAAAACAACCTCAAAAGGTCTGTCGAACACGTAGAACTTTTCTATAGTGTCAGAAAGCATCATAAGAATATGATCCTTTATAATTTTCGTGATTCTGAAATGACCTATAACCAAGGGCTTGTCATACCATTGCTTTTGCAACATCATTCTATATGCAGTCATTCTTTCAATACTGCAAATGAAAATGTCTAGAGGAGTCAGATCTAAAATAATCTCTAAAGGTCAGGTGGGTGCACAGGACATAGCTCCTGTGATACATAGGCAGGTTAGTCCTTGCAGACTTCCTAACCTATTCTTCAGAGTTACCTGTTCCGCCTTGCACCACCAGATAATAGAGGCATAAGTAATAATAGGTCTGATAATAGCAGTGTACATCCAAAACATCAGTTTCGGTTGGAGACCGCAGTTTTTACCAAGCATTCTTCTATATGTCATAACACTTAGCTTGGTTAATCTTAAACTCAACATACTTATTCCAGGTAAGTTTTTGATTAAAAAATAGGCCTAAATACTTCACCTCAGTAGCAACATTGATGGGAACGCCAAAAAGTTTATGGATAGTAAAATAATCCCATTTTCTTTTGCGTGTAAAAGGTACAAGATTGGTCTTCTGAGGACTTACCGTCAGATGCCTCTCTTTGCACCACTTACTAACTTTGCATTAGTTGAGAAGTTATGTTGAAATCCTTACCTAGGATAAGGATGACAATGTCATCCGTATACTTTGAGTGTAGTAGCCCATATTATTAAGATATTTAATGAAACTATTAACTACTAGGTTCCAAAGTAAAGGCGACAAGACACCTCCTTGTGGACAGCCTCTAGTAGTCTTCTTTTCAAGTGATTCATCAAAGACGTTCATTTGAATAACTCTATACGTGAATAGGGTCTCAATTCATTTAACAAGAATGCAATTGATCCTTGTAGCTCGTAAAACATTAACAATGGATAGATGCGAAGTATTATCAAAAGCTCCTTGGATGTCTAGGAAAGCAGCTAAGGCTATTTCCTTCCTATCCAAAGAGTCTTCAATCTTGGAGACAAGCTGATGTAAGGCTGTCTCATCAGACTTACCAGGTTGATAAGCAAGTTAAAGGTCATGCAAGAGACAATTGCTACATAAGTAATCCTAAGCAAGCCTATCAATAATCCCATGGCTAGAATATATTCCATGGCTAGACTAGCCCTATACATTCTATTCAGCACCGAGATAATAAACTCATCAGCCTTTTGGGTCATGATGGGCATTATTCCATCAGGAAAAAATTATTAATTCCATATTAAAAAATTTAATAAATGTCTATTTTCAATCTTCATCATTTCAAAATATATCAAACATTTAATCAATAATTCTAATTAAATTCCTTACGTTACGATTATTTTTCAAATTACGATGTAGTAAAATATTCATGACTTCTATTGGCTAAAAATTTAAAATATTCCTTTCTATTATGCTAAAATAACAATATTTTTTATTTTTTTAGAAAACATGAAGCTCCTTTTGTTGGTCTGCCTTATCGGCTTCGCTGCTGCAGATTTCCTGCAAGGTAACATTTTCCCATGCACATTGCTATTTTGATTTGAAATGACTTATTTTCGTTTTAGTTCACGCCAAGAGAACTTTTTTTTACTTTATTTATTCATTTCTTGGTGTTATAAGGAAAATTTGATTCACACTTGTGAAGGAAAAATGAAATATTCATGAATTTCCACTCTTTTCGAAAAATTTTCGCTACTTTTAGTTTAAAATGGGGAAAGAAAGACAAAAATTTGAGAAATGTTTCTCGTTAATTTGTTCCTTTTTTAAATTTTATCATAGGAAGTTCTTTGATTTCATACAACTTCTAAAATTAAGTTTCCTTAAGAAATCCTTTAAAAAAGTGTGCGTGTGTTATATGTATTTTTTAAATTATTACTCTAAAAAAAGCCTTAAAGCCTTATAGAATGAACTTATTTTCACTTACGCTTTATTTTGCTAACATAAAAAAATCAATTCATGATAATACTTCTTTAGAAAGTTTGTTTTAATTTTTCGACAGGATTTTCATAGTTCTGAAAGTATCTTTATAAGCTGAGTGCATTAAAATACAAATATATTTTTATAAGAAAACTTATAGTAAGAATAAAATAATAAAGCGTAGGTGTTTGTGTGTGTGATGGTTACTTAAAATTTATTTTAAGTAACCATCAACCATTTTAAGTAACCATCATTATTTCAAGGTTGTCCACGTACAGTGAGTGCTTTTTAATGATCTAGCAATGTAGAAATCCAAGATCGATATTTAAGATTGTGTTCATAGCCATAATGCTTCTTTCAGAAATTCTTCAGTGGATTGGAATGATACTATATCGATATGAAATTTATTTCATCTCTATCAAGATTTACAGCAAATTAATGATTAAATTATTAACATTTTTCAAAACTTACACTTAAACAGTCCTTGTTTTAATGGTATCGTAAAGAGAAACTTCAATATCTTTGTAATACTTCATCTCATTGAATTAAATTAGATACATTTGTAAAAGAAAAACTCATATAATTAGATTGATATTAAACGTCTGAATTCCGAAAATAACATTTGTAATAAACTTATTTGTATTTACCTTAAATTTATGTTTAATGTTTTAACTTAATATATTAATTTTTAAGTCTATTTTTCAATTTTATCTAATTTAAATTAACATAAAAAAATTAGAGAACTTTTAGTATTTCATGTTCCAACCCAGAGTCAGTTTTGCTGAAATTTAAGTTTCATCCACTTATTAAGCAATGCTATACCATTCCATTTCATTTAATTCGGTATTTTCAATTACCAAAAGAATCAGCAAGTCAGAAAATTTTTATTGGGAGAATTAAGTATAAAGAAAATAATTTCATTCAAGTTAAATAATTTTAAAATTAATTCAATTCTACTTATTTTATAATTAACTTTTCAGGACTGAAAACAAAAAGAATTATAGGCATGATTAAAATGATATAACTTTTCTTTCTACTAACTAAAGTTGCAAAATTTCTTCTATTTATCCATGCCTTACATTTTGTGACCTGGAATGTTTAGCCATGGAGGTAAAATAATGTGATCTTTTTCTTCACAGAAGCTGAACCCGCTGTTGATGAGTCTGTGTTGGCTTTCCTGCAAGGTGCAGTCAGTGCCGGATCATTATCCAAAGCTCTCGGAGTCAATGATCCAGAAATTGATCAGTAAGCATTAGGGTTACTGTATGCATCAGGAAACAGGTGTCAGTGTTGCATAAAATGTTAATTCTTTGAATTCTTCTGATGATAAATGGATTTGATCATTCTCCATTGAAAAGAGAGTTAGAAAATTTGTTTCATTTTATATAGAAATAGAAAGAAGGCTTTCAAATTCAAGTATACTTATAAAAATGTTTTACACACTATGTTACTCATACAAATATACCACTTTATTATAATTATATTACATAACTAAGATACTTTATTTCAAATTATGTTTTTTAAATGACTAAAGATATTTTTTAATAATGACTTTATGTAGGTTTAGGGGCTCTTTAATTTCTTACATTTTAAAAGTGAAATCTTGATGGTCTAGTTGGTTAGGGGATTTGAACTCAATATCAGAAGATATTGAGTTTGAATTCTGACACAATCGAAGATCCGTCGTTTTCATTAATAACACATGGGTCACATAAATGTGCCATGGTCGCAATGTCCTCTGCATGAAATAACACCTCTGAGGTGGTAGGCCAAATCTTAGACTTTTCTGCTTGCTTTCAAGAAGTCCTTGTTTCTAAGTTACGAAATACTCACTCAACTAAATTGCGAAGAAACATGGACATTCACACAGTATGTTTACAATTATGCTTTTTCATTGATATTGAACAAGATATTCAAGAACAAAATATTTTTCATGGACATTTAAGGGATAATACCCAGGAAAAATGCAGGAAATTTTCAACATTCTCTTCTAATGCCTGTAAATGAAAAAAATAAGACATCCATCTTCATTAGTTTGATAGGGAGCTATATCAAGTTTAAAGCTTTCCCTTTTAAATTGGTATTCCTTTCAGTAAGCCCAGAGAAGTCTAACATGTATTATGGATGATTATAATATTTTCGAAACACTTCCATTGCCGAGAAATATTGCATCATTAGTTTTAGTTATTTTTGAAAAGTTTAATTTAAATGTGTGTTGGAATTGGAAAGCAACATGAATCGGAATGCCTTAAGATATACTTTAGCTGAATTTTAATTGGGGACTTGAGAACATACTTAAGAAAATTTACCTCTATTCTGCAAAAATGAATGAGATAAGTAACTAAAAAAATGTGGGGTTTACATAACATTTTTATTTGTACCTGGTTATAATTTACCAAGTTAGAAACATAAAAATTTAACGATAGCTTACAGAACTTTATATAAATGCTTACTAAATATATAATAAATCAAATAGATGGAATTTAATATAAATTTCTATTCTTTTCCTTATGTTTTACCGCTTATTGCAGCAGAAAGCCAATGTATGTTTGCTCTGATAGCATAAAAACGTGAGTTATTATGAATGAAATATAAATCAAAATGTAATTTATCATAATTATTTTCTAACTAAAAATAATGCATTGTTTTACAAATAATTGCTACCCTATCAAAACTAAAAGAATCAAAATATTATTCTTAGTTTTGCAATTAGTTTTGCTGGAGCAAAAATTTAATAAAAATGTTAAACTCATATTCCAAAAACGACCTAATATAATTAATTGTATGGGCAAGTTACTGTTGGGAAAACAGCATTGCCTTCTTATTCACAGAGAGTTTGTGACCTCGATGTTGAAATAATCTATGTTATTGATGACAAGATAAAAATTACTGATAATAAATCTGCTTATCAGTACTTAATTTCTGTAAAAAATTCAAAATATCTGGGCTTTTTTGCTCAATTCTGTAATCCGATAACAATGCGATTAATACTGTGATGGTGCAATGCTACAAATGACGATTCTTACAACAATATTTTCTGCCCCACATTACATGATATGTTTAAAAAAATCAATTTTTGAAATGTAGGTTACCTCATTTCTCTTTGATAGTCAGATGGTTATTGGTTTATGACTTAAAATATCAATACCTTAATCCTATAGTCTTCCACTCAGAAAATATCGTTCAATGAATCAAAATAAAATCAGGCTTAATTTCACTTTTAATAAATATCTAAAAATACAGCAGCGTAGTTGAATTTAGAGAAACGAAATTGTCTTTGTAAAATAGCTCAACATTAATTTCATACTTATGACTTTTCCACGCATATCTATGGCGTAAGACTTTTTCCTCTTATATGATAAATAAATACGACTTATTTTATTAGAAAATTGTTTCTGAAAACGAATGGGCATTGCGTTTCTAAATTACAATTGCAAGTTCTTAGCTTACTTACAAGGTGATCTTAAAATTTTATATACATAAACTTAAATTTAAGAATGCTGTCCATGAAAAAGTTTAGGTAATGCAACATGACATTAACGAATAAAAATAAAGCAAATCTAGTTTTCTAACTTGAACTAGAATATCGACTCTTTGGTAACTGTTTTAGTAGGAAACCAAGGCATAATGGTTATCCCAAAAAATCTTATAATAATCTTTTATCATTTATTTATCTGCCTAATAGCTTTTTATCAAAGTTTGTGACCAGTTTTTAATTTATACTAAAGTTAAAATTTCATGTAATAAAATAATGTGCCGTTTCTTTGTTCCTTTGTGATGAATTAGGAAGAACTATTCTCAGTATTTATAATAATGGGTAATATCAAACTCATATCTTCTCTGCTCGCTCATTTAGTGCAATTTTGCCCAATGATTAAATATTCTGGGATTTTATCGATTACTTAAAATTACTTTATCAGTTATTCATCTTCATCAAAACTTGATGAGGTAGTCTTTTGTAAGAGAAAATTACGCATTTAGATTACTTCCATTTAAACAAAATTTTAATTGTATGAAACAGCAATTAAATTATTGTATCTAACTTCTTAACATCTAACTGCATCTATTGTATCTAACTTCCTGTCATTTTCTATTCATTTTTTTCGACAACAAAAGCTGACTTCAAATTTGATTAAACTTGATATGATAGCTATTTCATTTTATAAATTATGTAAAAGTATGCAACTATTGATTATATTTTTATAATATGTAAATAAGCCTTATAATTCATATTTAGTGTGCGAAATGAGCAAAAAATAGTTTTTGTGTTAGTTTGATTAAAGACAGTAAAAATTACCTATAGATGTATGATTCACTAAAACATTAAATGTAAAATATTCATATAAACTCAAAAGTAAAATATGATGTAAAATTTTAAAAATATCATCTGTTTTTCTTACACCCAAACACCTTTATATTTGCTGTGTATTCAATTACTGCTGAATTTTAATCTAATATTTGCTTCAATAAAGTTTGTTTTATTTTAGTCTAGTATTTGCTTCAATAAAATTTATGAAAATCCTTGTAATATTCTAAAATTTAACAAAATATGTAGGAAATTCCATTGTACATAATTTCATGGTGAGAAAGCTTGCGTGAGAAATAATTTTGCACAAATATAAAGATTAATGAAAAAATAAATGAAGTTAATTTTATATGAGGAATATTTTCTAAATAGGGGTATTTTAAGAATTGTTGTACTACATAATATAACAATACTTAAGAGCTCTTAAGGAAGTATGAGAAATAAACAAAGAAAATACTTTGATAAAATTTTTGCAAATGAAACTAGTTGGTCGATTGGTTATAAATAATACATTTCCTTCTGAAGTGATAAAACATTTATGACAAATATAACGTACTGAATCACATAATTTTTTTAAATCAAATTTTTTAATGTAAAAATTGAAATTCTTTTGTACACGTTTGAATTCAAAATATTCTCACTCTGCCGCAATTTTATTAATATTTTTTAAAGTCAAATTTTGAATGCATTTTATGTTTATAAGGTTTTTACTTCTTTGAAATAGACTAGCCGATGATGTAGAAACAGAGCTAGGCAGAAAAATCAGAGAGGCTTTGAAAGAAATGCTTGAAAAAATCAAGGACCATGTCGATAATGGAAAAGCTGTCGGGCAAGAATTGATCGAAAAAGTAAACTGAAATTTCTCACTATCTTTATACGTTATTTTTTAAATTTTATCGAAAAACTTTTTATATAAAATAAGAAACCAAAAGAATAATTATAAATGTTTTAGTAAACATCATAGTTAGAAAAATTAATATTTAATTTTTGATGACTCCAGTGTTAATACAGCTTCAAATGAAACTTAACATTAAACATTTTAAACTTAGTAACAGTAATTTCATTATTTACATTTTATTTCAATCCTAAATAATCACAGATTACATTTTTTACTATCAGTTTCATTTATTTATTTCAAAAGAATTCGTTATATTGCTATTTAAATATTTATTCTTCAATTACAGTAACAGTAAAAAATATTTTCTGCTTAAAATTTATAAGCTGATTACCTTATAAAAAATATTATCAAAGCTTTCAGTATAAATTAAATATTTTTATAAATTATGGTATGATTAAAAACATTATTGAAAAACTTTAACGATTCCTTATAATAAATTATTAAATTCTCAGAGTTCTTCTGATTAACTCTTGATTACAATTAATCATCTTAGATAAATAATTGTACATACGAGTTTTGTTTATTTACCCAAATAAAATTGCAATTATTAATTAATTAAAATTCTTTAAAAAGTAGCATTCATCAAAATTAGAATTGATTAGAAACACTCACTCTAATTAATCTCTTGAAACCAAATACTTTATTAAGTTTAAATGTTTATTTAAGCTTAATTTTGTTTTACTCAAATTCTTATTGTTATGAAAATACTTTTCAAAATTAATTAACAATTCTTAGCAATTAAAAATTCACGACATTCTGAAAAAAATAATTTCAATAATGAATAAATCCTAAAATTAAAATTTTTTCTCCTAAGTTGAGAACATTAGCAAAGGTTATTATCTTAGAAATTTCTCATGTAAATTAATTTATGCAATTTAATATTAATTTATAAAAGACTTTCTCATTTAACAAATATTTGAATATTATAATTATTGGAACATGTTATAAAATTATAACATTTATTTATTCAAAAAAATATTCTATTAAAATACCGGAATTTTAAAAGAAAATAAATGGGAACAACATTTAATCATATGTTGATAAATTGTGAGGAACCGATTCTGATATGGAGCTATGGAAATTCAAAATATTTCAACCTTTCTTCTTAAGAAAATAATTATTTTAATTATCATTTGTATCTTTAATCTCATGATAACTTTTTGTACTGCTTCAAATTTTCATTATAATATAAAAATTTAATTTGCCTAACAATTGAAAAGTAACTTAAGTAAAAATACAGCTTATTAAAAATATTTATATATTTATACTATCTTATAATAGACATCAATTTTTTTTCAACTGTGGGCACTTGGGTGACGAACCCTATGCCACAACAATGCCAGAATCTGTTACTCATTAGTCGTTACCCAGCAGGCACCTGTGAACCAAGTCACGGAGGCGAGTAACGTTACCCACGCCATACCACCACAAACCCGTTCATAGGGTAGCTTACATTCATACATTATCACAGAAGAAAGGACAGAGAAACACAGAGAGGACAGATAAAGAAAGTAACAACCATGCCCGAACTGGGATTCGAACCCGGGACCCACAGCTCAGGAGTCAGGAGCGCTATCCACTCAGCCATCAGTGGGCAAAATAGACATCATATAAACACATGAATTTCTGAAACAATAAAAAACTAAAAAAATACATATAAATGAATTTTAAATTATTGTTATAAAATATGCATGATAAGTGTATATAAGGGTTTAAATGTATATAATGAATAATAAAATATGACAAAAAAATAATAAAGTGTTATAAATAGCAGTATTTAAATTATACTTAATAAGTCAAGAAACCAATAACGTTTTGAGAAAAAATAATCTTATTTATTGTTAAATATAATTTTCTACTAAAAATAATAATAAAAATGTTTATTTCATGACTAGGTGAAGGAATTGCGAGAAAAAATGAAAGAATTGGGAGAAGACAAGAGCGAAAAAATAAGAGAAATGCTAAAGAACCTCAGAGAAAAAGCAAAGGAAGCTCTCAGAAAAATTCTTGAAAGACTAGGCCTTGGTAAGTGATAAAATTATTTAGCATGCCTCTGACAATAATTCAATTGTCTCATGTGAATCCATTAATCCCTTAAAAATATTCCAAGAATATATTAACAAAATATATTAATTATAAAGTTTCATTGTGTTTTCTTTTCAACATATCTATAACGTTTATAAGAACTATTACTTTGTCAAAGTTTTAGTTAAAGATCAATTAAAATCGTGATTGTTATGATACTAAGTGTCTCCAACAGAAATGCATTGATATCTTCGCGTTTGAGGACAATGAAAATCTACTTTTTAAAAGGAAGGAGTTCATGCATCTTCAGTCCATTACCATAGTAACGAATAATTCACTTACACCATATTTAACGCTTTAATTAGGAATACAATTTTATTATCAAGCTTACAAAGAATAAAATCGTCGGCTTTGATACCCGTTCATATCATGCATTTGACAACTTGACTGCCGAAAGCTGCTTTTTTAACGCCTACACATATAGCCTATTCGGATTTCTTCTCATAGATAGAAAACCCTATTTGCTAATCTTAAAAGAGAAAATAACAAAGCAGCCATCCCAATAGATGTCCACACAAAAAGTAAAAATGCAGCAACCAGCATCTTTTTTTCATTGTTAACTTTGATTGGGATTAGCTCGGAATATTCCTCTTTGGTGAGCGTAGTTCTACCACAAAATTATGTTGAACGTTAGTCTTAGCACCAAGAAGTGGTACTTAAAGATGGTTGTAAAGGTTTTGGAACAACAACCGAATATTTCTTTCTGGAGAACTTTTTTACATACAGTAGAGCTTTATTAATGTGTGTTTAGAAAGGGAACGAGAAAAACTGTCAAGCTTCTACCCAACAGTGGAAAGCAAAAACATGAAAACCACTTCCCTTTTTCAGTGTATAGGGTGAATAAAACATTCGACAGTAAATGGTATCAAACTCATATGAACTTCTGTTCTTCATAGTATAGTCCTATTACTCTGCCACAATGAACTTGAACTTTGGCGAGGAACTTCAGTTTTAAGAAATAAAGAAATGGTATTTTTGATATCAAACATATCACTTAACAACTTAATGTTTCCCTTTCATATTGACATAAAATTATTTCACTCAATGAGAAAAAGTGTTAATAAAGTTAGAAAGATTGGTGGAAATCATTGATAATTTTATTTTTTTATATTTCTTCTACTTTATTATAAAGAAATTAAGTAAATTTTTTATTTAAATTTAAATTATCCTATTCTACGACAGTTATTATTTACATTATATACCGAAGACCATATTTTTACTGTTTCGTTGAAAATTACATTAGATAATTTTCAAAATGTTAAGATTGAAAGTCAATTATCATTTATTTTACATTTAATCAAATGTAAAATATTGTTGAGAAATTTCTATTGTTTGAGAAATTTAATATCATAATTATAAGCATGTAAAAACGTTAGTAAAAACGTTCCTGTTTTATAATGATTGCAGTTACTTCATTTGATCTTCATCAGTAGGATTCTTCCGCAGAATTAGGAATTATACACAATTAATTTTATTACAAATTTATTTTCTTTGAATAGTTTATGTATTTTGATTTGCATTGCTTATATTATAAGCCTAACATAATAAAACATAACATGTAAAGTTACAGAATAATACTTTAAAAGCGAATGATAAATATTTCTTGTGAATATTTTTCTAAAATAACATTATTTTTATAATTAAGAGTATAATTCCTCCACAAATTCTCATAACTTTCCTATAACAACTTTTATATTCATTACTATTTAATGATTTATATCGAAATTGTGTGAAACAAATCCACTCCTTTATATAAGTATAAGATTCTTTCGCATCTCTCAAAAACAAAAATAATAATTATACTCATTAAATAATTATATTAGTAAAAATAATTATATTATTTAAATAGCTATATTAGTAAATAATTATATTAGTTAAGTATTAATAACTTGTTTTTTAATGTAAAACAAGTATAGATTAATCGTATTTACGTTGAATATATTAAATTCAATAATTTTAAAGTTAAGAGAAGAAATTCATGCCGTCAATAAAAAAAATACAGCTGGCAATAAATAAGCAAAAAAACAAGCTTGATGATTGATTTGCCTTTTTTTTTAACAGGTAAAAGAAATCTGGATGATTCTATGGATCACGTGGCTCGTATGCGATTCCGAGACATATTGGACAGAATTAAAGAAAGAGTAAATAATTATTTTATGCTGTTACTTTTTGCATATTTATCGTCATTTCCATCATTATTTTTTACCGGTTACTTTAAAATTCTTTTTACAAGTAAATTGTGGTTATGTTATTCTCAGAACACAAGGTATTTTAAAAATACTCATCCCTCATAATTTTATCACAACAATATCACAGATATGTCTTAAATAACGTAGTATCTTAAGACATTCATGTCATACTGCTACGTTTGTAACTCAATCCACAAAGACATGAATTAAACAAACATTTTTAATAATTGAGTTATCATATCAAGAAAGATTAATTCTGTTTGTTTTGTTTGTCGCTCAACGGTCATTTTTTGCACACGAGGGCTAATTAGACCGGGACTTACGGTTTAAAGTGGAATCCGAACCACTACAAACATCCATGCCCAAGGTGGGATTCGAACCCACGAGCTGTTGAACCGAAGGCAAGAGCGCTAACCATTCGGCTGCCAGCTCGGCAGATTAATTCTGAAGTAAGAATATATAAATCAGAAATTTTATGTGTTTTCTAGAATAAGGTTACATTTTTTTTTTTTTTACAGAAATGTAAAAATGTTATTTGATGTTAAATGAATGGTATATTATTTTAAAAATAAACTGAACTTTATTTTTCTTTTAATAATGTAAAATAACTAACAAAGAAGCGATTATTTAGAAATATTTGTTATAAGATAATTCGAAATAAGAATAGTTAATTATCAAATAATAAAGATTGAGATTATAATTTGTTGTCACACACACACACAATTTGTTATTCGTTAATATAATTCAAAAAACTCTCCTTATCAATTTAACTTAAAAAATATTGGATAAAAATATACCATTTTTAATTCCCTTTTTGATTTTTGAAATATATACAAAGATCTTTATAAGATTCATATGTTTTATAAGCAATAATTGTTTTTTAAAAAATGAGCGAATTATAGAAGAATTGTTAGGCAAGAAATAGATTGAAGATTTAAAATTCAAAACTGTGTACTTTAACGATAAATTGTTTACGTAATATGCAATTGTAAAAATTCAGAATTAGCACTATTAAGAAGCTGAATTAAATTTGTGCCATGAATTTATCACGCGCTATATTAGCAATCAGATATTTATTATCTTCTATGGTTGCACATAACACAGCATTAAACTTACTGGAACATGTTTTAATTTTACTGACATTAAATTTACTGACCAGAATACACAACAACACTCTCAACAGGCTAGTTCTACATTTTTCTTTTTTTAGAATCCAGCCGAACAGCCCGCTTTTCTCTTTTCTTTCTAAACTAGGTCTTGCTGTCCCCGCAGCGCCATCTCGCGTCTTCGAAATCATTACAGCACTAAGTTTTCAGATATTATTTCGAAATTATAATCATTCATCAAGATAATATCATTATAATCCTTCAGAAATGTCTTTGCAAATTGCTTGAAGTCGTACAGGTTTTGCTTTAGAAAATCTACCAAGCAATCAGATGAATTATCGAATGCAAAAAGATGAATCAGAAATGAAGCAAACAGTGCTTAAAGTGATTAATGGTTTTTGAGTTCATTAATTTAATTTAATCCAAAAAAATTCCCTATCAGATGAACAGCTAACGATCAGGTCTTCACCTGATCATGAAATGTTCAGGTTTCCACTGGAAAATTCATGAAATTTAATCTTATCTCAAGTTGAAATGCTTCAGATTCTACTTTAAGCTATAAGTTACATATAAATTAGCAATCCTGGATAAAGAGTTGTAATAGAAAAACAAAACTGAATGAGAAGCAAGCCATCTCTATGGAGTAGCATAAATTTCTGAATTTTTATATTTCTTGTATCTTGTCTTCAACTGGAATTTTCTCTTTCAAATAGTTACATCGAAAAAATTGTTAAGCTTGATAAGCAAACAGATGTATAATGTTTACAAAATAATATAATTTATTAGGTTGGTGCGTATGAAATGTCGGATTCTTAAGTGATTGTATAAAACTGCATATCTTTCTTCAAAAGCTGTTTATTCAATCAAAGTATGCTCCATTCGCTTCAATACACTTCTCCCAACGAGATTTTAAAGCGTAGATGCCTGTCTTAAAAAATTTTGGTCTTTAGAATTAATAAACTCTGATATCCAGTTTTTTAGACTGTCTTCATTTTCATAGTGTTTGCCCCTTAAAAACAGCTCTAAATGCTTGAAAAAATGAAAATCGGTCGGCGAGAGATCCGGTGAATAGGGTGGATGCTGCAATGATGAGCATACGTTTAACCGATCCAGCTTATTTCGCTCTGTCAGTGCGTGCGGTACCCACTTGTCCATCTTCTTAACCTTGCCAATCTCAGAAAGGTGTCTCAATATCGTTGTATGGTCAACTTTCATCCTGATAGCAAGTTCCCTCGTGGATACGGCTGGATCCGCTTCCACTAGAGCCTTCAGGTCATCATTCTTCACAGATGTTTTGGGTCTTCCGCGCGGCTCATTTTGCAGTGAAAAATCACCAGTTCGAAATTTTTCGAACCAACGCTGCACTTTCCGATCGTTAACCGTATTCTCCCCAAACGCTTGGTTTATGTTGCGTGCAGCTTTTGCAGCACTATTACCAAGTTTGTACTCATATAAGAAAATGACGCGAATGTCGGCAGAATTCATATCGGCAATAAACTCAAAAGAAATAAAAAAAGGGAAGACCTTCGAGAAAACCTATTTTGCTGAAATGAGTCTCTGGCAATGGACAATACGAGTATGAATGAGGTTATGCCAAATACAAAAGTATAACGAAAACAGGGAGGAAAACGTCCGCATGTAAAGAGAATCCGACATTTCATACGCACCAACCTAATATAATAATCATCATAGTAATGTTATTTCCAAAACATGAGATAAAAACTAAATGCTTATCATTGTTTTTGACAAAAGTGTACTTAATTAAAATAACATTATAATTGTATTTGTATAGTATACAATTTAATATTTAAATTATATTACCGATTCTTCCCATCCCATGCTCCAATTTATACTTTCAGCAGTAGGATTTCTTACAAGCTACATTTCTGATATCCATATTGAAAATGAATTAACGTAGTTAAAAATTTACATTATTTAATTAAACAAAAACTTATTATAATTGAAATTTATTCGTTAAATAATATGCATTCACTCAATTACTATATCTGAAGACATTTCGAAATTAGAGCATTTATTAATATTTTTCATCATCACTGGAAATTTTTTATCAATCAAAATCAAGTTTCTCAGTGTGAAGGATTGTAATTGCTTATATATTTTTTAGATTTTGTCCGATGAAAACATTCAGAAGATCCGAGAATACATCAAGAACTTAAATAGTGAAAATCCGGTGAGTTATATTTTTAATAAATGTATTATTTAGTTAGATGGTGAATTCATATTTTATTTACATTTGAGGGTAAATTATTTAATGTCTTAATTGTCTCAGCAAAATCTCATTAAAATGCTACTAAATTTCTAATCAATTATTCCAGTGAAAGGTCTCATTTGTAATTTGTATAATGTCCTTAATGAGGGATAAACTTTCTCAATCATTTATTATTTCGGTATTCCTTCATTCATCTTCCTCAACTGTCTCCTCTTTTGTCCATCCACTTTCAATAAACTTTGATCAAATATCGTTTCAACGGGTAAACAAGCATTACCAGCAATTTACAAGGCGATTGATCAGAAAAGTGTGAGAAAGGTGAAATATAAGTACAAAATAATTCCTTCAAATACCACAGATAGTTATCAGCATAAATATCTATAATTAATATTATTTGTAAAATTTTTTTTCATTTCGCGAGAAGTAATTCCTCATGAATTGAATAATATTTTAAATTTTATTTAGAAATAATGAAAATTATTTTTAAAAAGTGCAAATATAATGCATTGTTTACAATTTATGGATAAATTTAAGTTAAATTTAAAATGCTTGCAATGAGAACTTTTCAAATTCTATACATTTATGAGTAATTTGCAATTTTATAATTTTTAATTAACATTTCAATTATGATGGTAAAACTTCTTACTTTAAAAGTGCAGGGTGCTTTAATTTCATATCAACTCTTGATACTTATGGCATATGTGTGTATCGAGTATAATAAAAGCTTCAAATTATTTCTTATATAGGGCTGAAATTAACTGTCATATTTTTACGTTTAAATGAATACTTATGAGACTAATTAATTAAAATTTTATACATTAAATAATATTTTTAAGTATTAGAATAACAGTCTCACAGTTACCTAGATATAGAAAGACTCTTTAAAGTGAACGGTTTCAGATTCGATTCCAGCGGTCTTGGAGTAATTCTAGAGAAATATTATGGTTTTCTGCTTTCTTCATGCGCTTCTGTTTAGATGGACTGTTGAAAGTTTTCCACATTTTGTACCTTATGGCAATATGAGGTAAAAAATGTGGAAAACTTCGAAGGGTACTATCATTAAATAAGGTAACTATAAATAAGGCTTACTATCAGTATCTTGGAACACTATCGATTAGGTTATCCACTAGTTAGTGTCGAATATTAAGGAAAATTATCTTATCAGCAGTTATGCCTAAATTCACTAAATAAAACACTTTAATATTTTAACTTTAAAAATAATTGTTTTGCTTCTGAAATGCAAAGAAATATCAAAATTAATACATTTTGTTTAGAGAAAGAGAAAATTTAAATCGTTTAATGCCTTTGGTTATTACTTTTCATAGAAAATATTTACTGTCGAAACTTTATCTGCTATGATATCATTGTTTTTTTAATTTAGATTTAAGATCTTAAGAATTAACTTGAGAAGTTAATAAAAATTCATAGTTCATAATTGCATTGACATCTTTTATCTTACATAAGTTATATTTGATAGACATATAATTAATTTTCATTTATCTTTCGATTATATTTATTGTTTATATCTCAAATGAATAAATTGAACTTATTTCCTTTAACATCTAGCTTGTTCACGTTAATTTACACAATGCGCATACGTTAAAATTTAAGATAATTTATGAAACTTGCATTCAAATTTTTAGGATACGTTTCTATTTACCGAAATTGTAGGCATACAATTTGGTGAAAATCATGGTAAAGGGATGATAATGAAAACATTTGACTACTGCATATGGAAAACAATAATATTGTGATTATCATATCACAAAATCAACTGACTCAAATCAACTTACATATAAATACCAAACTTGCGGCAAAACATAAATGAATGTTTACATATGTTCACAGAGTATTTTTATAATTAACAAGCGACTTCACTTGAACGGATAATCATTTCTTACTTTAGGCTGAATAAATAATTCTTTTCGATTTCTCATTTCAGGGTAACTGAAGTTTGGTTTGTTTGTTGTTCAACGGCCATTATTTATTTATTTATTGCACACAAGGACTAACTAAACCTAAGGATAACTGAGTACATTATTCACAAAGTGCATAGTGTTCTTTAGAGAAACATATTCATAATTCTCATTTCAGTACCTAAGGATTTCCTCTGATACAGTCACAAAAAGACTAGATGGCCTTGAGTCACCATGGATGAGTCGAACGAAAAAAATAATCTTACTTATCACTTATTAATTTGTTATTGTTGTCTTATACAGTGAAGTAGTGCAATGGAATCAGATTGAACCAAAATTGTCTAAGATATCTCTGGCCACATCTATAACTTCCGAGAAAAAGAGGTGCGAGGGATCGAGATGGATCCTGAAGAGGTTTGCCAATATGGCAGTGCAATCAAAGATAAAGTCGGGAGAGAGTTCAGTGTCTATGCAGTGAGGACAACTCCTGTAGCTTCGAAGACAAGCCAGAAAGAAATTATAGAAATAATTTGGTTTATTATATCTACTGTATCGAAGTAGGGTTATCAATATTGGCACAAGCCACAATTATCGCCAACCAAAATCATTCACGCCAAGGGTGTGGGCTCTGGTAGGATCCAACCGCAAATTTCTCTAAAAACGCTTTAATAATATTTTTACACCATATTGATGATTTTCCATAATTATCTTTATAAAAATTTATATTTTTTTTTACTGAAGGCAAATAAGTTTTACCTTTTGATTAATTTCATACTTAGATTCTGAAAAAGCTGCAGGAATTTGTCAATAGCCTCGAGGATTCTGAACTCAAAGAAATCATTGACCATCTTTTCGATGACCGCTCCAACTATTCTCCACAGAAACTCCGTGGAGAGACATGGGACAAGATCAAGAATTTCTTCAAAGACCTTAATATCAAGATTCAAGATCACAGTAAGAAATTCGGAAAGTGGGTAAAAGATATGTGGTCCAAGGGAATTGAAAAGCTCAAGGAAAAGCATGGTACTATTAAGGCTATTGCTATGGAGGTGAGCTTACAAATCATTATCTTAACACTTAAATTAAATACATTTCTTTTAATTTTATACCAAATTTAATTAATTTATTGCAATAATTTTCAATTAATTAATTATTCAATTATATTAGTTTCACGTCTTTTGTCCAAATTCTAAAAAAACAAACTACAAAAAAATACGCTCTTATATTGAAAATTCTCAGAATCAAATTAAAGAAAATAAGCATCTTTTATAGTTAGCTATTTAAAAATAAATTGCATGAACAATGTTTTTTATAGTTTAGAGATCAATATTCAAATTTAAAACTAAAAAACCAAGTATAAAATGAGAAATGTTCAAACTAAATTTCTTGTACAAAATAAACTACTATAGGCTATAGACTATAGTAGTCTATAGACTTCGTGAGTTAATTTTAATTCATATGGCACTCACTTAAATAAGCAATGTTAATAAAAATCATCACTTAAACAATTTTTAGAATATTTCACCTCAATTGCAAAAGATTGAACTTTAGAATTTTCATGAGAAACTTAAAAAGAGTGTTTGACAAGAAATAATGCTAAAATAACTCTAATCAAATTACTTATCTACAATCTCAGGGCCATGGTAGCCTAGTGGTTAGGGTATCGGCCTTCCATCCGCAAGGGTGGGGTTCGATTCCCAATGCCGCCAAAGACCCACCGAGTACATGCGATATCCGTGCTCGTTAAATCTGTGGAGTCGAAAGTCCTGTGTTTGGTCGTTGAGCATTCACCATGGGTGCAATAGTCTGAAGAAAATTTCATCCCACTTCAGTTCAATTTCAAAATTGAGGGAGTAAATCCTCAAAAGAGGCCATCTATCGGAGGATTTAGAAAAGAGCAAAGACGTAATTTCACCTTTGTGGGTCCCTGACTAAAAACGAAAGACACTCCCTATTGACTTAAATTCGCATTGCCAAGGCATAGCGAGCTTGGCTTGTCCAAGTGTCATAAGTAACAACAACACAATCTCAATTAAAAATTATTTTGACACTTTTTCTATGCAGTTTTTGATATTTAAGTATAAATAATTTAAGAACTGTAAACACTCCATGAGTGTATTAAGAGTTTAATGTTTTAAATGTTAGCTTTTTACATTCAACATTAATGTTATTTTCTGTATTTCATTATTATATATAAAATTGACACTCGTTTTTTGTAGTTCATTGCCAATGCCAAAGACATGAGCGCAGAAATGAGCCGTGAAGCCTTGGAATTTTTCCGACCCTACAAGGATGATCTTGGTACACTATGGAACAAATTGGTGGATGTTACCAAAGAAGCTATTGGAAGATTTTAAGCACATAACAACAGTAATTTTGTTAAAGGACTTAAATTATAAATGATTGTGAGTTGTTGCCTCTTGTATATTTAAATTAAAAATTTTCACCACTTTATCTCAAGGATTCAAACAGTACTTCGCAGAAAAATTTATAAATTGCAATAAAAATGCAATAAACCATCAATTGTCTGAAATACACTATTGAAAACTATATTATTTAGTTAAAAATAATTGATCATGGGTGTTAATTTCAATACCTCACTACAGACTAAATGTTCATTTACATTAAGATTTTCATTGATGCTTGAAAATGGTGACAAAAAGGTATCGAGTTACCACAAAGTAAAGCTATACATTAAAATCCCTACTTTAAAAAAGATGAGAGCACCTTAAATATGCATGGCAAACAGAACATATTATGCAAATGATTAGCTTTTAAAAATATTCATGTAAAAATCATAGTTAATGACACTATGTATGTGATTACATAACATGTTTCTCATTCAGGAATCGTATTAAAAACTTATTTTCAGATAAAAAAAAGCTATTATTTCATTTTAAGAAACATATCTAACAGGACCCGTCTTATTTTGGTCACTGCAGAATTGTATACTTCCGTTTTTGCTGAAATTACACTGTCTTCTCTTGCTGCCTTATTAAGAGAGCTTTCATATCTAATAGTGTATTCTTCATAAGTTATTTGTTTAATTTGCTTGCTCAGCCAAACTTTTTTATGCTTATTACGGAAAATTATTTATGTTGTATAAAACTTTTCTTTTTCGTATGAAGAATATTTAAATTTGAACACTTTGGAAAGGAGGTAATTCATGGCAAATTCTTCTGTTCACATCAAACACCTTTGAATGGACCATTAATCTTCTTATATATCTTATATAATCAAATCAATACAATTATAAAAATAATAGATAAGCCAGTGGTATCTCAACAAAATAAAAGTAATTATCGAGCTTTGCTCTTTATAATTATCCTTCTGAACTTTTTATGATGATTTTACAACAATGAGAAAGTATTCAAAATGACAGTTTACAAAATTCTTTAGGTAAGAAAAATAGCACTTTAAATTTAAAAAAACCTATTAGAATTTAAATGTTTTATGAACATAATCTATCTCAGAAAATATTAAGCTTTTGATACTTTTAGATATAAATACATTATAAATACAATACGTATTATAAAAATGGCTAATTTATAGTTTGTAAAAGTAAGCAATTTCTATAATTACATCAAATTCACTTGTAACAGCAAGAGAAAAACTGTTAAATTTGTGTATATGTTTGCTTATTCACCTCTTTCCTTGTCTTTTGCTTATTTATAATAATCACAACTGTGAAACGAATTAGAATAAATATAAAAATTCGATTGAAGATTGAAGAAAATTATTGTGCTATTAACAATGAAATGACAAATTTAACTTTTTTGAATTTTTCTTTTCAAACATATAAATTTATTTGAAGTGAGATTTGATCACGTCTATTAGATAATCAATATATTCATAAATACAAAGATTTTTTGTCTTAGTTCAGCCTTATTCAGTATTACAAACTTATTCTATTATTTCTCATTGAAACACAAAATTTTTCAATTACTTATTAACAAAATTAGTTTATAAATTATCTGTTATTTCATTTACCTCTGGAGATCATAACTGCTATATGCTATCTAGCATCATTTATAGGAAAATAACACTTATGATCAGAACAAATTTAGAATATATATTGATATTGTGAAAATAAATGTGGAAGAAAGTTTTGTTCAAACATATGATTGATGGATTAGTATTTCACGTCTGCAAATACAAAAAAAAATCTAAACTTTATTTACTTTCTAAAAAATGAAAAATATTTCAAACTTTTTACTTGAGACATGCGGTATCGTAGCAAAAAAAAAACCTTTTCTTCCATCAGAATACTTTTTTGTACAAGCCACTCTGCAAAGTACATCTGGATCAATGATAAAAACGAGGAATAGTAGAACGATGATCATTTTCGTGAAAAATCATTTTGTTGAAAAACCTCAGATAGAAAATGACCACATTCTTGTATCGTTTGAATTCTTTTTATTTATTTTTTCATCTTGTGTATTGCTCTGGTTTTTTTTTTTTTTTTTTCCCTCATTTCCACTTTTATTACGTGATCTGAAATCCAAGCCTCTGCAAATGGAATATACTCAGAAGATCAAGAAATAAGCTCTAAGTAAATTGTTCGCTATGGTAAAAACGATTTATTTGCTTATACATTTGTATTTTGTTCGCTAGAAGAAATTTAGACAATCATTAATTATATAATAAAATGAATTTCAACCCTTATTTTTCCTTTACTTGTTAATTTTTTTCTGTTTTTAAGTACGATTTCACTTTATAATTAAAAGAAGTTTAACAACAAATAATAATATACTTATCACTTAATTAATAAAACAATATGCCGCCCAACTTGTCTAGTGGTGAGCGTGGCTGACTGTGGATAGGGAGGTCCTAAGTTCGAATCCCGGATCGGGAATGGATGTACTTTCTCTGTCTATTCTGTCTTTGTATGAATGGATTGCGGATTGTTGCCTATCCTATAAACCTATGGCATGTGTGTACTGAGGAAGTCGGACTCCACACCAAAAATATGGTTCAGTTGGAAAAGTGGAGCAGCGCACCCCATAATGACAGCCTAGCTGGCACACGACAACAAAAACAACAACAGTAAAATAATATCAAGTACTTTTTGCATGTTATAGTTAGTTGGTTGTTTTGAACTTCCAAATATATATAAGTCTGTATACCTTTTTCTCTATAATTTCTTGATAAGTCTCTATTTCAGATTAGTCTCTATCTATAATCTTTGAAATTTTATTTTTTTTATGAAATCTTAGAATTTTCTAGTTTATATGCTATTATTACTAATATTATTTTTCTGCAGTACAAAGCATTTTACGGTATACACTGTGGTGCCCACGTACCACAATTATGAAACCAACGTTACGGTATATTTAAATTCCGTTACACTTTCTAGAGAATATATTGATCTAAAAATATTGAATTTGTTTTAATTTATTTACATAAAAATATTAAAATTTTATGGAAATAGAGATAGCTATAGCTTATTCGTAAAACATTTTATAAGAACTTGTAATTCAGAAAATGCCTTTATAAGTCAGAAATGCTGTTGCAAAAAGTGCTTCAATACGTATTATTTCCGTACTCTTTATAAAGTTCTGTATATAGAGGAGATTTTGTCTGTTGATTTCTATTATCTCACAAAATATTTTTTTTCATTTCATTTTTTGAAAATGAATAGGTTTACAATATTTTCCGCCAAACATTTGAAATTTTTCTTGAAAAGTAAGGTAACGTGAAACATTACGATTTATTGTTTCAGATTTCCTTTTATGATTGGAGTTTTTACCGGTCTTATATATTTATTATTGAATCTGCTATAAGCAATTAAAACTCTTTACAGCACAGTGATATAATAATACAAAATACAATAATAATAAATATTAAATAAAAATTATATGATAATACAATACTAAATTAAACTAGAAGTGAATTATTTAATATTGAACATGTATATGTTTAATTAAGATGCTATTTATGACTTGAGAAATATATATTATGTTTTATTAGTTGGCTGAAATATCTTTTATGTACTGTATATAATCACTTTATTACATGACAGGAATGCACTTAGTTATGTGTAAATCTAAGATTTCAGTAATTGAAGCTTTATTTGCTCTTTCCATCATCATATATTAAATATCCTTATAACATATGTTCCTTAAAGTGTCTTTTTAGAACATGAAATATACTTTTAATTATTTAAAAATGTGGGAAGACTTTGTCAGAATTAATTCAGATTATGAATGCTAACAAGAGATTATACATTATTTACATTTTATATTACTTAAAATTAAGTAATTTAAATATTCTTGTCAGAATTCGTGAGCCAAATTAATTCTGACAAAATTTTCCCACAGTTTTTAATAATTAAAAGCATTTTATTTCCTGAAATTAATAATAATTTAGCATAAAAAATAAATCGAAGAATTAATAGTCAAATACAGAATAATTTAGCCGGTTTACAAATTATAAAATAAAGTTTTTAAAATTTGTAAACATTTTGCATATAAAATTAGTTGCTGGTTTAAAATTTCCTTCGCTGAAAATCACATCACTTTTAATAGTGCCTAAAACTGATTTAATGTGAATGGATTAACAGAAAGATGAGAGTAAATGATTCAATGAGTCATTCAATCTCATCTCTTTGTTAGTGGAATTTACGATTCCTACTTAATACATTCAAAAACAAGGCATTTGAAGCTTTATAAAATAAAATTGGATAAATAAATCATTAAGTTTTTTCTTGTTAAATATACATTGCTTTTCTCATACAAGAACAGAAAAAATCCTGTTCATAGCAGAAAATTTTTAAAATTAAAAATTTCATGAATTTACATTCATGAAAATTAAATATTTGAAGAGCTAATAAATAAAACTTAATTCTAATCTTTTTATCTTTCTTTTACATTCTATGATATAAAGCTTTCCTTTTTGATTTTTCTGCAATTTTTTATTCATTTTTCTTTAGGGGTTCTTTTTAAAAGTATTTCAATTTGGTACCCAAAAAAGAATTTGAGAAAATGTCAAAAGAAAAAACAGGAATAAACATGCCATCTAAAAGGCGGGAAAAGAAGTTACGATGGCGTGAAAGAAAATTGTTCAATAAAATAGAAGTTTTAATTTTTATCTCATTTTCTTAGAATAGATGGGATAATTTTCAATAACAGCTATGGATAAAAAAAATTTTTTTCAATCAATTCACAGATGCCAATAGAATTCGTTAGTCATTTACTTGGTAAATTTGAATGCTTCTATGAGCTTCCATTAAAAAGCATTACAAATTTTAATACACTTCTTATCCTATATTAGTCAATACGAAGCTACAATTTGCATTTATTTTTTGTATGATTATATGTAAGAAATTTTTAAGCAAAATAAAATGTATTTAATTAAAAAATTTTAGCTAACCTATATTTTCACAACAAAATTATTCATATATCGAAATAAAATCCATATCTTCTGTATCGCTTAAACATTATTATTATTTCTTACAAAATCTGTTGTAAAGGCTCTTAAGTTATTATTCTCTCGGGGGGGCTGTAACCCGTAGGGAGCGCGTCCCCAAGGTGGGGGATAGGGGAACGCCTCCACTGGTCTTCCAGTGGGTGGTAGAAGGGAAATAAAATACCTTCCGCGCGGACCAACAGGCAGAAGTCCAACCTCCCGATGCAATGGCAAATCCCTAAATGACAAGTGCAGCAGAATGCAGGCACTGCACAGGAGTTCCACTGGATCCGAAGCATCTCTTCAATTGCATCTCTGTTGCCTCGAACCTCTTCAACATCGATCCCAACTGCTGCCATGACACCCTCTATACCGAAAAAGCTGAAGATGTGGCCAGGGCAGTGCTCCATGCCTTTGGTCCCATATGACTTGTCCTTTTTTACCTTTTCTTTTCTTTTTCTTTTTGCACTTGTCACACGACAACAACAACAAGTCATTACTGATGTTTATTCTAAAAATAAAGTTTCTCGCAAAAGTTTATTTTTACATAACATTTTTAATCTTAAATGAGGAGCTAACTAAAGGGTTAGCTTTCTGTTTCCCCTTTCAGGAGTTCATGAGATTGATACCTATTTATTAATTAATGTTTATAACAGTTTGAAATCTATTTTAAACTTAAGTTCCAGTCTGATGAGTTTTTGAGCTTGAAGAAACAGATTACAGAGATAAAAATCAACCAGTTTTACCTGATCTTAAGACTCAAGTAGTTTCATAAATGTTGTGTGTCATGCATGTTTTGATGAACATGAAAAAAGGAAAATTCATTTTAGAATGGGAAGTTATTCAGTAATCAATCAGCTGCATTTTTATAGTCCTTGTGGTGCTGAATAATAGGTTTTTCAGCAACACTTGATGAAGTTTAATGTTAACTCATATTTTAAGAATATTAATATATACTTCCTGTGAGGGCGCGCCAGTCAGTCACACCAGCGAAAGCGTGGGCGAAGAGAAAAAGGAACGGTGAGTTGGTTTGTTTGTTTGTCGCTCAACGGTCATTTTTTGCACACGAGGGCTAATTAGACCGGGACCTACGGTTTAAAGTGGATTCCGAACCACTACAAACATCCATGCCCAAGGTGGGATTCGAACCCACGAACTGTTGAACCGAAGGCAAGAGCGCTAACCATTCGGCTGCCAGCTCGGCGAACGATGAGTTGGTATGATGAGAGGTGTAGCGGAAGTCACACACTCGGACGAAGAAAAATATACGTACCTCAAAATATATGCATCTATAATTTATGTTTGTGTTAGTAATTAATGTTTGTGTATGTTAATATCACATAAATGTGTCGTCAGGATTTAAGGTATTTTGTGTTAGTGAAATATCCGGAAGGCGACAGTTTTCATGTTAACATCACAATAGAAGGTTGCAACTCAGAAACATAACGAGAACCACGCCGCGTTATGTTACACTTCCTATACTGTATTCTGTTTACTAGGCGATAGATGTCGGAGATTTAAGCATGCCTAACTTCATAGCAGTAGGTTCCGGGTTTGAATTCTGGTTCGGGAATGGAAGTCTCTCTGTGTGTTTCTTCCTTTATCCCTTCACTTTCGAGGTGAAGATAGCAAACATAATGGCTGACCCAGGTTATAAGATGTAATCACCTTCGCCCAATATAGCGCTGAATACGTAAATCCTGAAGGCAGTCGGGTATTAGGAACAAAAAAATTCTGTCTACTATAATAAAATTTTTATATTCCCTTGAGAAATCATGTTTCTTTAAATTCGTAAATTTATTTCAAAAGCCTTTTTTTCTAATGGAGCTTTTCATCCTTTTAATAATACGATTCAATTTATATCTGATTTTATTATTTTTCTTTCGTCAACTAAAAATATTCCTTTCAATAATTTGGAGAAATTGCTGATTGTTAAGGAACTCAAATTTTATAACTGTTTTATGATGCTTCTTTAAGTTAAAACTATCGTCATAAGAAATCTTAGCGTGGCACTTGATCTTTCAACCCAGTTTCTTTCAACACGCGACAGTTTCTAAATTCAATTTATACCCATAAGAAAGTAGTACTGTTTTAATATTTGTAGCACTTCATTTTTGAATTGTTTCAATTAGTCTTACAGAAAAATACTTGGGATTGGCAATCAATTTACTGAAACTGTTACTTTACAGTTTGTATCCATTGAATTTTTTGGCTATGTCGAAGATTTTATGCAGCAGTTTCTTGAGATCTTAATTCTATTTCCTTCTATTTGTTGCCCATCTTAACATTTTTTTAACTTATATATTAAATTAACCAATGTTTTAACCGAATTTCATTAAGGCTTTCCCATTTTTACTGGTGCTAAGCAACCAATTTTAGGTGATTTTTCAAATTTTGAGAAAAAGTATATGTTCAGTAAGGTCCCAAATCCATATATTTATTCTCATACATCCCTCCTTAAATACTGATTACAAAAAAATATGGATGCATGATATTGCAAATTAGTTTTAAATATTTATAACAACGCGTTTCCTTTTATTATTGATACGGAAGTTTGAGACTTCAATAACCTGTAGTGTAAAATTTATATTAGATTAGATTTAAATTCAAAATACATTTGACATGAAAGAACTTATCTAAATTGCAAGCATACATAAGAATGTGAAAAGACTGCAGAAATGCTAATTTCACTGTTATTAAAATATTGAATTACTTTAGTAAGATGAGATCATGACTTGAAATGGCATTTCCCTAAGCACTAATTTTACCATATTACTCAAAATTCACTATTTTACATTTCTCTTAAGGCATTTTCATATGAAGTATTTAATGGATATATTTAATAAATATTTCACATTTTTGAACGGCTAATTCACAATACAGTTTGATTTCACGTAAAAAATATTTATTTTTCCCAATGCAATAGTAATAATGTTAAAATAGGGATTTTTGAGATGTTCAAAGTTAACTGTCATACACTTTATTAACCCTCACAAATAACCTTCATTAACAACAACATACTTTTATACTACACTATGCAAAGCTAGACATATATATATATACATAAAGACATTGTAATCATAATTATTCGTTAATGCATGTCTATACTTTATACTTTTTATTTCCTGTTTATTCAATTTATTTCTCTATTATTTATAATATATATATATATATATATATATATATATATATATATATATATATATATATATATATATATATATATATATATATATATATATATATATATATATATATATATATATATATATATATATATATATATATATATATATATATATCTCTCTCTTAAATCTTAAGTTAATATGAATACGATGAAAATCCATTATATCTATCTGATATTATGGATTTTCATTCTTAAAAATATTTTTAATCAGCTTGTTGTTTTTCATATCAAAGTAAAATTCTATAATAATTTTCAATATGTTTATTCATAACTAACATGGAAGAAAAGTAAAAAAAGAAAAAAAACAGTTTATAAAACTTTAAAAAAAGGGCCTACTTAAATGTTCATTATTGCATTTCAAGTGACTAATTTCAGTCTACAAATAATTATTCCATTTTTCTTAAATTACATAATTATACAAGAAGTTAACAAATTGATGCAGCTTTAGAACAAAAACTATAACTTGAAACGTTAAAAACTTTAATAGCGTATTTTTACTTAGTTTGAAAATAAATACTCCAAATTTTATTTTACTGCCTTCAATTACTATAATCACAATCAAAAGAAAACACATTGGTTAGCAAGAAAATGTTTTGTCACGATTATCACGTTTCAGTCATTTACTTAACTGCTACAATTAAAATTCATTCGCTTTTTCGCTGCTCAGAATGAAATTTTTCTTACTTTAGTTTACATATCAGATTCTTTTATTTAATTAAAAATTGTATACTTAAATTTTTAAAATAATTTTTCCTGCATTTTCAAGTTATTCTTAAGTACATAGATTCTAAGAATTTCAAAACGTTATTTAAGAATATAAGTTTCGAAGAATGTCATGATTTTTTATTATCAGTTGCGCCTTATTTATTTTGATGAGAAAAATTGATTAGTTGATTTGTAATAAAATTATGAGATAAAAAATAATGACTGAATACCATGCATTTTTCTAACTAAAAATCCTTAATAATTGTGAAAGCAGATATGGAATTCATTGCTCTTCTATTAATAACTTTTTTGACATAATTATTATAAAACCCACTTATTAAATTTAATGTGAATAAAAAAGTCGAATAGTGGACACTGGTGTTTTAAAGATTTTTACCAAATATCTTCATCAAATGGCTTCAATTACAAGATTCTAACAATGAAACACAAAAATCATTTTCATTACTATATCACTCTAAAAGAGATTGCATAGAATAAATCTAAAATTATAATAAATAATAACCAAAATAAACATAATTTTACAAGAACTCCACTATAAGATGAATATTTAATAAAAAAAATGTTATTTAGAAGTTTAATAGTCATTACATAAAAAAGTAATTGTAGTCAAAAGGATTAAATAACAATGGTCATAATGTATACAGCATTCCATAATACACACCATATGTTTGTTACTAATCCTTTTGTGATGGAAAACGTACAGCAAGTCCAATAGACCTTGCCGCTATATGAGATTGGTAAGGGTAATATGCAGCTTCAGCATGAACGAGGAACCACTGACTGAATTTCTAGATTTACCTGCAGGCATTAGCTTCGCATAACGGAATGGCCTTCACGCCTTGAGTAACGTCACTAACACTCACCAGGTGTCAGTCGCCCGATCGCCAGGAACACCCGTTCGCCACTATGAGGCTTGCAGGACTAGAGGGGGACTAATTATGTGTCCTGTATATTAACAAGTTTTTAAAACTTTACACATTTAAAGTTTTTAGTTATTAAATTATAAATTTTTATATGAATTGAAGTTTAAACCCATTGAGTTAGAAATATAAATTTACCTTTTATTAAGTTGAATGATGGAAGAGTAATTTCCCATTTTGAAATATTTTTTAATCATATTTATGATATAACAATTTAAAAAAATTTTTAAAAGCATTATCATTAACAGTGACTTGACAATTTTTTGTGGAACAGCTCTTGTTAAGGAGAATTTTTCCAAGTTGCTTTCTATCCAATTTTTTTTCTTTGAGCACGGCAAGATTTTTAAATATTTAGTTCTATTATCGATTTTTAAATGACCTCCTTAAACTACAACAAAAAGAAACTACTTTCAAAGTTTTCCGTATCATTCATTTTGCACTCTTTCTCTGCAGAATTTGTCCTTCTCAATAAGTGAGAAGGACAAGTCTCGGTAAATGACCTGCCCTTTGCTTATTCTGTTAGTTTTGTAGATTTAATCTCATTCTCATTGTGATAGATTTTATGTAATTCAAAATTATATCTTTTAAATCATATATTATTACCTAACTACCCTAAAAATAATATTTATAGAAATTCATTCTTAAGATGGATTCCTCCTCTTTCATCGTCAAAGTCTAGGTTTATCAAATGTAGATTTAATCTCAACGCTTGTAGATTTAATCTCATTCTCATTGTGATAGATTTTATGTAATTCAAAATTATATCTTTTAAATCATGTATTATTCCCTAACTACCCTAAAAATAATATTTATAGAAATTCATTCTTAAGACTATCTTAGATATTTTCCTCCTCTTTCATCGTCAAAGTCTAGGTTTATCAAACGTATGTCAAAAAAATTGTATTCGTATTTTACAAAATAACTTTTGTTTTTCTCTTAATCAAATGAAATTTTAATAAAATTTTCAAGCCAAGAAAACAGTTATAAAATAAACGTTAAGAAAAATATTATCAATTTTTGAATTATAAAATAATTTTGTTAGAGATGTTGATAAATTTTATTAAAATTATTGAGTTAAAGTCAATATCTCTTTCGATCAGTTGTATTACCTTCCATTTAATGTACTTCTCTAGATCAGTTTAATCAAGCTTGACAGTCAATAACGGTTGATTAAGTGAAATTTAATCTCCGTGATCTTGACGTCTAATGATTAGATCAAAATTACTTAATCAACCTAAGGGCTAATTAGAAGGTCATAAGATTAGAGGTCCATTTTAATGCTCACTGAAATTTTTATATTGAAATTAAATAGTATAGCAAGATTCAATATTAACACAATATAACTGATAATTAATTATAATAGTTTACAATAAATTTGCTTTGAGGAAAAATTAACTATTTCAGAGGAAAGATATTTTTATTCATAAGTATCACATAATTATTTAAAGTAAACTATATTTAAACTCTACTAAATGCAGTTTATTTGTTTAATTAAATACATTTCATATATTTAAATGCAGTTAATAATTAACACATCAAAAATTTAATTCTTTGATAAAATATATCTTAAATATAATTAAAGAATTAAAATATGCCTTTAATGTTAATCAGGATTTACATCAGTAAGGAATTTTTATCAACCAGTACATCAAACATGCAATTTTAACTTTGTTTTTAAGATATCATAAATTATTACTTTTGACATCCCAAGAGTTATAAAAAACAACTTGAAAAAAATGCAATTTTTTTCAAGAATTAATGTTAACAAAAGAAGATCTTTACTTATTTTTAGTACATTTAAATAAAATTGACGGTGAAAATTTAACTAAACTAACTCAAAAACTCAGAAAACTTATAATTCGATAATAGTGAAAATAATCAGCTCTGTTTTTTTTACTCGGAAAGCGTTCAATTTTACTAAGTCAAAAAGCATTCAAAATTAAATTACAGTTATTAAATACTTCTGTAATACAATTAGTACAAGTTAATGTGATTTATTTCAAAAATTATCCAAAGAAATTTTTAAAAAATAGGGCATGCATGTAAAAATATACAAAATTAATTTAAATTTTGAATTATGGGTTACCCTAAAATTTATTAGGCACTGTACTTTATTTAAGAAATATTGTCATAGAAATATTTCCTAAATAAATGGATTATGGAAAATGGTGAGGTGAATATATTCTTGATTTAAGAAGTAATATTTTTCACTCTCAGCAGTTTGGAAGATTATTTTTTTCTTTACACAGCTTGCTATCCTTGCATTTGAATGTTCATAAAATAAGTTTTCTTCTTTTTTCAATCTTTGGAAAAGAACTTTAATATTTGACACCAATAAATTACATTTTTTCTTGAGGGATGAAATATAGGTGAACATTTCATTTTTATGGCCTGGATTCTTTATTTCGCATGCAAAGGGTTTGTAGGAATGAAGAAATATTTTAGAAATTCATGACATATTTATAACAACATAAATAATTTTGGCAGAGATCTATTTTAATAGTTTATTTAAAATAAATAAATGAAGAAATTAATGTAAATAAATAAATATTTGGTGAAAATTTTGAAAACAAGTTCATTTTTTCTATAAAAAAAAATTCTAACATAATAATAATATACTGTTGGAAACCCCGTCTTCAAAGGATGACAGAGTTTCCAATAGTATCTTATTAAAAACTGCTTTCTTTTGGATAATATTAGTAAAAAATTAAAATAAACAGATTATTTTGTTTCTACATCTATTATATAATAACTCAAATAAAAACTAAATAACGTTATTTTGAAGTATATGTAAAAAATATTATATTAATACATTCTTTCTTTTCTTCCTTTTCAGCTTTTTCGGTAAATTTTAAAACTATAGCATTTTTCAGATTATGTAATTTTATGCATCATCTAATTGCAAACCAAATAAATATTTCAATAAAAATTAATTCAATAGTTACTACGCAGCATATTCAACATAAATTTGAAAGTAAGTCAAATTATACATACTTAAGTATGAAATTAAATTCAATTTATACTAATTATGCTACTTTCAACAAATACTCTCAGCAAATAATAGTATTTCTTTTTTGAAGCCAATTACTTAAAAGATGTAATTATGTTACTTAAATCAAAATAGACTATGCATAATCAACTAAGAATTAACGAAATGAGATTTCTAGAAAATTTCTGCATGCACACAATCATATGTAAAAAAATAAAAGTATAAAACATTATATCTTTTTGGTGTTGTTGCAGTCTTCTGCCAGCTAGGGTGTCCTTAATGGGTGTGTTTCTCCACTTTTTCAACTGAACCATACTTTGGTGAAGAGTCCGACTTCCTCAGTACACACATGCCATAGGTACCCGCTTAGAGTGTCGGAAACTATTCAAAACCCATCAATACAAGGAGCGGACACAGACGGGATAGACAGAGAGAGAAAGTACATCCATGCCCAAACAAGGATTCGAGGATTCCCAGTCAGGCACGTTGATCACTTGATATATATAAAACCACTGATTATAGATGAACATTTTATATATATACATATACATATATATATATATATATATATATATATATATATATATATATATATATATATATATATATATATATATTATATATATATATATATATATATATATGTATATATATATATATATATATGTATATATATATATATATGTATGTATATATATATATATATATGTATATATATATATATATATATATATATATATATATATATGTATGTATATATATATATATATATATATATATATATATATATATATATATATATATATATATATATATATATATATATATATATATATGTATGTATATATATATATATATATATATATATATATATATATATATATATATATGCAGTGAGTTTTAAAATATTATAATCAAAAAATGAAAATGATTTATATATAGACAAAATTAATTTTCTTCCTTCCTCATCATGGCGCGTCAACCAAGGGTGGACTACCGTTTTCATTAGAGTTGATTTTAAGACCCCCCCACTCTCCGATTTGATAGATTATTCTGATTTTTTATGTTATGAATCTTTATGTATATTCCTCGAGATAGTCTATCCACCGGATGGCTCCAGTTGCGTCGAAGATCCTTTTGGTGGCTCGACCATCCTGATCATGTGCCATTTCAATCTTTGGATTGAAATAAATTTTATGTCTGGCGCTTTGTATAGTTTATAAAACTCCGAATTTGTTCTTCCTCCCCAAGTATCATTGCATTTTACACCTCTCAAAATACCTCGCAGTGTCTTCCTTTCGAAACCTACTAAGATTTATTTATAGTTTTCGATCATCCCCCAACGCTTCAGCAGCATAAGTAGCTATAGACCTAATCAAAATTCTATGAAGTAATTTAGTTTTCCGACTACAAATTTAAATCTAAAATCAAATATAGAGAAAGTCACTGAATGCACAAAAAATATAAATTAATGTAATGAATTAAAATGAAATTTATTGAAATTAATTTTTGTATTTATCTGGGACACTAGTAAAACCTTTTCTAAGTTATAAGAATAACATATTGTAAAAAATTTACATCAATATAAAAAAGAAACAATATGTTAGATGCAATTAGTCAGATTTTTATAAGAAATTTATTAAGGAAAATATACTATATACTTAAAAAATACATTGCCGTGTGCAAATAGCAATTCATGTCTAAAATTTTAGAAACTATCCTTAGACAATATTTTATACACAATATTTATCTTTTTATTACAAGAAAATGGCGAAACAAAAATTTTGAAAACATCACATAAAGTTCAATATTTAATGTTTTAAGTAAATGTAAAACGATTTTTTCATTTTTTAAAACAAGATGAATATTTTATTTTATTCTTTACATATTTCATTCATTTTTTAAAATAATATATAAACACATTTAATTTTCTCCTTCTTCAATAAATCAGTCTTTTCCGATGCCATAAACTACTTTCAAATGATTGATCAACTGTCTCTTTTCATCACTAGGTAAGAAAGAACTTCGAGCAGCATTGAAATTCTAGAATCAGAAATTGAGGAATCAGTTCTTCATTAGTAATGATATAAAATATGAATACAGTTCACCACAAAAATGTCAACTTACTATTAATTATAATAAATAAGTATTGTGTATACTGTATTTCACACACATTAATAAAAATGATATAAAAAACAGGGGTATAATAAGGGAATAATAATAACAAATTAAGTTCTATAATGGAAAAAATTATTTACAAAATGTAGCTGAGAATGTTAAAATATAATTATGACGATAAATGAAAATATGTAGCATTACTTTCAGCTTTAAAAACCGAGTCTAATTTATGATAAGCATGTATTTTATATCCAAATTAAGAGCACATTTGGATATAAAATACATGTTTATCATATTCTCTTTAGATACATGAAACATTTTACCAGTTACATTATGTAATTTATATGATTAACTTAACTATGACGAAAAATAATAGTACAGAATAAAAGCTAAAAATTCTTTAAAAAATCAATAATATTATATACTTGAGTTTATTGTTCTAAGAATTTGTGAGTATTTTTCACACTTTTATAAATGATTCATATTATTTTAATCAAATCAATATGATGTAATAAATTTCTTCCGAATTAAAACAATAATTTGCTTTGATGAATATTGAAAATATAAAAATTGAAGATATAATAAGTAATAAATATATATAGGCATGTATAATCATAATAATAGTTATAGATGCAACTATCAATTATGAATTAGATAAGTGTTGCCATACAAATAAAAGTAAATGCTAAAGTAAGTAATGAATTAAGTAATAAATTAATTTAGTAATATAAATGAATACCCCGAAAATATATATAAGAAGATAACTGACCAAATGCTTATTTTATTTGATTATTTTATTTCATTAAATTAGTATTTTTAAGCTTCTTATAAAATCTTCAAAGCTTGGATGACTCATCTGTAGTTTGATAGCAACGCCCTACTTTATTTCTATAGGCACAGCTCTACTTGCTAAATAATACGAGAGAAAAATTTTTGAGAAGTTACTATTTAGGAGAAGGATATATAAACGTTTAATTTTTTCTCTTGTGTGTTACTTTTAGTTTTATTTGAATTTAATTCACCTTTGTATATCTTTAACAGTAGGAAATACAGGTATATTTTTCAAGCGGGGGTTGATATATTCAAAATTATAAAATCTCGACATATCTAAAAGCGTATGGCATTTGTATTGTTCCTGATAAGTGCTCGAAGGCAAAAAAATGTAGAGCTTGTTGAAATTCCATTATCGTGTAAAACAGGTTTTTCATCATTAAAAATATAGTTATTGCAGATGCAAAAGAGTCATAGATCTTTCTAAAATATACTGTTTGCACCCAAAACGCAACTGAAGAAAGACAGAAATATCATAGCAAAATATATTTATCAAATAATACGCTAAATAAAATTTATATGATTAAGATAACACACTCTTGTGAAGTGTGGATGATGGTAAAATCAGTAATTAGTGTAATTGCCCTTGTTGGCTATTATAGCTATCATACGCTTCGGCATAAAACCAAAGAGGCTTTGAATGTATCCTTCGGATATACTAATCGGTACGGCTTTCACATATTGCCAAAGTTGACTTGTGTAACAGAGGATGGTGTATCCTGTCTCAATTGTTGCGCAAGCATAGACTATAGCCTTTCGATTGGCGGTAGATCAGAAGAAAATACAAATCAAAGATGCAATTCGATCTGATGGTTAAAAAGAATTGAAGTCATGTGTAGTCGAGCATTATCTTATTGGTTTTTGTTGCACCAGCATGCTTCCCCGTATCTAGCCCTGAGTTGGGATCTACCAGTTAGATAGAAACAGCCGGGTGGAGTCTTCGTGATTTCGAAGCAATATTAAGCAGAAGAACCCCAGTACGTAGCCTGCCATCCCCAGAGGTACCATTTCAGTTGGAGGACATTGCTACCATGTCCAGTATCAACATGTCCCAGCCACCAATAGCCGTTGTTCAAACTCACTACCTTTCGATAATGAGAACGATGCCCTAACTAACCAGGCCACCACGGCCCTTCATTATTTTATTGGTATATGGTTGATAACGAATGCTGAAAGTTGGAAGGACCAAGAGAACCACTGCTCAGCAATGTAGTATTCGGTGCACTTGCAATGTAAACAAGAGGAATGGAAAATGTCATCTTAAACGTGATGGGGCGTGCAGGACTAGTATGAAGACACATAATGCAAAAGTTCAGTAGACTGTCACAACACTAAAAGTAAAATTATTTTTTCTATGACATCCTAATATTACTAGTATAAACTTTCGACAAAGAGGAGGAAAAGTTATAGTCCTTGATGCAATTCGTTTCGATAATAAATAATGTTTTACAAATCTGTAAGGATTATGTATTTTCTGTATATTGTTAAATAAAAGAAAACACTTTCGACTCAACCTCTAGTAATTTTTACACTGGATACTCAAATTCGTATAAATAATTTAAATTTAATTGTAACAATATTTAAAAAAGATTGATGTTTGTTTAATAACACAGTAATCTATTTATGTAAAATGATCATCAACAAAACTTAAAAATAAAACCATTTTAGTAAAAAAAGTATAATTTTGTATCCCAAAACAAAATTCCATTCATTTTAATTTAAATGCAATTAGATTAATATAAAAAGGCTTTGAAATGAATATAACTGAATCCGTATTTCTAATAAAATTACACTAATTATTATAAATTACACTAATTTCTAATAAAATTGCACTAAAAATATTAAAAACTTACTTATCTTAAATGTATAAGTAATGTACCAATATATTATATATTTTACACAATTTATCTTTTAATTTCTGTTTGTCTTTAAATAAACATATCAGTTTCAACAGACTTAATTAGAATACTTTCTATACTGAGAAAAAAGAGAAGATTTATATAACTTTTGACAAAATATATCACTAAAAGTATCAAATACTCACTGCTCTTGCAATATGTGCCTCACACAAACCAAAATTCTTCAATAGCTCGTAATCATCACTTAAAGTTTTCTGTATAAGTGTAGGATCATCACGATTGATAGAAAAATTTGCTTCGTCTTCAGCAAATCTAGGAGAGAAGTTTGAACCTTTTAAAAAGAATAACTGAAAATATTTGATTACGAGATGAAAAACAATGGGAAAAATAGTCTGAAGATTATATCTGCTCTGCATGACCAATCAACGTAAACATGCTATATATATATATATATATATATATATATATATATATATATATATATATATATATATATATATATATATATATATATATATATATAATAAACTTAAATTTTCGAGAAATTTAGGTGTATGGTGCAGTAATTAGATACCCAGAATAGTAATCCTGGTCACCAATAATAGTATTTTTGTCTTAGTAAGCATGAATTCCAACAGAATTGAACACTATAATATATCCACCTTTATTACTATTCTATAGTCCATTAATAGTGACTGGAAAACTGTCAAGTCATTATATTTGGGTATGTGGCCACCACATATATTAAATCGGCAATAACTGATCAGACGTTTTCAATTTGTAAGTGAACAGAAGAAATTGCTTGATAGGACAACAGTCAAACCTGCTCCATATCAAGAAAAATTACGATAGTATGAAGAACATTGCATTTATAGAAATTTTGGAAACAAAGAAGAGCCGTGCACTTTACAACATCATAAATGAGACAATGTTTGTTTATGATGTTGTAAAGTCATAAATAAATAAAGGCAACAAAGTTGTTGTTTAAATAGCTTCAGACAAGAAATAATTGAAATGATTCAAATGACAACCTAAGCAGAGTCACTTAAGATAATGGGCAAGGATGAGGACATATAAAGCAAGTTAAAATTGACGTTCTCTTTTATATAACCAAAGGGTATGCTGTATTCCGAAACAGAATTATTATAAAAAGATGAGGTGATATCATTCCTGAGTGTAAATTCGACATGAATCACACCAATGAAACTGCATTTAATTGTCGATAAAAGTTAAGAGTAACTGAATATCGCCCAGCTAACAGCACATGGTGGACAATTTGCCAAACTGTTCCTAAAAACACTCGTAATCTTGCAAACGAACTCACAGACACAGAACTGAAGATGTGGTTGTATGTTTCTTTAATATTTGCTTTGATAAAATATATCTCTCGCTGTGCAGTTTTAGTGGTGGGAGACTTCTTATATCTAGTGAGGCATTCTTGTAAGACATCTTGAAAGGCATTATAATATGACATTCTTCATCCCACTGATTTGATATATAGCTGAGAGCAGTTTTGAGCAATATAAGCAGGTAAAGTAAGGTTGTCGTCATTAGCTATTATTACATCTCGATCCAAAAATCACATATGTGCTGGTAGATAATTTTTTTTCTTTATACAGGGACATCATTTTTAAGCATTCTTTTTTCATCTATTTTTAACAGAAAAATAAGAAAAGCAATTGGTGTGTTTGCGGGAACAGCAACGTTCACATGTAATTTTTTTAAGACACTAACAAAATTTCTTCTCGTTCTCTACATATGTGTTGCTACTGCGCCTGCTTTACATGAATATTTTGAATAGCTTGTCATCTGGATATCGCAATGTTTTCTTTTATATATCTTAAATACAAATTTTCCGTTCTGTTCGTGGCATATTAGCTTTCTCGTGCAAAAAAAATTCGTGGCATATTTGCTTTCTCGCATAACAATTTCAGTGTTGTATACATGCTTCAAATCAAAAATTGCCCATTTATTAAAGAATATGTTTTATAGTTGCTATTAAAGGTAAAAATTAGCATATGAGAATAAAAATTCTGCAAAATAACTATATTTTATCAAAAATTTCTCTTCTTGTATGATTCAAAAATATCATTTATTTCATTTATATGTGTTTCTTTAGAAGAAATATTCCCCTGTTATTGAAATCTTGTATCTGTGAGAAACTGGTCAGATTCTCAGAGAGTGTTGGAAAAGTCTCATTCAAATTGAATCATCCTCAAGATGACGGGAAAAGCGTGAGGACGGAAAATCTATCGACCATGATTTCGAGGAGCAACAGAAATGAGGCAGCACCATTATAAGTTAACTAAGAGAAGATATATAGCTAAAAGTTCATAATCTAGGACTTTGTGAAGATGTATTCTGATAAGAGCATAGCGACAACAACAAGAGAAACATCTCAATGAACGTTTATGTTTTCGATAAATGTCTTCAGCTCTACATATATAATTCTGTCATAAACAGATAAAAAGAAAATGTTTCTTAATGGACTGCCTAACAACATATTATCATATATCATTACATAAAAAGATAAATCCAAAACGATGCATCTGTAGGAAATATTTCAGTGATTCAGATTTGTCAGTTTTATATGTTACTTTTGCCGACCAACTTGTCTAGTGGTCAGCGTGCCTGACTACGGATAAGGAGGTCCTGGGTTCGAATCCCGATTCGGGCATGGATGTACTTTCTCTCTCTATCTATCCTGTCTTTGTCCTTTCCTTGTATGAATGAGGTGTGAATGGTTGCCTACCCTATAAAACGGATCCCTATGGCATGTGTGTTCTGAGGAAGTCGGACTCCACACCAAAATATGGTTCAGTTGGAAAAGTGGAGCAGTGCACCCATGTTGCCAGCCTAGCTGCCACACGACAATGAATGAATATGTTACTTTGTGCTTCTTGTTTATACTTTAAGTTCTTGCGCAACTTTTACTCTGGATTAACTTTTCCTTTTTTCATCTTTATTTAATATCGCACGATCAATAATTGATTTAAATTTTTTTAGAAATTCCAATATTAGTTCATAGCAACAAAATTAATTCCATATTAAAAAAAATCATAGTTTGAAAAATAAATTTTAAGTATTAATTTTTTTTATATTTTTAGAAATAATAATTCACAAAATATTGAGCTTTTAAAATATTTTGTCTCATTTAAAAAAATGAAAAAATGTTTCGAAATAGATTTAAAAAATATCGAATAAAAATTTCAAGTAAAATCCACTACTATAAACTAATTTTAAGCTTGTTACTATATGAGGAGAAATACTGTTTAAAAATCATTTATTTAAACAAGAATAATCAATTTATCGCTAAAACTTAAAAGTAAAGGCTTTAAGAAATAAACTTCTTTGAGAAAACGTATTTGTAAGAATAAGTCGTTACTACTTTCTGAAAAAGAAACGAACTTATGAAGTGACTGTTAACCTGACAATCGGATGTTTTAAATAGCTTTTGTCGATAGCACCTGTCAATAAACTAGAATGTGGACAGGCCTCGAAGTGAACTCCGGTTCTTAAGCATTCTCCATACAAGTGAGGGTCATCGACAACATGATAACCATGTCCAATACGTTCTGCCATCAACTCTTCAAGCGCAAACTTGACCTGATCCGCTGGACCATCCTCCCCAGCATGGACAGTGCGGTGCAGCCCCAAAGAGGCAGCTAACTAAAAAAGAAAAACGTGTGATACATTAATTTGTGAAAATAAGATAAAGAATTGAAAATTCTAACTTAAATCTGTAAAACAATCTTACATAACCCAAACAAACTTTCTACATATTAATGTAATATTATGTGTTATTTTTTTACCATTAACTCTTACACGCAGTCACTATTCTTCACTTAATTTATAATTTAAGTACATGAAGAGAAGAATTTTTTATTTATCTACTTTGAAAGCAGCTGCTTCTTCAGCAGTTGTATCAGTGATCTCCTGATGATCTCCAGCAACATCAATGCCAACCACGCCTTGGTACCTGAACTCGTTGGCCAACTTCACTACGTCCTCCATCCAGCCTGGAACAAAAAATAAATAAACTCAAATAAAAAATTAAAAATTTAAATCGTCCTTGCCTATTTAAACTAACCATTAAAGTGGATGTTTTGTCATGTCTTTTTCATTTTGCTTTTTCGGCTGTTCTATTGTCCATGTTTTAATGTCATGAATCAATGGAAAATGGCTTCTGAAACCGATGCTTTACTCCTTACATAAGACAACGTTTTATTAACAAAATGGACTTGGACACTATTCTCAGACATTCGATGGTGAACTTCGCCTTGTTTGCTGCCGTTCGAAGAATGCGATTTGAAGGCAAGCAGCAAATTTGTCGATTAGTCAGATTTACGACGCCGTCTCAATACGATGTGACGAGATGAAACGTTATTTGACATCATGGATATTTTAAACCAATGAAAATTGTAATAAGATGACGTAATGAGATCATGAGTACACCACTTTATAGTGGCGTTCTCATGATCTCAACTAGAACGAAAGAGAAACAACCACTTTATAGTTAATAATTATACACTTTCAGAATAATACTTGTAAACATTTATTGTGTAACTTTAATCTCATTTTCGAGAGAGAACTAAAACCTTATTTACCTATTCTGCCACGAATTCCACATAATATGGATCTCATTTTTACGCCAAAAGCAGCACTTCCCTTAGATAGACCTCTGTTGACATATTCCACTACATCACTAGGTGAAACTGTACTGGACTGAGGATTGACTTCGAATCCAGTTGTTGAAGATAACAAATGAGGACTGTATCGTAGCTCCACATAACACAGTTGCTCTTTAGCCGCATCTTCACAAAACTCGTAAGCGATTCGCTCAATGGCATCTGGGTCACCACTAAATAGGATTCAAACAATTTCAAAGAAAAATGTTTCATAATTACATTTTTAATAACTATTTTAAAGATTGATAAATGATCTCTAAATTCAGTTAATATTCTCTTATACTAAATATTATTTATAAAAGAAAAGTTCTTACTCTGTTGATACTAATTAAAATATTTTATGGTGTGTCCAATTATAAGAAAAAATTTTTCTAAAACTAATATTAACAAAGAAAAAATGAGGATAACAGTTAATAAATATAAAAAAGAGATATTTAAACTTACATATTAATTTAAAAAAATTTTATTGGAGAATACCATTTATATTATCATTTTAATTGATTATTTTTAAGTTCTTTTAAATTGAATCCGAGTAAAAATACTCGAAAATGAATTATATTTTAAAACATTTACGTTTAACATAATTCAGTTACCCGTTTTAAAATAAAACATTTTTCTCATGTTAATAAATATAATCTAAGCATTATTTATGTTTTTTTTTTTACATTGCATTTTTTGAAATTATTCATAGATATTTGTTTCTATATTCTTATATCCCTGAATTTACGCAATATACCTATACTCAATTATACTTTAAAAGTATGTGATTTAAGAAGCAATTAAGGGAACTAGCTTTAAAATTTCTCTTAGTACATAATAATTTCATCAGAGAGACATTGATTTATTTACAAACTCATTAATTTTAGTTTATTTTAACATAACTATTTTTCATTAATTTTAATATAGTTACCTTTATTAAGATTAAAATTGATTTTCCTTAAAGTTTTTAAAATTTCATGAATCTACACAACATAATTTTTGAAAAATAAATTCCATATGTATTTTTATCTATATATTACAAAACCTTGCATTATAAAAATATCTATTATAAAAATGTTCTATTTATGGCAGCTAATATTCTTATAGTCTCTCACTTTGACTTAATAAAAAATATCTTATAAAGTACGAATTTAAAAAGAGGAATTTACATCATAACCTCAGTTATGCTAAGTTAATTATTTTAAAACTTTTTATTGGCCTTCAATGTGTATAAGCTACAAAGTTTACCCTTATAATTTATATTGAAATGAATATATTTAATTTTTTATTGAAATAAATACATGTTTCTCAGTTTTTCCGTTTTTAAATCAGGAGCAGTAAAATAGTTAACCCTTAGTTCAAATATGAGTATAAAGTATAAAAATTATATAAATAAAATAATTTTAAATGTTTCTATGAAATCAAATAAATCTAGGAAATAATTGCTATTTCTTCTTTCTTATACTTTGTTTCTTTTCAATGAAATTAAATTATCTTGCTCCAAAAAGGCTTCAAAATTAAAAAGAGTGCTTTCTTTACATTACTAATTTAATATTTATTAATTCTAACAATACTAATAGTTTTCGAGTGCCAATTTTTCTTTCCTAGAACACTAAAGCTTGGTTTATTATCACTTATAGACCCTCTACAAGATATCTTTTTAGCCAAGACGCTCTGAGTTTGGCAGCCGCAGTCGTTGCCACTTTCAGGGGCATTTAGTAATTCCTTTTTTTATTTGCAGGATTTGGGCATGAGAACAGCAACAACAATAGTAATAGTTACTCATTTTGTTATCAGTACCTTCAAAACAATATCAAAAACAAAAATTAATTAATTGAAAAATATTAAATGATTTTAGTGTTACATAATAAATGATATTAGTATTTATAACTAAAATACTTGTGTGATATCGCTATCTTTATAATATTAGGTTGGTGCGTATGAAATGTCGGATTCTTAAGTGATTGTATAAAACTGCATATCTTTCTTCAAAAGCTGTTTATTCAATCAAAGTATGCTCCATTCGCTTCAATACACTTCTCCCAACGAGATTTTAAGGCGTAGATGCCTGTCTTAAAAAAATTTTGGTCTTTAGAATTAATAAACTCTGATATCGAGTTTTTTAGACTGTCTTCATTTTCATAGTGTTTGCCCCTTAAAAACAGCTCTAAATGCTTGAAAAAATGAAAATCGGTCGGCGAGAGATCCGGTGAATATGGTGGATGCTGCAATGATGAGCATACGTTTAACCGATCCAGCTTATTTCGCTCTGTCAGTGCGTGCGGTACCCACTTGTCCATCTTCTTAACCTTGCCAATCTCAGAAAGGTGTCTCAATATCGTTGTATGGTCAACTTTCATCCTGATAGCAAGTTCCCTCGTGGATACGGCTGGATCCGCTTCCACTAGAGCCTTCAGGTCATCATTCTTCACAGACGTTTTGGGTCTTCCGCGCGGCTCATTTTGCAGTGAAAAATCGCCAGTCCGAAATTTTTCGAACCAACGCTGCACTTTCCGATCGTTAACCGTATTCTCCCCAAACGCTTGGTTTATGTTGCGTGCAGCTTTTGCAGCACTATTACCAAGTTTGTACTCATATAAGAAAATGACGCGAATGTCGGCAGAATTCATATCGGCAATAAACTCAAAAGAAATAAAAAAGGGAAGACCTTCGAGAAAACCTATTTTGCTGAAATGAGTCTCTGGCAATGGACAATACGAGTATGAATGAGGTTATGCCAAATACAAAAGTATAACGAAAACAGGGAGGAAAACTTCCGCATGTAAAGAGAATCCGACATTTCATACGCACCAACCTAATAAAACATAATAGGATCAACTTTTGATTAGATAAAATAATTTTTTCGTCAAGATCTACTTTTCAAATTCGCATATCAATAAGATCCCAATACTAACAATTATCTAGTAATAATTTATATAAACTAATTCCTTAGATTATACTATTTTTTGTGAATCTATGTTATTCCATGTATTGGAATAGCTTTTAAATGAATCATATGGCAGAATTAATGTTTAAATACATGTAAAAGCAAATTGATTTACATTTGTAAATCAGCATTAATGTCATTAAAAAGACGGGAATGACTTCGCAGTTAATCTGTGCTTAGAAATCAGATCGTGACAAAAAAAATTTATATACAATGACATCACACACATATTATGTACTTACATAGATAGCTTATTAAACCAACTATTTGGCTTTAGTATTCATAACAGAAAAATTGCGTATATAGTGATATATCCTTAGAATTCGGCTGAGATTTATACAATTTTCAAAATATTTCTTCCAAGTGAATGAATTTTAATTTTATATATTATTTTTTCATTGTGGGACTCAATCAAATAACTTTTTATTTATTTTCAAAGGATTTTAAAAAATGTAATGATGAATCTTTGAGTTAATACGAGGGTCACTCTGAAATTTTTGAGATGCAACTAGGTTTTTAAAATTATACTTACAAAATTTTAAGTGTGTTCAAAGTAGTCTCCTCCAGCATCAATGCACTTTTGTAGACGAATTTTCCACAGATTAAATGCCTCAAGCCATTCATTTCTTCGAATAGATGAAAAAAATGCATTTATAGCCACATCAATCTCTTCTTCTGAATGAAAACGACGTCCACGTAAGTTCTTTTTTAGATTAAAGAATAACCAAACGTCGCACATAGCTAGATCAGGTGAATACGGCGGATGTTCGATCACTTTAATTTGTTTTTGTTTAAGAAACTCAACTGATAATCCGGCTATATGTGAAGATGCATTGTCATGGTCCCCTGACATTCAGTTCTTGTAGAATTCCTGGAAGACATTGAGTGGTATACCAGTTGGCTGTTATTGTCTTCTGTCCTTCCAACTTGATGGCTTTGACCAATCCCGTACTTCTGAAGAAAACGGCTTACACCACGTTTTTCAGTGCGCGTTGTTTTTTCACCATTATTGGCGTGGGATCATCTTCAAAGACCCATACTTTGCTTTCTTGACGTGTTGGAACGTCAAAAACGATATGTACATTTCATCACCTGTTACAATTTTAGAAATGATGCGGTGGCCACCATCATTCAGCATATTAAGAGTTTCTATACTGATTCTGACACGTTCCTCTTTTTGATGCTCAGTTAGATTATGGGGAACCCAACGGCAAACTACTTTTTTCATATGTAATTCTTCATGAATGATTTTGTGTATGGGTGCGGATCCAATGTTAAGTTCCTTCTGTATCATTTGATAGGTACAGCGATTATCCTCCATTAACATTTTTCGTATGGCAGACACATTATCCGGGATTACTGCCGACGGCGGCCTTCCTGTGTGTTCTTCATCCTGAAGAGAATTGCGACCTCTTCTAAATTCTCTAAGCCATCTGAATACAGTAGCACGAGCTGGAGATTCATCACCAAATGCTAATTGCAACTGTTGAACGCATTCTTCTTGGTTTAATCCTGCTTTGAAATGGTAGAAAATCATAGCGCGAAAATGTTCTCGCGTCAACTCCATTTTCTCTTCTGTTTAAAATTTATTCCACGCTAAACAAGTTGAAGTAAGTCAGTAAAAAATCGTCTTCTGTGTTAAAATACTTTGTACTTTAAAATTAAACCGTTATTTTTATTTTGTAAATTCTCGTCTGCGCGTATCTCAAAAATTTCAGAGTAACCCTCGTATATTAAATGAGAAATAATATTATTACTCTTAGATTATTTTTCCCTGTTTTTTCTTCATTTTGCTAGACAGAACTATAGGAGAAAAAGTTTTAGTCTAGAGGATTAACAATTTTAAAAAATATCTGCTCTAATCATATTTAAAATTATACTATTATTATACATTGAAGTGCAGCAATACATACGGTCACATAATTTCTTGTAAATAAATAAAATAAAAAAACAACATTTATATAACATATTCTGTGTAGTCTAAACTGCGAAGTGTGAAATTAAGTTTCAAGTTTTTATTTAATGACAGCGAAATATTCAATATAGTACAATTGAAATTCAGTTAATTACATTTCTCTGTCGTTAAGTAGAAATTTTGAATTCAAGCATGGCACACAGGTGTCGTATAATCCATGATGCCAAATTCTGAGATTGGCGTTTTTTTGACGGAATTTCTTATGTATCTGGCAACCTCGTTTTTATTATGTCATAGATACGACCTATAAGAATTGTGCAGAAAATTCTATTTTGGTAACCTTAGTATTTACGTCACGATACGTCATCTTGGCAACATTTCTTCATCGCCAAAAAAATTCAGAATTTGAAATAATAGATTATACGGCTTCTGTGCCTAAGCACTTCTTAATCATGAAGTATAAAAAAACTTTCTAAAAGCATTTTATTTTCATAAATGTTTGTTTTCAAATTATATTTCAATAAAGCAATTTGGTCTTCAATTTAAGTCCTAGAATCATAAAGCTGCCATTAAACTATTTATTACAGTAACACACGCATTTAACTGGTGGAAAATGGATTTTATATTTCGTTTTTTAAAATAAAATTACTTGGAAAATTAAAATGTTAAATCAGTACACACATTATTATACTTACCGAATAACTGGCAAATAGAAAGCTATTGGTTTCAAAAAATTGGCTAAATTAGATGGATTCTTCGTAACACAAATGTCTTTCAGTTGATCGAATGTACTTGTTAAGTGTATTCCTTTTTGGCTGTGAAGGAAAAAAAAAACAAATAGTTATGTTACAAATTTTTATATTATTTATCGAAAAATAAAATAAAATATATGTCTTGTATTCCTTTAATATAACCTGATATTTTTTGAGTATATGCTTCAAATATTACGTAATACACGAATATTCAAAGCACGTATGAAAAACCAGTTAAAAATATAAGTTTTATAACTATAATAATAATAACTTAAAATTTTCGATTTGTAAGCAAATTATTTAATATGGAAGTTTTCAGATTTTTTTAAATATTAATATTATTTGGTTATGAGTACACCCTTAAAATCTTTACAGATTTAAAAACGATCATCGTTGTGTAATTTGAAAATACTCTTAATGCCACAATGTAACTTGTAATTGGTAAATATTAGTAATTTGTATATAATGTAACTAAATAATAATATTTTAACAATTAATTTAATAATAAAATATTAACAGTCAAAAAAATGTATAATAGAAAATTTGAGATGATAGTGATCAATTTTTTTAAAAGACAATTAAACTAAAATTTAAAATGGCATGTAAATGATTCTTAATTTCTACGTTTTGAGAATATACTTATTATAATTTATAAATAGGTATAAAAAAGTGAACGCTTTATTTAATGAAATAGTTGAACAACCGTAAATGCACAGTCCTTATCCTTAGAGCTTTTTCGCGTTTAAAGGACAATAACTTTATCTCAATCAAAAATTCCCAGAAAGTTAAATTACTACTTTAGCATTCCAATATTTTCTTTAAATTTCCAAATGAAACGTATTTGAAAGCAAACAATTTTTTTAAAGTCAAAGACAAATGTTTCTTCATAAAATTTTAAAAAGAAAATTTTTATTGTGCATTCAATATACAAAATACTAATTACACCTAAAAAATTCAAAATCACTTCATTGGCACTGTTTTTTAATTTTTATACAGAAATCAATTGTGAATTATCTGAGTCTCTACTAGATAGATCTTTCAATATAGTACATCATTTTGGTCATTTTATTGAATGCTGTAGCACTCAGTGTCATAACTTTGAATCAGATCCATTACTCACCAACAATGAACATTTTAAAAGTTCCTACAATTTAAAATCTTATAATTAATTGATTCCTTAGCAAATCACGAAAAACATGCTGCTAATAACAAATTAGGTTAGTTTAATTTTCAATCTTTATTTATCGTTAGTTTAATTTCTATAACGTCTAAGAAAACAAATTTACTTACCGTGATAATTCCCATATAGTTTGTAGTCTTACAGCTCCATCAAGGTGAATATGTAATTCAACCTATAAAGTAAAATAACTGTTATTTCATTCAAGGAATATCTTTTCATTATTACTCTCTCATATGCAATAATGATGTATTATAATATTTACTTAATTCCTTCGAAATCAAATCTAAAATGATTCTGGAGTGTAGAAACCTTCTTACAGAACTGGCAACTAGAAACAGGGTGATCCTTGTATGGGTGCCAGGGCATAAAGGTATCGAAGGCAATGAAGGGGCTGATGAGCTTGCTAAACAAGGATCGTCTTTTGTTCCCATTGGTCCAGAACCTTTTTGTGGGATCAATTTGAAGACCGCAAAAACCAATGTTCTTAGATGGGAAAAACGGAAGATGTATGAAGTTTGGCTCAAATCTCCTGGTCAAACCCACGCTAAAAGTATGATCTGTAGATCATCAGCGAGGATTTCCTATGAAATTCTAAGATGCTCTAGGCAGAAGATACGTTTAATCGTAGGCTTCATAACTGGGCACTATTATTTCAGAAAACATCTCCATAAAATGGGACTGTTTCAGCAAGATCCTATCTGCAGGAAATGTCATATGCAAGAGGAAACGGCCAAGCATATCATTTATGAATGCGAGGCTCTTGCCCTCCCTAGATTAACCTCTTTAGGCATCATCCATACTAGAGAGTTACACCTAGATTCCATTAAAGGGTTATCAGACTTTATTAATAAAGTGGGTGATCCGAGCAAATGGAACTAAGAAACATTGGGTTTGGAGTTAACAGTACAAAATGCTGATAAAAGCAGAGGTGCTCAATGACATACAAACCCAACTCGAAGAAGAAGAAGAAGAATTATAATATTTAAATTTTAATATAATTAAATATAAAGCTAAACAATCCTATTTTCTTTTACAAGATCATGTTCTCATTTATAATGAAACTATCATCTGTTTTACTGCAATTGTTTAAGCATTAGCGTTTTAATCATTAGCGTCATTTAAGCATTTCTATCGATTCATTTATCAATTTAATGGGCATGATTTTTATTATGTATTTTTCATCTCAAAGAACAATGAGGAAAACTTCAATTTATTGGGATGAATATTTTTGCTTTCACATAATTTGAATCAAGCTTAATTTAGCCCACAATTGATTATATTTTATCAAAGAATTTGTTTCATGTATACAGTTACTTTTAATTTAGTTTTTAAATAGGCAAAACCGGAAAGAAATATGAACATGAATTATCTATAGCGATGAGACTGGCTTGTAATTTATATTCTATATATATGTAGAAAGTTATATGTAATATAAATCCTTTTTTTTTAAGAAATGTGGATTTTGGTTTCGTATTTATCCTAGAAAACTTTATAGCAACATTATTAAAATCTTATAGGATATCAAATTGATTCTTCAATGGCCATTGATTTTAAAATTAGTTAGCATTTACTCTTATACAATTTTAACAGTCGAATGATGTAAATACTCATTATGTATCTTAGAAATATAATATAGTTTTCAGTTGACTTAAGTTTTTCAGTTCAAACACCCAAATTCATCCATGGTAGTATTTTTAACCTCTTCGCGACGGGCGGTGCATATATGCATTTCGTAAGGACGAAAGTGAGGGCCGGGCGGTGCATATATGCATTTCGTACGGACGAAAGTGAGGGCCGGGCGGTGCATATATGCATTTTAAGCTGGAACAATTTTTAATAATCGCTAGATGGCACTATGTGTCCATTATATTTAAACTGAACGTAGTTTTAGTGTTCTGACCTTCATTTTTTTCGTATTCCTGCTTTTTTTGGTATTTTGATTATCAGCTGTGGCTAGGGGAGAGGAATTCGCAATGTAAACAAACACAGCTCGGCTCTTCAACTTTCCACGTGATTTAAGCATTCTCGCTTCTGATAGCTCTCCGAACACTTTTTTTATTTTGTTTTCGCTGCTATGGGAGGTCTTTTAGGTGTTTTAGCATCAGTTTCGTTACAGTTTTTACTGCTTTCGGTTTTATTTTCTCACTTTTCTTGCTATTTCGAAAATTCTCGACTCCAGATTATTATGGCGAGGAAGCGTTATTTAACAGAGGATGAATATACCCCTATGGTAAATGAACCATTCAGTGATATAGATGAAAGTGATGATTCATTTGCTAAAGAGTTAGAAAATGATATTTCTAGCGATTCTGACACAGATGCAATGTCGGACTTTATGTTTATCCGTGCTTTGAGAGTTTCCATACTCAGTCTTCATTTTAAATTTTGTTATTTTTTCTTGTAAATAGCCCTTGTATAGTTTTTATTAATTTGAAAATATGTTGAAGTGTTTTGTCAATTAAAATTTTGGAAAAACAAGAATTGGACTGTCGAAAATTATTTCCCAAGGTAATCAACTTTCTTATATATATATTTTCATATAAATTGAAGGAAAAACATTATTAAAGTCTAGTTTTAATGTTATAAGATAGATTATGTGATAATATAAAATGGTACAAAAAATCATGGTGGTAGGACTTATTTTTTTTTTTTTTACGAATTTTTTTCTAAAGTTAGGCTTAGCGGAGAAAACCCCCCGTCCTGTAACATCATTCCTTTCGCTTCTGCTTCGTCCTGAACGCGCGTATTAAACAGAGGCGCCCCAACCTGAAAAGGTTAAAAACGGTAAAAAAAGTACAAAGAAATAAAAAAAGAAATTGAAATAACAATACAAAATTTATTTGGCAAGATAATTGTTTAATGACAGATTGCGAGTGAGTATTATTTCATTTATATATTAAAAATACATAATCAGTCAAATTTTTTTAAATACGAATCAATTTTCACGTATTCATTTTTCTATTAATATACTTTTAATTGAATTTCTGTCTTCATTATTTCATTCATTAAAAGAAGAAAATGGTTTTATTCAATTGCCACCCATTTTAAACAAAATTTTTTAATGAACTTATTAATTTAATTAGCTTATGAAAGCAAATTTTTTACAAGCCACTTTTCTACATATTAAATTCCTTTCTATTTCAAAAAAATAAATTTAAGTAATTATCTGTAATAGAATTCTCCTGAAAATTAGAAGAAAAATTAGGCATACTTATATATTGATTTTAAGTTTTTCTTTCAATCTGAAACTTCGCATGACATAAAATAATTTGACATAAAATGCACTCAATTTAGATTAATATTAAAACAACAGGTTTATATTAATTAATGCTTTAATTTCTTAATTGATCTGTGGCTTAAATTCTTAGACTGAAATCGTAAATTATTATACATCACATTTACTTCCTTCCAAATCTAAAAATTATACTTAAATATTTCTTAATATTTTCAACTTAAAATATTATCAATTTCACAGCGGAAAATGATTAATAATGTATACTACAATACGAACAATCATCTTCAAAACAGTTTAGTTATGATGCTACTCTGGTTAATAAATGGTTAAAAGTATATCATTATTAATACTGTATATTATGAATACAATTGAATACAGAGCTGAGAAATACATTAATTCTCTTGGTTTGAAGTAGATGCTTCATCAAAATATTCAAATTTACTTTTTTTGTTGTCTAATTTCTAATTACTTATTGTTTTGAAGAAGCGTTTCATAATGTAAATTACATATCATTATGATATCTGTATTTCATTCTTTCCTTATTAAAATAGAAAAAATGGCTTATAAAAATATTTATATTACACAAAAAACTTCTCAATTTTACGATTTCAAATTTTTACACTTAATTCTTTGGACAACGAAATTAGAATATTAAAATTAATACATTGCGTATGATTTTGATATAATGTTAAACATCCACGCTCAAATGTTCGGTATCATTCAGAGTTGCATCAATTTTCTATGTGACACAGTGCCTCGAATTTCCACCAAAACAAATGTTGAAACCTTTCGAAATCCTGGTCAAGTCCGTACCTCCATAGCATACGTCAGAACAAAATGAATGAGTGTATTGTAGAAAAATAACTTTGTTTTGCTAGATTGAAAGTTAGATATTAATGTTGTTACTTATGACACTTGGACAAGCCAAGCTCGCTATGCCTTTGGCTATGCGAATTTAATTCAGTAGTTTCGCTTAACCAAAGCACCACGAAGGTGAAAGTACGCCTTAGCTCTAAATTCCTCTGATAGATGGCACCCTACTAGAAGATCCACTCCCTTAATTTTAACACTAATCTGAAGAGGGAGAACATTTTCTCTAGACTATTACACCCATGGTAACTGCTCAACGGCAAACCACAGGACTTTCGATTCCACAGATTTAACGACCACGTATACCGCATGTAATAGGTGGGGATTTGGCGGCATTGAGAATCAAACCTACCCTTCCAGATAGACGGCCGATGCCCTAACCACTAGGCTAACACGCCCCAGATATTAATTAGTGCTTTAATTGAGAAAAAGCTGTAATTGTGTATGGTCTTTTTATTTCATGCCTCATCATCATCAATATTTTTGTTTTGTTTAAGAAAAACTTTCACTAGAAAGATATTCATTTATTTATGAGATTAGTCTCATTGTATTCCCTTGAAAGTTTCATTTTAAATTTCTTGTGAGCCTCTTGAGTCTATATTTTATTGGCATTGCGAAATAAAAGTCGCCATACGAAGCTCAAATTCAAAGTATTTGGTTTCCAAGATAATTATACCTCAAATCTTGAAATTGATAAAAAGTAAGAACACTAAACATAGTTTTAAATTATGACTGAACTTACCATATTCTTTATGAAATCTGATGAATGGTAACTTACTGAGAACTCATTTTTAATACATATATATCACCAGCATTACTTTTTCTACTTGAATTCATTTTCTGTATTTTTTACAACAGCAGTATTGCAGCAAATTTCGAAAGCTATGTCCTTCATAATTAAAACGTTTTACTGAATTTTCTCTTACAAATAGAAAATTTAGCTTCCTTAATTCTTAAGAAAAATATGATTCTACAATAACACAAACATTTAAAGGCAAATATCTTCTCCGTTTTTCCATTGTTAGTTCTATAATTCAAATGGATAACTGTGGTTTAAAACAATCAAGAAAATTTTATTTTATTTTCCATAAAGAGATAATGCAAAAGCGGATTTTTTACATTTAATTAATAAATTTAGATACAAAAATATACAGTATGTCCACTAAAGTCCCTTTCCACCTTCTTAACTTTGGAACGGCTGCTGCTATATTCATAAAAGTGGTGTCTAGGTATAGTATAAGAGCCATGTGCTACTGAATTAAACCACCTACCGTGCCACCTGGTGGAAAACTGTGGAGTTAGCATTCATATCTCGAAAACGGAAATGAGATAGGTAAAAAAAGTGATTTACAAAGTTGTATGAGCATCCTCGATTTAGTACGAAAAGATACTTTGTAGGCATTAATGTGAAGAATACAACGGTTAAAATGCGCATTTCTTGTTTCATGCTGTGAGGTGGCGCATCGTACGTGTGCATATTTGAAAAAATAAAAAATCGTTTTCGTGATTACATTTTTCACTTTTATTTCGAAATGGGAAGAAAGGAAGTATTAAAAATAATTCCAACAATTTGTATGCAGTATGCAAATACGTAAGAAACGTCACGCCTGTTCACCTGAGACAGGTATAAACGAGGCATCTTCTTGGGGCTGTAGTATGTTGATGCTAATGTTAATGGCTGAGTATTCCAAAGCTGAGTATTATGAGATAGGTTTACTGTACGGTGAATGTCGATGCAAGGCACAATCAGCAGCAAGGTTGTATCGCCAACGTTTCCCTGCAGGCCCGCATCCTTCTCATCAAACCATCCTAACTGTTGTAAAACGTTTAAAGGAGACAGGTTGCGTTGTTAGTCGACCTAGATCTGGCAGACCAGCTAAGGTAGGACGGCAAGTTCAACCGGATGAGGTATTAGCAAATGCCTTCGTATATCCGAAATGCAGCGTAACAGAGATCAGTCAACACTGTGGTCTCTCCAAAAGTCAGGTTTGGGAAATCCTAAGCGAATCAGGTGCTCATCCATACCGACCAACGCCTGAACAGGTTTTAGAGGACGGGGATGCCGAGCGACGCTTTGCATGGTACAACTTCGTCATAATCAGTGCAGGTCCAGCCAACATTCTTGGCAGGTATAATGTAGACGGATGAGGCATGCTTTTTACGGAATGGTATGTCAATAGACAAAGCACTCATTACTGGGCGCTAACAAAATCCTAAATGTTTCGTCGACGTTCGACATCAAATGCGGTATGCTATTAACGTTTGGTGCGCAATTTACAATAACAAGCTGATAGGCCCAATATTTTACAATGGCATGTTAACGAGTGCACGATACTTACAAATGCTATAGAAGGTAATACCCGATTTTGTGGAGAAACTGCCGTTGTTTAATCTTAAGAATCTATGGTTTCAACATGACGGCAAGCCTACTCACAAGACATTATAGTGTGCAGGTTAACTGGTTTTTAAATAATGGCAGCGCACACCACTTATTGAAATTAACTGAATTTTATTGCTGATTTAAAAAATGCTAAAAAGCCGTAAATACATAAAATCTCAGAGAGAAACTATTTCTAAACTAGTCCGTTCACATCGTCGGGGAAAACGTGAATCTGCTCCGTTGCTCACCATGCGCTATTATTCGGAGAAGATTGGTGTTGCCAATGTTCAGGTAGAAAGTTTTTCTAGCTGCTGCTGCCAACTTCCGAGTAGAAGTGTCTCACCGCATTACTCCCCCCCCCCAAGTGCCTAAGGCACGAGGAGCTATCGTGGGTTGAAACGAATTCTTCTGCCGGATCGTGTAGTTTGCACAGGGGGTTCTTCGTTTACAGCAGAGTCTTGAATCACAGGAACAGGCATCGCTTTCGGAGAGTTCGGTGAAGCTTGGGTAGCAATGGGAACAGGAACTAAAGATTCAAGGACCCCAGACATCAAAAATGCTGGTTTTAATCAGTCGACATTGATAACGGCTTCTTTTCCTTTAATGAGGAGAGTGCTTAAACGGCTTAATAAAACTTATAGAGTTTTATTAAGCCGTTTAAGCACTCGATAAGGACCATAATATGGGCGAGTCAACGGAGGTTTTACTGCATCCTGCCTCACAAACACATGAGTGCACGAATCCAAAGCTGGGTGCACGAAATACTTGGGGTTGATATGAGCTGAAGTGGGCACTGGTGCAATATTTTTCATAGACTCGCACAGCTTTTGTAAGAAGGAAGCTGAATCCAGGGAAGTAGAGACACTTGTTGCCTGAAAGAAATCTGCAGGCAGCCGAATTGCTGTACCGCAAAGCATCTCAGCACAGGTACCACCAAGGTCTTCCTTGTAGGCTGATCGAAGACCCAGCAACGTAGTGGGCAGGCTTGGTGTCCACTGGACGTCATCTTGGCACATTAACGATTGTTTTAATGATCGGTGAAACCTCTCAATCAATCCGTTCCCGGCAGGGTTGTATGGAGTTGTGCGAATTCGGTGAATGCCAAGGATTTTGTTGAGATTCGTGAATAAGTTCGACTGGAACTGACGATCTTGATCAGTTGTTATGGTGGTAGGTATTCCAAATCTTGCGATCCAATGGGTAACAAAAGTTCGGGCGATGGTTTCTGCGGAAATGTCCCGTGTCGGAATTGCTTCCGGCCAGCGAGAGAATCTGTCCATCATTGTTAAAAGATAAGAATATCCTTCCGACGGGGGTAAAGGTCCGACAATGTCCAGGTGCACATGTTGAAAGCGTTGTAAGGGGACAACAAAGACTTGCAAAGGGCTATGGTTGTGTCTGGAAACTTTTGACTTCTGGCAATCAATGCATGCGCGAGTCCATGCAACACAGTCTTTTGAAACTGAAGACCAAATGAAATGAGAGAGAATCAGTCTTTTAGTCGCTCGTACTCCTGTGCGAAAAAGTCCATGGAGGGTGTCAAACAGAGCTTTTCGGAGTGGATAGGGAACAAAAGGACGGATTCGATCGTTGGTTACATCACAAAATAATTTAAGTCCTGGGGACAGTTCCATTTTCTGTAGCTTTAAGGAACTACCTGAAGTTGATAGTAATTGAGTGAGTTCTGCTTTGGAATCGCCGATAAGTACGGATATGTTGGAATCCAGGGAAAAATTGGTGAAAGATATGCCGTTTGACGAGAAAGACGTCCAAGAGTCGATCAGACGGTTATTTTTGACATCGACAAGTAACTCAAAATGTTTAAGAAAATCAACACACACACACTTATAATTGGTTGGTTTACGTCAGCAATGACGAATAACCACGAAAATTTTCGGCGGAGATTTAAATCAATAATGCGGCGTTTTTTGCCAAAAACAGAAATTTTAGTGCCATTTGCAGCAAATAAGGCTAAATTTTCTGAGGGTGTGGTTTTTGGTGCATATTTTTTAGGCAAAACAGATATGTCGGCTCCTGTGTCAATTAGAAAATTTAATTTTGAGGACGGGTCGGCCAGAAGAATACGATTCACTTGGCGGTCGCTAGATTGGCCAGTGAGCGATCGCCGGTTTAGTTTCCCGACTGACGAAAAGAACATGGAGCTTGGCTATTTCGCGCTTGATTACCGAAATTGACATGGTAAAAACAAAGTTCGTTCGTACGTTCCTTGTAGTGACTGAAGTTAGTGCGAGAGCGGGAAATATCGCGAGATCTGCAGCGTTGAAATGATCTGCAGAAATTACGCCTAGGGCTACGGGTACTGCGTTCCAGGGCGGTGCTTAATTCGCTAGCCTGTTGAGTTAATTGCGCTACTTGGAGTTCCAAGCGAGCCGTGACTGAATCATGAGAGTTAGGGGTGATAGAATTTACATACGAAGAGATAGCTAAATCGCTTATTTTGTCAGCAACTGCGGCTATTTTATTCAAATCATCCTCGCTGAAAGTGGCTAAAATAGTCTGCGTGTTATATGGCAGCCTCGTGAGCCATAACGAGCGTATAAGCGCTTAACCGATGGTATCCCGAGCTAACGAACGCATGCGATTTAGTAATGGGGAGGGTCTTTGGTCACCGAGTTCTACTCCCTGCAATAAGGTTCGAATTCTAGATGCTTCATTTTCGGAATGAACAGAAATTAGACGTTTTTTTAAGGCATCTTATTTCTCGGTAGTAGGTGGTCTCTCTAAAATGTCGTGTACCGAATTTAGTATATCGGGATCTAATCAGGAGATAACATGATTGAATTTTGTTAGATCGGACGTTATATTCGCCAGGAAAAACTGCGATTCCAACCTAATAAACCCCAGAAAAGGGTTAGTTTTCCAGAAAGGTGGTATTTTTACCGAAACGTGTGCACCTTGCGAAGGTGTGTCTTCGGAGGGAGGATTTTGAGTAACGGAAAAATCATCAGATAAATGCATGGTCAAAATTTAGCAATTACAAAATAATTTTAAGTAAGTAGTAAAATTTAATAATTACAAAGTATACAAATCAATAATAGGGAATGGCGTATAGTTTCGAATACCAAGATATATAAATGAGAAATACAATAAACACGAAAAATATAAGTTATAAAATATAAAAGAAGCAATGAATATTCATATAATGCAATACATTAAATCAAATAATAAAAACCCAGCACGATGCGAAAGGATTGATAAAATTGTGGAGTATTTAACGGAATATAGCTCAAAGTGGAAAATATGTACTAAAATAATAATTTAACTAAAAAAACTTTGCGTTAAAATACATACACACTTTTTACAAGAAACTGACCCTAGTGAACAACCAAAGAGCACATAACGCTACGTTTAAGAAAATTATAGAAAGATCCTACCTGCATCCTAGAAGTTATGAATGATTACCAATCAGCACTGACATTTACTCATGAGATCTCATGAAATTGTAGATGTTAGTCCAAAGGAATTCACACGTCGAAGTTATAAAAATCCCACGTTGCGCTGGAGTTACTTCCAAATCCAAGTAAGGCTTGAAGAATAGGCGTGTTCACGTTTTGGTCACCAGATATAGTGTGCAGGGTTAACTAGTTTTTAAATAATGGCAACGCACACTATATATTGAAATTAACTGAATTTTATTGCTGATTAAAGAAATGCTAAAAAGTCGTAAATACATAAAATCAAAGAGAAACGATATTTCTAAACTAATCCGTTCACATAGTCGGGAAAAACGTGAATCTGCTCCGTTGCTCACAGTGCGGATATTCGGAGAAGATTGGTGTGGCCAATGTTCAGGTAGAAAGTTTTTCTAGCTGCTGCGGCCAACTTCCGAGCAGAAGTATTTCACCACAACATCTCCAGTGAAGCAGTATCTCGTCAAGGAATTTGGCAACCAAATACTAGGGTATGGCGGTTTCGAAGAGTGGCCTCCACGTTCTCCTGATCTCACTCCACAGGACTTTTTGCTGTGGGGATACTTCAAACAGCAGGTGTATGCGACCTCTCCACAAAAATTGCAGGACCTTAAACGACGTATTACGGTCGCGTGTTCCAACGTGTCACGCTGTATGCTCCTACGTGATCTTCAAGCAAGGATCCAAATCAGCATTGCAGCTAACGGTGAGAAGTTTGAACATCTTAAATAAAGTATACTGTTATAACTATTTTTTTCCTTAGATCGTTTTGTCACAGCACGAAACAACAAATGCGCGTTTTATTCTTCACATTAATGCCTACAAGGTATCTTTTCGTATTAAATCGAGGACGCTCTACAACTTTGTAAATCGCTTTTTTCTCTACCTCGTTCCGTTTTCGAGATAGAAATGCTAACTCCGCATTTTTTCACCAGGTGGCGCAGTAATCTGTTTCATTCAGTAGCGCATGGCTACTTTACTATACCTAGACACCTTTTTTATATATATAGTAGCAGCCGTTCCGAAGTTAAGAGGGTGGCAAGGGACATTAGTGGACATACTGTATAAATTTAACTATTGTTGTTGTTGTTGTTGTTGTTGCTTATCCTCCATGTCTGACGGAGTCAGTTTTGTTTGTTTGTTTGTTTGTCGCTCAACGGTCATTTTTTGCACACGAGGGCTAATTAGACCGGGACTTATGGTTTAAAGTGGATTCCGAACCACTACAAACATCCATGCCCAAGGTGGGATTCGAACCCATGAACTGTTGAACCGAAGGCAAGAGCGCTAACCATTCGGCTGCCAGCTCGGCCTGACGGAGTCAGACTAGATCCACGAGTTCGTTGACTGTAAGGAAGTCGAAGACTAAAAGAGGATTGCTAAAGAGATCCTCCCTAGAGAGACCCATGCAATCCAAAAGATGCTCAGGAGAAGCCTGATGATTTTGGCACTTGGTGCAGGTGACGAAAGTTTTCCTGCCCTCGTTGAAAGTGAGGCACTTAATATGACCGCTAGCAAGTCTTGAGAGAACAGTCCGGGTACGTCTGTCACACGGGAGGTCAAGGGACAAACCCGGTTTTGATCCCTTGTACCAATGATGGGTGGGGGGTGTTTTCCACTCCTCCGAGATTTTTGATTTTTCCCGGGAGTATAATTCCAGAAAAGTAAGTGTGGAAGAGGGAGTATTTGAAATCCTGCAACCCTCCTTAGCAAGATTATCGGCCATTTCATTCCCGTGGAGATTCACATGTGAAGGTATCCATTGCAAGTGAACATCATGATTAAGTGAAATGAGTTTTAATTTAAGCAGGATAGAGTTGCTGATCTTGTCGCCTACAAGAAGCCAATTACTAAGATGGTGGAGAGAACTACGGCTATCAAACAAAAATTAACTATAAATATAACTATAAATTTGTTAGTATTTTTTTAATCTTATACTTATCAATTAAATATACTTTCATTCATAAGCATTAAAAATATGTGATTAAAATCATAACTAACCTTACTTCTGGGAAGTTTAGAATGATCAAACTGGTTCGATGAAGTCATTGTTCACGTACTTCTTTTTCAAATTTTATTAACAATAAGGATATTTAACCTTCTTCTAACAAATATAGTGTGACGCAATTTACCTCGCTGAATTTACCGGTTTCATTTTTATCTTTTGATAAACAAAGAACCACCTGTTATTCTGACAATATTTTCCCAGGTGATTAAATTATCGCCTCATACACGGGTGAATGACTATTCACTGTTATTGACCAAGTTTCTAAAAGTATTTCTAATATTATCACATTCATTCAAAATATATAAATAACACTAGATAATAATGAAAGTATTTAGTTGCAGTGATATTAATATAAATAATTCATGGTTCAACCCTGTTTCAGTTGAACTGTAATAGTTAAACAATAAACGACATATTTCATTTTTGAAAAATATAGTTTAAAAATGGGAAAATGAAGTATATTTTTAAACTCAAAATTTTAGATAAATAAAAAAATATACTTTCTGTCACATAAAAATTATCTTTTTGAGGATACGGCACAGTCACACACACACACACACATATGTATATATATATATATATATATATATATATATATATATATATATATATATATATATATATATATATATATATATATATACTTGATAAAGCTCTATTGTCATTACTCTTTAATTAATATTATGATATAAATCTATTACATTGCATGTGATAATAATTCTTTTAAAATATTAATCGTATTTAGTGTTTTATTTCACATTAATAAAAAATATTTTAAAAATTTAAGGGAAAGCTATTAACTAAAGCCTAAAACTTAGCAGCTATAAGATTAATGAAAAAACCATAAACTGGAAATAATCAATTGTGTAAAGTGCCTATAAAAGTCCTCCTTCATTTTGACCGAGCTGGTAGCAGAGTAATGGGTGTTCTTGAACTTGGGTCAACAATTAAAGGGTTCGAACCCCACCTTGGCTTGGATGTTTATAGTCGTTCTGAATACACTTTGAAAGGTAGGTCCTCGTTAAATTGGCCCTCGTGTGCAAAAAATGACCATTGAGCGACAAATTAAATCCAACATACTTTGAAAATAAAATTTGCGATTCGACAAATCTAAGTTAAATTTACCATTCAATTTAATCTTATTCAATATCTAAAGAAATTATCTTCTTATAAGCATTCCTTGAAAAATAAAAATTCGAGTATTTTTCAGTGTATTAGCTTAAATTCAATTTTTTTAATATATACAGCAAAATTTAAATATGTTTTTTTCTTGGGTAAAAAACTTTATTCTATAAATATGTTGTTTATTGTAAAAAATATATTGTGTGTGTGTATATATATATGTATATAAGTTCAGAACACAAGACTCCATCTCAATATAGGTTTAAAATCTTATAAATTGTTATCTTTTTTCTGATAATTAAATCGTTACTTGTATAAACTTCACAATTGTAAATAAAAATAGTATTTAGTCTACATGGACACTAGATCATCTGCATAATGATTTCTTTCAGATTAACAAAGCGTATGAGATAAGAAATTTCAAATCTTCCATAAATTTAAACTAACATTTTAAAAACTAATTTATATAATATTATTACAATTGAATTATATTCTTAAATATGGTAAATACACAATTAATGTAAATTGAGATCTTAAGCCATAATGACCATAAATTTAAAAGTGTTCTTTTCGATGAGGATTTGTTAAAATTTCAGATAAATTTTTCAGGAGTATTAAAATAATCAATTAAAGTAAACTCGCGTGTTTTGCTTTTTAATTCACTCATACAATGATGTTTAGCATCGACATACAACAGAGCTCCAACTATTCAAATCAACTAGGAACAGAAGCCTTTCGTATAATCAAAAATTCATAGTTAATTTTTTCAAAATAATAGTATATTTTAATTAATTATTAAATGTCAAAAATTGGAGAAAAAAACAACATATTTTTTTTAAATTCAATATTTAAATAAAAAGACAATACTTTTATATATTAAGGTACTTACAAGTTACGTTAATGCAGTATGCAAGTACAGTACTGTAAATGAAAATATCTGCTTACTGTGAATATCTCTGTCACAGTAAGCTGTTTCACTGCCTTCATCCGTTTTCGCGTGGGCAGCTAAGCCGCGCATTCGCTTGACCATGAGAATTTTCACGAGGTCACACTCATGCTGACGCTCCATCTACTTCAATTCAATTTTAAGACCAGCAAATGCTATCTAATGATTCCATATCTGCTTCAACTTCGACATCAAGGTTTATCATCTTCCTTGACACTTTTTTCTCTTATACTTTCAAAAAGTTCATCATTTGCAATTAGAAATCCAGGACCTGACGAATCGTGCATCATCGACTTTCTCATATCTTCAGCACTAACCTCTGATCCAGGAATTTTAAAAGAATGTTTCTAAATTTTTCTCAAACGACAAATCATTTCATCTTCTTCCTTCTCTTTTTTTCTTGAGTTTTTCCTTCTCCTTTTCAGATGGTATACCGTTCAACTTGTTCCAAGCAAGTTTAATGTCATTGCCTTAACCAAGCTCCAAGTTTTCAATATCATGTATGCGCTATCTTTCTAACTTATTTTTTGTGGTTAGACCACACACCTTTGCCTTCACCTTCTACTAAACTACAGTTATTTTTTAATAAAATCTTCTATAATTTTTTAATCCGATAATTTCTTGCCACTTAAATTTAATTCATAGACACCATACCTAGATTTAAAATTTTCTTAGCCAGAGCCGTTACTTGCTTGAAAAGGTGAATAACCAAGCTTTTGAGATACGATCTTAACTTTTTCACTTAAGTGGGAACTGACCCTACAGAACGTTGTTTTTAAAACCTTTGAAAATGGCCTCTTTTAAATCTTTATTGCAGCCTTCATTGATTTTCTTGGAGAACTTCCATCTTCGTTTTCAAGCACTCTGACAGGAAGTTTAAAAATGTAGGTTTGCATCTATTAATGTCTGAAACACTTGATTGTCCAACACCGCACATATTAGTCAAATGTTCACCAATAACCCCTTTATCTGATTGCTCTATAAATTTTAGTTATCCCTTAAAGATAACACAACATGATTTCCTTTTAGAAGCTAGGATGAGCCACGAAATGCACTATCAAACAAAACAACGTACAGATGGAAAGATTAGGCACACAATATCAGGTCAACGCCATACTGACTGATTAATCAAAAAGAACTTTGATAAATAAGCTATACCACCAGGCGGCGGACAACTGCCAGAAATGGAACTGCACTATGAGAGGTGACTTACCATCCCAATAACGTTCGTGATGCGCCTACATTAATTTATCGGAGGGAAGGACATCATTATTTTGCGAATCACAGAACGTTTACGTCTAATTTATATTTCTGAATATCTGAAAACGAGTCGGATAATCAGCAATTCGGATAGTCGAGTATGAATTATGAACAGCTATATCAATTATAAACAATTAAATAAATATATACTTTAAAGCAAAATTTTAAAATAGCCAAAATGTGGTGATAAAAATAATAAAAAGAAAGCAAACTTTGTTGGAAAGCATTATAATAACACACGTGGAATATTCCTTCATTTGGAAACAGAGTTACTATGGAATCATTTGGTTCCAAAGATGCCACAATCTCTGTATAAATTGAAATTAAAATAAATATGAAATTTGAATATAATTTGTATTCCCATTTATCTTATTGAATTTCACAAATGTCTTTGATCTCTTCAGAAAACAACAGTTTATGAATTGGCACAACGCCAATGATCAAAGACAAGCAAGGCTATTAAATAGCACGTGCCCTAGCAAAAGGCAACAATAATTATTAAAGCTCAATAGAGACAGTCTAAGGAAAGCAGTGGGACTACTTACAGGACACTGCCACCTTAAAAGACATCTCACGATAATGGGAGTTTCAGATGATCCCACTTGTAGAGGTTGTCATTATATGAAAGAAACTTCAATACACATCTTATGTGAATGTGAAACCTTTTCTGCACATAGATTTGAACACCTGGGTCAGCACTTGATTGAACCTAAGATGTTACAGGAAATTCCTGTAAAATGTCTGCTGAACTTTGCTTCAGCTACTGGTCTCTTCAAATAGGGCTTTCTGAGGGGTATAGTACAATAGACCTATGGTCGCGGTGCTAAGTTCTTTTGGACCACCCTAATTTTAAATCTAAAATCTATTGAATTTCACTATAATAGATTAACCTACATGGCAGTAAAGTTTGACATGCATGCAGTATTAAATGGAATATGTTATGTTTAAAAATGTTAAATTATGTTTCAAGTGTCAGAATATTATGGGTTATAAGCATTGTTGTTAACTCAATGTTACATAACAGCTGAAAATTGCTACAAAGCGTTCACAAATCATACCATTTTGTTTTTATTTTTTGGGATGACTTTTAGAGACAATAATAATATAGTTAAGTTAATAATTTAAAGTTAAAGATTGTTTTCATGTGTTACGAGGCAGGAAAACCAGAAAAATCCCCAACACTCAATCTCACAGATGTTGTTGCATCAGCAGGCTTCCTGGCACCTAATCCAGAATACGGTTCTACCTGTTAGATAGAAGCAGCCAAGTGAGAATCTTCACAATTTAGAAGCAGCAACCAAGCGGAAGATCCCCAATACTCAGAGCTAAGGAAAAAGGACAGACTCAAATGCTCTCCAAAACTGATACGTGAAACAGCCGTTAATGACGTAGTCAGGCATCGAAGAATAAACTGCCTGGAATTCCTAAGCAAAATATTTTTTAAGTTCAATTTCTTCTTATCAGAGTGAAAAAAATACAAATGCCTCTCAAATATTAAGTAAATTAGCAATTATTTAATAAACCTTTAAAAAAATTATTATTAATGTTCAAATTAACTTAGAATTATGTAAACAATATAAAATATATTTACTTATTAGCTTTAGTTCGTCTTGATTTTTTTATTATTAAGCCATTTCTTATATATATATATATATATATATATATATATATATATATATATATATATATATAATGAGATACTATAGCTGCAGTTTTATTCAAATGCTTAATTCGTATAAATATTCTCAAACAAAAATGTTTAGTTGCTTTTCGATTTACAGTAAGAAAAGATTCTATTTCATTTATAAATGTTGCAAAGATACTTTTTCCTTTAAAAAATGTGTCGCCACGAAACTTGCGAAAAAATATGTCCATTTGTTTTATTGTTTCCATAAATGATTGTGTTGGAACAGTAAATCGTCCAGAAAATAAAGAAATCTACTTGGAATGATTAAGCATCTCGATTGCATTTCTTGATATATTTCCACGTGAATTATTTTATGAGCAATATAACCTGCCACATAAACTATAGCTTTTTCTTCAAATGGAAATATAATTTGGATTGGAAGAGAAAAGTTTATTTTCCCAAGATAAGGATAAAGGATTAATTAAAAGTTCAAGATTTAATTCATTACCTTGAGAATGAAAATAATTATTTCTTGATGTTCTTTTACATTAAATAAGTATAACATTTCACTCGTTAAATAAATGTCTGGTCCATTTTCTAAAGAGTTTACTTTTAAATTAGGTCATTTATTTGTGAGCAATATTTTTTTAAACAAATAATTACTTCAGAAGAAGGATGATTATTCAATTTCCCGAGACCTCTAATTTGGTTGATGAGGCTTTCGGGCACTTCTTGAGTAAGCCTACTTGTTAAAATGTTACATTTATAGATTTCAAATCTTCTTATGCCGCTCAGCCAGTATGGTGTTTATGACCCTCGGCTTTCACAAAGTGGTCTTTGGTTCGAATAAGGTTTGGCTGTAAAACTGAAGAATTCGGACTGTCTATCATGGATTCCTGTTTCAAAAGAAAGCAGCGTATCCATCTTGTTCCTGTCTGGAATCATCGCCAACAAATGTTCTCTACTTATGCTTCTTGTTGTCCTTTCTCATGTACACCAGATAGAAACACGCGACAAAAAAAAGTCTTTGTATAATACACAAAGAGCATGGATTGAAACAATAATTCCTTTCTGAAAAAGTAAAACCGATTTTTTTGCAAATACATGTAAATTGAAAACTTCCCCCTTGGTTGCATTTAAAGTGACAATTTGAGCATCTAAATATTTTTGTACTCCAAAAGCAGCTTTTAAAGGCTTGTTACAGGTGGGTATTGGTACAGAACTGTTCATAATAACAAATAAATTATCTATCAATGAAAAGATTGTGGCCGCTTTAGTGTTTCGAGTGAAATGTGTTATAGCTTTATATATAGCAGCAGTTTCTGAAAATAATCTTTGCAGAGACAATCTTCTGTCTTTCGTTTCCTGTAACAGTTAGAAGTTGAAGCTTCAATTTATGAAAAATTTTTATTTAGCCGACATCTTTATTCAATATCTCAAATAAGATACTAGAGTTTATTACAGTATCATCACGCAAACTCAAACAACTATCTAAAACATGGTTCCTCATTAGCTTGATATAATGAGACATATCAACCAAAGCCCATATCTTCCTTCAATTTTTTGAAGGATGAAGAAAAATGATTTGCAAATGATTACTTCCAGTTCTTTCCATTAGGTATGACACCCGCCAAGGTCTGAAATTATTGCTCGAACTTATAACACCAGTGCATTCAACTTCTTCTATAACAGAAAATAAAAGTTTTTTATTGATTTTACATTCCAATTACTTGGAAACAATGACTGTTTCCAAGGGGAAATTAATCATCTCAATAATATAACTTGAGCTTTAAGAAATGGACCTAGTATTTCATCTAATGAAGAGTCGTAACATAATTTGAAATCTGTGTACATTTCATCAAAGCACAAAATACATCTTTTCCAAATGGCTCGAATTTCCAGACATGCAGCTAATCTTGGAACAGCACTTTTTGAATGTACTAGAACTTGTCATATTTAATCCTATTTTATTCAACCAAAAATCGTAAGATTTTGAAGATAATGATCGAATCAGGATAAATTTTGAAATAGTATCAAATGACTATAATTAATTTTTTTAAATTTATTTTCCTAGTTTTCACGCTTATAAGTGAATTAATTATTTATCCCTAAATCTTACTAAGTTTAATATTATCCTTTTGAAGTAATTTTATTTTGTTTTTAATTTTTTGTATTTTGTTTAAAAGCAATTTTTTATTTGATGTCCATCGTTTGATGATTCTTGTAGTTGGACTTCGATTTCTTTTTTGCTCATTTTTATTGAATTTTATAGTATTTTCTGCGCATAACATTCTGTTCTTCAGTTCCTCTATGTTTTTTAAATATTCACAACATGTAAGACATTTAATATCACCATCGTATTGATCTTCTGTATCACATAATTTATGTGGACTCAAACATTAAATTCTTTCAAAAGTTTCTATTAATCTTATTTTCTTTTGTCTCTGTTCTCTTAAAGTATACTGAATTATATTTAAAGCCGGAAATTAAAGATGAGGCAAAGCCATTGATTTTAATATTTTTCTCTGTGGCAAACCAAGTAGTTCTCATTTTGCATATCTTCCATGTATTCACACCGATCAAAATGTTCAGTGCACAAACAAGCATTCTTGATGTTGATTTTGTCACTTCATTGATATCATTGCACCCATTCCCTGGAAAGCATTTGATTTTCTTTTGGAAATAGGTGAAATATTATGTGCTTTCATTTTGTATTCTGATATGTATTTGAACACATAGCAATAATAAACGACGTTATATTTTCCTTTTTTAAAAAATACTCTTGCTTAAAATTAAAACATTAACATTGAACAAGGCAAAATGAATGAGAAAGTGGTGATCAAACACAAACTAGCATAGATAATGCCAGCCAGTTGATGCCCAGTGATGTCACGCTCTTCCCCTCTCTGGGGTCAAGGTGGCATTTGACACCGCAAAGCGATAAGCTAGCCCTTCTCTTTTCCTTCTTTTTTGGCCCTGCAAAATACTTGACTCACACCTCCAGAGGAATTATTTCACTAAGAGGATATTGCGACCATAACATATTTGATGTGGCCCAGTTGACTTTAGTGAACACAATGGATCTTCCCTTAAGCTGGGATTTGAACTCACTAACTTAAGATATTGAGATTGAAGCCCTAACTAAAAACGCCACTGCAGACTCATCTGACAGATGTGCATGATATAAGAAAACATATACCCTGGACACCAATCAATGGTCGGAGGTTTGATGAGAATAAAGGATACTCAAATACAAAGGGAGAAGTCCTTTCGTAATTGAACCACTGGACCACAATGAGCCCAATATTATAAATTGTAACACTTTTCGGAAAAAGAAAATTTCATCCAGTTTAGAAATATATTCACAAGGATGAATTCATTATGTAAATTGAAAGTTAGAATTTATAATGCATAATTAATTTGATTATAAAGCAAGTCTTCCTAAGTTTCTTGATCATTAGTTTCAATATCAAACTAGCTAGTTGGATCAGACAAATAGTGAAAGAATAATGACAGGCAGTTTTAAACAACAAACATACTTGAATACATTACTTAACCAAAAATATTCTCAAAAGAGCTTTTCTGAGTAATAAAAAATTAAATATAACGTATAAAAATATTTTTAGGAATAAACAAAATATTTTTTTAGACATAACAAAATCTAGTAAAATATTGCACCACTAAGTGATTATAGTTCATAGCACAAATGGATAAACTAATAAACAAATTTAGTAAGAAACTACTTATTCAATATCCTGAAACAATACATAATACAGCTTTTTTTATTCTTTTATTTTGCATAAAAAATATTCAATTCATTTATAATTGCAGATCATGGATAGCTACTACAAAACTAATCTAATCTTCTTTGCTGTTATCAAGAGTTTTGTAACTTCATTAGTAAAATTAATCACAATAGCAGAAAATTCGAATTGTACACATTTTCTTACAAAGAGAAGACCACATCTACCATTTCAATTCTACTTTATCAGTCATAAATGGATAAAAGAGCAATATTTCTCTATAAAAATGTTTATATATTACATTGCATACATGGAAGTTAATGTAATCACATGTAATGTATGTACATATAACATTATAAATCAATGTAAATGGTTGATAATTTGGAGAGTCATTCTAATTTAACAGGTACGCATAAAGTTGGTTGCAATAAAAGATAATGCTAATATTCAAGCCGGAATAAAAATACTTTACAAAAATTAATTATAATGTTTACAAACAAAATCATATTTAACTCAGATCAATTTTTAGCATTTATCGAATTAAGTATTTTTAAATGGGTGTGCTCATTTTTAATAATAAAATTAATAATTTCAGTTTGACTTATTCATTATTTTAAAAAGTAAATTTAAGTAAATACAAAATATAAATAAAATATAAGTAAATGTAATCCACGTATATTTCATTACAAAGAATAATATATTATATAGTATGTAAAATTTCATAATGAAATCAAAATTGATTTAATATTATAGCTCCACATATCCTTACATGTTTACAAGTTTAAAAACATTAAGACTAACTTTTTTTATTAATCCATGTTTGGCATTCAAAAAAAATTATTTTATAAAAATTAGCACAAAATATTTAAAAATTATTAAACTTTATAATATATATTTCAGTAAAATATATTTTTTATAATACTTGAAATGGAAAATAAATAATATAGATTTAAAAAATTTCATTTTCATAAAAAATTACAAAAATGTAAATCCTTGTGAAGTGAAATATAAAAATAAATGTGCGAAATAATGCCGATTGCAATATTAAAGTGAGTAACAATAATTTGTAAGTTTTACCTCATAAATGGTAAACTATTCAATATGTCGGTGATCATTGAAGCTGTGAATCACTTGTCTATGAATTAACAATACATTTTATAATGAAATGTTACTGCTTTGAAAGCAAATACATTTTTCTCAATGAGCAAAATATACATTACACATTTTTTCTAATATTGATATTTTAATTACTATAAAATAGAAAAAAAACAAGAATTATATTAAAAAATATATATAATACACTTTGCTGATAATATATAAAGAAAATAATGATTTTTTTCCTGTAATATCAAATATTGTTGCATTAATTGATGGCAAATTAAGTCTAAGCAATTGAATTTTTATGCATTATTTTTTAATGTTATCTCAAAAAAATCAAAAGACTAAACAATCTTTATTTGCTTCATCTCATTTGAATTATCTTTATGACTCTAAACACAATATAACATTCAGTCAAGAAGGATAAATTATCAACCAATAAATTATAAATTTATAGTTGAATTAACAAGCTTTAAAAACTATAACATAAATTATGAACAAGAATAGAATAACTATACAAAATTGCAAATTATGGATACAATGTTATCGGTATATTATCTAGAACTATACTAATTAATATAAATAAGCTTTTTTATTTTAAATTCATTATTAAAGAAATAGTAGTCAACTTTAAAAATACAAATAATTATTATATATCTCATAAAATAGATCTACATTTTATGTTCATTTTGAATTTGACAAGACTGAAAAATATAACAGAATTTATGTGTTACAAATTGATTCATTCAAAAAAAGATTAATTTTTTTAAGTAAATCAATTTTGATTGCTGAATTTTTAAAAAATTCCTTGAATAATTATTGAAATACCTAATACTTATAGTTAAGTCAAACATATGGAATATTACAAATAAAATTCACAATAGCAATATATTGAGTATATATGAATAGACAGGCTGTTTCAATATTTATGTATGGACTGAAATATTGTACAAAATTATTCTTAAGCAGAATCTTGCAGCATTTGATAAATTGTTGTTTTATAATTTGGTTCCATTTCTGATTCCAAAGCATAATAAACTTCTTGAGCAATATTTTTAAGCAGTGAATTTGAAGAAAAAATCATTTCATTATATAAATAGACTCCCATTGCCTGTAATAAATTTCACAAAACATTAATGTATTTAAAAATTGAGTTTTACTGAAAATGGTGAAATAAGAACTTTATTTCAAGAATTTATACAATGTATAAACACTATAAATAATTATGTAAAACAAAAGGAAAACATTATAACATACTGCAGAAAACATATTCTAAAAATAAACCCATTTTACAAAAATTTTACTACTTAAAATTAAATTAAATCTAACGAATTTTATGACAATCTCATTTACAATCATATTATTTTATATTGTTAAATTGTTGCTTGATTGCTTTTTGTGCATGTGAATAAATTAAAATTGTCACTAAATTTAAATTAATAAAACTTAAAATAACAAAACAAGCCTTTTCTAATTTAATTATCTTCCATAAAATATAAAGATTTACATTTTGTGAAAAATAATGTAACACACAAATATATTCATTCCTTTTAAAAATGGAAAACTATGTATATTAAAAGAAAGAAAAATTATAATTTGCTAAATAACTGTAGCAATTATTTAATTTAGAAATGACACAATCATAGTGATTAGTATAAATTCATACAAATTATTTCTACAATTTGAACAATAAAAAGATCTCTTATAATTTAAATTTATAAAAAAATTATTAATCTCTATTTATATCCTATTAAAATTTTTCAGGTTTTTTAATTTCTCATGCTGCAAAATTTAGATTTGCTTGGTTTGCCAACCAAACATTTCTACATAAGAAAGTTAATTGAACCTCTGAATAGCAAATAAATTCTATATCATTATAAATATTTGTGTCTATTATGAAATATTCATATTCAAAAATTACTGAACTAGACCATAATGCTTATCACTATGCAGACAGTTCAGCCAATAAAGTATAAGTTTAATAAAAATGTCATTAATTGCATTACATTAAATGAAATATAGAAGAAAAAACAATTCTATATATTTAAAGAGAGAAATCAGAAATACCATATCAATACACAATTTACTAAGACCCAATATTGAACGACATTTAATTAAATAAGATTAGATATATATCTTATATTTAATTAAAAAAATATAAGATATATATATCTATGATCTCAAGATAACTTGGCAAAGACAAGACAAAATGGAAAAAATTATTAATTAGCCTTACGGATACTGAATTCTACCTTAAATTCATTCGAAAGTAAATTAAACTGCAGGTGTGAAATATTTATTTTATATGAATCATGATTTGAAATAACATACACTTAGAATAGAATTTAAGTTTATGTTGAATTTGATGTTCTTACTACAAGAAACTTTAACTGTTAATTTAATTCAAATGAAGGTTTACTTAAAAAGTTGAAGCTAATAATAGATTTTCAGAATAAATCAAACTACTTAATTTTAGTCTCATTTCAGTTTCTTCTTACATGTACATAACTTCTATGTCTATGCTTTATAATTGCTATTAGTAATACTAAAAATATAAAAATTCAATAAAAAGAAAGATGCAATTTTATCTTTCAATAAAAAAATATATATAGTCGCGAAAGATTACATTAAAGAAAATAGAAATGTAAAAAGTTAGAAGGCATCAACACATAAAAGTTATGGAAATAGAAAATATTAAAGAATATTTATTGATAAAATAGTGTTTAATAACTAAGAACACATTAGTAAAAAATTTTGTATTGATCCTAATTTTAATAAATCAAAACGTAAAACTCTTTGATACATACTATGTGATTCATGAGGAATTCTTTTAAAAAATCATACTCTTTTCTGAATTTATATTTTACAACTAATTCACACCATCTATGTTGTATCTGAAAAAAAATCAATTAACAAAAGTATAATTTCAAATTTTCAAAAATACAAATTTCTTAATAACTTTAACATGAATCTATTAATAGTTATATCTAAATGGGCATTTTCGATACTAAAAATGAACTTCATGAACAGCAATCTAAGAAAAATGAAATATAAACTATATAAATAAATAACTAAAATATGTCTTTATAGGTTTAAGTTAAATATCTGATATACAATGGAATGAAAATATTTTATAATTGTAAAATTATTAAAATACAAACTACAGATTTTTAAAATTTCAGATAATTGTTATAGATAGTTTTGAATAAAAAAAACATTAATTTAAATCAAATATCTAAATATTGCATAAAATAACAATGCATTAAAAATTAAAACAGAGATTAAAAATTTTTTTACTTTATAATACAAAGTATTTTTAAAAAAAATTATTAAAATTTAGGCATGAATTTTTCAAACCATCGAAATATATTCACTACTTCATTTTAAAAAATTCAAAGATTATATTTTAATAACCATCATATGAACAAAAAACTTAAATTATATTCAATGACCACATTTTAGATTTTCAAAAAAATAATAATATATTTTTATTCATGAAAAGAGCACTAATATGAGTACTTAATATGGAAAGGAAAAATTACTAAGATAGATGTTAATAATTAAAATTTATTCTCAAGATTTGAAAGATTATTTTTAGCCCAAAATTTATGTTAACAATAATTTATAAAGCAAAAAACACTAGCTTCCCCAGTAAATAGGAAACAGATAGAAAAAATTATAAGAATTTTTATACATTTATTTACCATATATAAGAGAATGTAATATAAAAAAAATGGCAGAAACATTAACAAATAAGTTAAAACTAATTCCCAACATTAAATTTAATAATACTAATATCTAAGAACTAATTTATTTTACATGTGTTATTAATTATTTAAATTTTAGAACTATTACACTTGACAGTAAGTGGCATTGCATGGAAAAGACATAATTTAAAGCAATTAGTTAAAAATTTGAAGCCTAAAATATATTTTATACTTTAAAGAAATGAATAGAATTCAAGAAACAATTTTCTCTGAAGAATTTAAAAGTCATAAATACATATAAAATATAATAGTTTATAAATAAGTATGTAATATAATAGTATATTATTAAAATATATTATGTAAATAAGTATGTAACTTATAATAATATATAATTATTATATTACTATTTATACTATGTAAGCAAGTAAAAATTTGAATAAACATAATGAGCATAAATTTTTAAAATATAGGAAAATATTTCTTGCTATATACATAAAACTAACCCTTTTGAAAATTAGCCACTTAATGGTTAATGTTCTGACCTTCAAAAAAGCAGCAAATTGATTTAATTCATACCTTGAGTGTAAATGCTTATAATGATAAGGAAATCATTTAAACTCCAAGTTCCTTTCAATCAATATTTTTTTATTTCCAATGACAGGGCGAATACAAGGAATAACACATGAAAAATCACAAAATAGACATGAGAAAAAGACAGGACAGGTGAATTCAGTACATAAATGTAAACAAGATGACCAGAGTCAATGCCCCAAAAATTCTCTGGCTTGCCAATAAAGCGATCATTCAGAGATGCCATGCAGTGCAGCACAGCAGTGGAGATGGGTCCTTTTCATGGGCTCTGCCACATTGCAAAGCAGATAGTAGGGTGAATTTAAGATGCCAATGCAGTGCAATTGTTCCGCCAGACAGTCGTGACCCGTCAATCAATAAAATTATATTTCCAAGAAGATACAAAAGATGAGTAAGCAAAACGAAACACTCAATATTTTTTATGCTTTCCTGCTAATAAATAATAATTACTGCATTATAAGATAAATAAATTGTAACACTTTTTTACTTAAATAGGGAAGATACCCAACGTATCAAAAAATTAAACTTTCTACATAAAATTAAAATTTCCAAAAAATCTGTACTTTTTATAAAGGTATCTATAAAACTTCATGTGGGTTACATTGTACAAATTTATTAATATTCTGGCCTTCTGTTGAAGAAACATTAATATATTCTATAAAATCATAAAACACTTTTCTTTCCAATTTGTAAAAACATCAGAATAAACTATTTCTTTTGGCATAAAGAAATGCAATATTATTATTAAAAATATATTAAGATAATTACAAAAATTCAAAATTTCATTAGCTACTAAAGTTACAATTTTCATTCATGATTTGTTCAACGATTTTATATTGAATAATAAACATTTAACAATATTTAAACAATTGTTTCAAATTAGAAAGTTACTTTTCCATCACTTTAAAAAAAATATAATACTTCTAGAAAGAAAAGATTAAAAAATTCGAAACTTACTTCTGGATTTAATTTCTTAAAATGATACTTTTCGTTTAACAGTGCCAATGTTTGTGAAGCAACCTTTTCTAATTCAAGAATATTTTCAAGTAATAGAATAATTTGTTCCATTGTCATCTAACAAAGTATAACACTAATTTCAATATCATAAAAAGTTTTCTTTCAAATCTTACAATGTATTTAAGATATATGTAAAAAGAAATACACACAACTTACAAAAGTAAAGTGATCAAGACAAATTTTTCTTCTTTTTCGATGCTTTTTGAGTAACAGGTTATTTGTCTGGATCCATTTTTCTGTCTAATTAACAAAAATATATTTTATTTTATTTCATACATCATCATATAATTATTTGTAATATATAATATTTTATAAATGTAACAAATTTTTTTCTTTTCATACCACAAAATGCATTAAATTTTCAGTAATTATTGTGTTTTATATATATATATATATATATATATATATATATATATATATATATATATATATATATATATTAATATTGTGTTTTATATATATATATATACACACACACAATTATTACTAAAATTATTCACAAACAACAAAAAAATTTTAATTTTTATAAGAATTTTATCAATCAACATAATAAAAAATAACAGAATGTTTCACTTATTACATAATTTAACTATAAAAAAATGTAAGTATGTACATATATATCTACATCTACATATTTATATTATTATTATCTAAAAGATAATAAGTAACATGGGATTCTACACTTGGCTAGTATAATGAGTACCATTGAAACAATAGCAACAAGAATGTTGTAAAAATTGGGCAAAATTTTACATGAATTTTGAGAATACAAACATAAGTAAATGACTAAAATTTGAAATAAAAAACTTTGTGCAATTAATAAACTTACAAAATAATTAGTGAGTGTAAAAGTATTTCATATCTCTTTAGACAAATACAATATATGCTAAATGGAAACATAGTCTATATTAAAATTTTGAAGCATTGCAATAAAGATGATGAAATTAACTATTAAAATAGGTTTTTAGATAATCAAATACAGTTAAGTCTCAATATCTTGTCTAAATATCTGTCATCGTTTAAATATACTGAAGGCTAAAACATAGTAATAGTAATAATAAATGTTTTAACATTGTAGTAACTTTTTCAATTATTTGGGTTTACTAGTTAAATAAACACTGAGATTCCAAAAATTGACAAAGTCTTGCTTTATCACTGATAGAAAATATTAGATAATATATTAAACTTGACACAATTGCCTTACTTTACTGCCAAATATAAATACTTATACTTATATTTCCTTCTAAAAGGAGATTTAATGTTTTAATATTTCGATTCAAAAAAAATTTTGGACTTCTTATTTAAAATGGATATGACTCTGTATAACAACAATGCAATGGTGAATGATATATGAATAATAAATACAATGTGTCAATACAACAGAAAAAGACCTAACTCAAATTTGTAACCATAGTATTAGACGCACAGTGTTGTCTAAAATGTAACTGTAGTTATCAGAAATCATTGACCTAAAAAATGAAACTACTATGCTAACTCCAAACCAAGACGTTACATCATTAAATTTCATGATTGATATAACATTGTGGCCAATCTTTAACCTGTTTTTCAACACTTTCATACAATTCACCATCATTTCACTTAATGTATTGTAATTCATCATACAACATGAATATTCTTAAATTATCCAAAATCTTAATGCAGTGTTCTTTGAACCACTAAAAATCAAGTAATATTTCTCAGTAGATTGTCATTTCACTAGCTTATGTACCTAATCTGAAATGGAAGTATTCTGCAAACTCTAATATAGATATCTAATGGTTGTTTCACACAAATTTTCTAGAATTTTATTGCCTCAATCAGAGTTCTTAGGTTTTTATCTGAGAGATAATTCAGTTCAATATTTCCAATATGTTCTCACTTGACTGTAACCTCGCTAGCCATAAAAAAGAACATGTTTAACTGCAGAGAAATGCCACTAAATTAATATTCAAATTTCTGAAAATGTCTCATTTGAATGTTTCATTTCTTTGTGTAGAATCATATGAAATATGTGTTTGTGGGGGTAGTTCAGTATTTCTCCATGTCCTGTATAAAATCAATGAAGTATATTAATATCATACTTGGATTGTTTTCATGAAGTAAAGGCATGTTGAATAGCTTATGGTCATGTAGTACATTTTAATTTGATTTATCAACTGACAAACAGAAATTTATATTTGCACAGAGCTGGCATATTATCAATATGGATACTGATTATTATTTGAAGAACTTTTTCCATGTAAAAAGTCATTGACAAAATAATTCCTAAACATTATCAATTGGTACTTCCTATTGAAATTGTTGACTAATATATCAAATTTGCTTAATGGAAGAAAATCCACGAGATGTAGAATGGCATATTAAAAAATTAATTTCCCACTGACAAATCATAAAGTAACAAGTAACATGTTGTTTTATTGACAAACAGTTCCTGAAACACTCTGGCTTTACAACTGATTGCAAAACTATTTAGATAAAATGCTCTCTTTTTATTCCCATTTTTATCTGGAGTTGAATAAAGTATAGCTCTATAAAATGGAGGAAAACTTATATCAGGATATTAGTCTTTGACTAACCTAAAATAAAAATTATGTTTATTTCAAAATTTAAACTATAGTGTTTTGTAATTAATTTAAAACAATTAATACTGATTTGAATTCCATTAAATATGCTTAAGATGCAGTTTAATTTAATCTGACATGATTAATTGTAGAAGTAACATTCCACTTTTCTCCCTTCAAAAAAAATTTTTTATCATGTCTAATAATTGGAAGAAGAGAAAAATATATCATCTGATTCTCTCTTCATTCTAGATTCTCAGTGTAATGTTTCTTAAAGAATTTTTAATTTTTATTATTTTTTCTGATTTAAAAAAATATTAATTTTGCCCTCTGAAGTTTTCCTTTCCAGTAGTATTCTCTCTTTTGTTTTCCTTCTCCAATATGATGTTGGTCAGAAATGCATTCAAATGCAGATGAAATAAGTTTTAACTTTAATAACTTTATAACTACAGAAAATTTTCAAGTATTTACACATTCGCTATCTTTAAATAACCAATACACGAGGCTTCATTTTGTAATACAAAAGATCGATTTCAGACGCTGTTGATTAAATCATCTTATAAAGTGTACACTTTTATCAGTTAAACTATAGAATTTCAAGTTCAAACTGGAATTTCAGTAAGCTGATTTTTTCAATTATTTGTTTTTGCTTATTTCAATATGTCATATAAAAGAAGAACTAATTTTAATTCTGCTTGTTTTTCCATTGCATTAATTTAAAATTTGTCATTTCAATTCACACAAAACTAGAATAGAATTTAAAATACCTTTCATAATGTGTAAGCTTTAAAATGTTAAATTGTACGAGTTATCTTTTCATGTTTAAAACAAAACTTCAATCAGAAGTAATATTTTTCTTTGGAGTTTTATTTATTTCAATATGTTGAATAGAAAAAAAAAACTGATGTAATTTTTTCCAAAGAAAAAGGAACTCCACAACAGAGTGGCATCTGCAAAATCTAATTACAAGTTTTGCCCTGATAAAATCTTAACTAAATATGCATATGGAAGTAAGATGTAAATTATAAATTCATGAAATTAGATATAAAAGAATTTAAATAGAATACAGTAAAAGTATATTCTGTTAAAGTGTCAACCTATAATACATAATGCTGCCCTGCATTATAATTCCACGAATATAAAATAAATTAGGGTTTAATTATTAATATATTATGCATTTATTATGTTTAGGGTTTATTATAATTACAGCACTTATTGTTGAACTTCCGAATGATTGCCAAATATTGTCAAGCATTTTCTGTTTATTAGTGCAGATACTACTGAGCCTTCCAAATATGAGTGTACTACTGAACATTTCAACACATAATGAATCTTAATATATTCATTTTGCATAGCTCAATTATTTAAACTCTCAAATGTTTGTGCCCAGGCACTTTTTTCAAAAAAAAAAAACATTTGCAGACACACTTAAAATCACAGGGACACGCTAAAATGATTTTCCTTTCCTGTCAGATATGCAATATCTCTATCTAAATGCTTAGTGACTCTAATAATGCTAACTGAATTTGTAAACTGTAACAAAACAGCATCTTCCATTTCAAAGCTTCTCTCTCTCTTATTCTCTCTATTTCTATAATAGACTATAATTAACACTGTTAAATTCAGCACACAAAATTGAGACAACACTCAATTAATTGACACAACTTAATCTCATTACTAAATTCTTCTTAACAAGATAAAACTTTTAACAGTACAAGCTTGTCTGTGATTTACTAATATTGTATTGTAAAATTGTATGAAAATAACTTATTGTAATTAAGCATTTACAAATTTAGTCATTTGCATTTTTAGTTCTAGCTATGATTCCATAAATTTCATAACTTTACGACTTTTCTATTTTGAATTACAAATTCTATATTGAAAAGATTATAGATGTTTATGTGTCTTCATCCTATCAATAATAGTAAAATAAATTTGTTTATTACAATTGTAACCAAGTAGCTATGTAAAAACATTTGTATTTGAATGAATTTCCATTTAATTAATAATTAATTACAGTCAGATTACATCTAAATATATATCAAATTATTATAGCAGTTTACTGCTGTCAATCGGATCATAAATATAAATGTACAGTTTTTAATGATAAATCACAAATGTTTTAAAAAATTTTATTTCAAATGTATATCTGATGGTAATTATGCTTAAATTTTCTATCTATAATTAACAAAATTTGCAATCTCTAAATCAAAAACACTATGAAAATTATCTTCCTTAATACTAAATAAAACTAAAATACATTGTCAGTTTCCTATCCAAAAACATACCAGATACAACTTCTTATGAATTTACGTATATAAAATTAAGAATTTAATAAAAGTATTTTAATCAAAATTATTTATATTACTTCTTCAGCAACTTCTTTAAACAACTTGTTTCCATGAGAAATTGTTATTGCTTCAACAACCTACAAATTTAAAGTAAAAAGTATAATTAAAGAAATTATTTTTAAGAAACCATGTTTAATACAATCTCTAAAATTTCAGCCTTTACCATATCAGTATTACATAATGAAATATTTGAGATGATCAAAAGTGAAATTCAAAGAAATTACATACAAAATTGAATACTCAGTTTGTTGATTTGCCTTTTGTTGCCAAAAATTCAGGAAAATAAAGAGACATTTATAAATTATAAAAAAGTGTTTGGCCATCATTTGCAGAAATTTCAGTTATGTAAGCAATTTAGTTTTGTATTGCATAAATTACTCATTTATTCAGATCTATATACTTTGTACTGCATGTAAATGTATAACTTAATTTACAAAAATTCCCTGGAAAGCAATCTGAATAACCAAGTCAGAATATCAGAAATATAAAATTTTAGTTATTTTACAAAAAAATGAAATCAGGCTTCTTAAAATCAAAAGTACAATCGGTGAAAATTTAAGAGATACTTATTCTATTTCTCATTGAGAAAAAAAAATGAGAATTTTTACTTCTCATAAAGAATTTAAGAGATAAATAGTATTACAAGATATTTGTTTCAAATTTTAAAAGATCTTAATGATTTCAGACAGAAATTTTTGTTACTTTATAAAACAAAGTAGTTATTAAAATTTTAAATCAGTGGTTCCCAAATGTCCAGTCCCAGTCTCTATGGACTCCCAGGAGTCCCTGGTATTTCCAAGGGATTCATGGAAAATTAAAATAAATTTAGGGATCCCTGAACACTGTTAGGTAGTCTATGCAAGGTTTAATATAAAATAAAATTGTGATCCATTTACATTATTATGGGAACTTAAATAAGTGATAAAATAGAAGCGATTTTTATGTCATAAATAAAAGATAAATATAGGATGGTGAATAAAAACATTACATTACTAAAGTGTTAAGTGATTTTTTATGTGAACGAATATTGACAATAAATGTTGACAATGATTTCCATAGATAATCATTTGTGTGTATAACTTGTTTTTATTTATTAAAGTAAACAGAACAATAACTAAGTTATCATTCAATTTACTTTAATAAATTTAAGCTTTTCCATCAACAAGCAACAATAAAAAACTAAGATAATCCCTCAAAAACAAAAAAATTCTGACACACACACACGATACATGATTTAATAATTCTAAAAGGGGCTAACTGCTTAAGTTAAAAACAAGTATAATCAAAATAGATTTATTATGGAGTGCAATAATATTATTAGTTATAATATATGCACTTGGTTATAATATATACACAAACTATAAGAGTCCTACATTATATATCTTATCAATATAGTTCTATTTTATGTTGATAAAATATGTGTAAAAAATTTTCCCACTCTTAGACAATAAGAAGTTTTATATTATTAGTTAGAAGAATTGATATAGTTGCAATTATGTATTTTTTATGTAGATATAGTTTTGTTATGTAAATATATTTGAATTAAATTGATCTTTTTTGAAAAAATTATACATAATATTTTTTAATATAGTAATCCCTTAATGTTAGTAAAGGGAAATTTTATCATAGTATCAAATAATTAATTTAAAAGGACTTTACTGAAAATAATTAACAACGGTTTGCAGCAAATAAAATATTTGATACACAAAATTTCTTAATTTCTCTAAGCCCTTTTTAAGAAAAAAATATTATTTACTGAATTATAAAAAATTTTCTATGTAAAACCTGTTGCCTTAAATATCATTTCTACTTTTACTGATGATGTGCCAGCAATAATAGAAATATACTGAGGCTTTCTGGCAAACCTAAAACCTGTACTGAATGAATATTTAGTATATTATGTCATCATTCATCAACATTCCTCCACCTCAAAATATCTTATGGAAGTTCACATAAATCACTAGATTATGTCATTAGAACAGTTAATAAAATCAAAAGAAATACTTTCTATAAGAGATTATTTGCTCAATTTTCCTTGGAAAATGACAAATTATAATCGTTTACTACTTAACACAAAAGTACACTGATTATCTAAAAGTGCATGTTTGAATTGGTTTTGTGTTCTATGATTCAACATTGAAATTTTTGGAAAGCAAAAGCAATGATCTATAACAAAATTTAATGATCTCAAAAAATATAAATGACTAATTTTATTTGCAAAATTTAACAAAATTTATTTGAAATTATATGGTGACAAAGTAAATTTAATCAAAACTAAAAAGGTATTATCTGCATTTGTAGCAAAATAGTTTCTGAACAAACGAAATTTGGTAAGAGAATATTCATAGCTTCGAAATATTTTGAAATTGCAAAAGAGAAATAAAGATTTAATTGGCTCAATATTTAACAGCTCTGCATGCAGATCTGAACCAAAGATTTAAAGATATTCTTCATTTGGATACACTTGACTGGGTGTTGAACCATAGACAAACCTGCATTACAAATGCAGATGAATGTATACTAATACAGGAATAGCTTATTAAAATACCCACAAATGCAGAACTCAAAAAACTATGTTTGAATAAGGATAGCCCAAAGTTGATTTAAAGAAATACAGTTCACAATTTTATATTACGCATCATGGGTTATAGTGCAAAAGTTGTCAACAGATTTGCAACCTTCCTATTTGGTCGAGTGAGGATTCAGCGCCACTATAAACCTCGTCACAAAAAAAGAAATCAATTAGGAAATTAGTGCTCATTGGGATTTGTGGTTGTCATTCTGAAACATACAGCTATATATATATATACATATATATAAAAATTTCGTGTCGCGATGTATGTTCCCGATAAACTCCAAAACTACTGAACGGATTTTGATAAAATTTTGTAACGATTTATAATATGATCCAACTTAAAAGATAGAATAGTTTTTATCTCTTAATTATTGATCTCAATATTTATTATACGATATTAGGTTTATTCATCAATTAGTTCTGTAAATTCCAAATAGTTGGCGATTTAGCATCTAAGTTGCACAGGTATTCAGCAGATGGCGACGTGTTTATTTTTCTAGATTATACTATCTTCCAGAGAAAATTAACGTGCGCGCGCAATCGCGTGGTTGAATATAGAATTTACATATATTTTCATGATGTATAATCATACTGAAACAATTTTTCGTGAATCATTTTTATGATTATACTTTGTATGGTGTTATTATTGTGCAGTTTTCAATCTGAATATTTTTAATATTATAAATAGTAAAATAAAATTTTATTTATTATTGTTTTTCTCTACTAATTTTCATACCACCTCGAAAACATGTAAGTATTTCTTGAAAGCCTTTTATTTATTTTTTATTTTTATTTTATAATTTGATAATTGGCTCTGTAATCGTGCTATTTTGGCAGCAAGAAACGTTGATGTGAACGAAATTAACTTCCACATACATCAGATGTTGCCCTGTGATTTGATGTCTTTTATATCAATCGACACAGTTATTGATGAAAACGAAGCCGTAAACTTTCCAACTGAATTTTTGAATTCTCTGAATATGCCAGGAGTGCCACTACACAATCTTCAATTGAAAATTGGTTCACCAATTATTCTTCTACGTAATTTAAACCCACCTCAATTATGTAACGGTACAGGCTTAGTCATAAAAAAATGACCGAAAATATTCTCGAAGCAACAATTTTGACGGGAAAATTTAAAGGAGATATCGTCCTGTAGCCACGTATTCCACTGATAGTGTCAGAATCTCCAATACCGTTTAAAAGGCTCCAATTTCTGATTTGTTTAGCTTTTGCGATGACCATAAATAAATCTCAAGGCCAAACAATGTCGATTTGCAGTTTGGATTTGAAAAACACATGTTTCTCACATGGACAGCTATACGTCACCTGCTCACGTGTAGGAAAACCATCAAATCTCTTCGTGTTAGCAAAAGACAGGTTAACCAGGAATGTTGTACACAAAGTAGTACTTAGATAATTTTTAGTTTTAATACTTTAAAATTGAAAAAATAATAGTTCGATGTCAATGCTATCTACCTTATTTATAACAATTTATTTTTAGATGTTTTTAATTTATATAGTATATTTTGTAACTAAGTCACTGATTACAAACTATAATTTAATATAAGATGAATAAAATGTAAATTCAGAAAGTATATGTTGGTTTGTGCTTAATTTCAAAATTTCGATACTTTACCTATTACTTTTAAATTTTTGCAAAATGTTTTATTTTTAATCTCATATGAATGAACCTATTTTAAATTTTTTTAGAAAATATTAATTTGATTGTATCCAAGAATTAGTAAAAAATTGATTCAATGTATAATAAAAACTCAGCCACTGCAACGCGTGGCTGGGTCAGCTTGTATATATATATATATATATATATATATATATATATATATATATATATATATATATATATATATATATATATATATATATATATATATAGGCATAAATACACTCATAACATCCCATCAAGTCCATCCAAGTCATTAATTTTTTTATTTGATTTTAAACAAAAGTTATAATTTCAATAAATATTTCTTCAATAAAATGGTTTTTTAATTTATAATTTGCTTACTCTGAATTTATACAGCTTTTTCACTTGGAGGTCTGTAGGCAAGTTATAACTATAAAAAGGGATCTATGTGTCAAGAAATTTGGAAATCACTGTTTTAGCTTAACTGTATTAACATAAATAAAATTTTATTGCCAAAAAATAATGATTTTCACAAATATTTTAAATTTAATAAGACAAAATACAAAAAAATTAGGAAAAGATTTTTAAATATAAATTGTATGAGTTATTATTTTTTTTTGATTGATAATAGTTGATTTTTGAATTAATTAGAAACATAAGTTATCACACATAAATACACAAGTTACTTAAAAATAAATAATCCCTGTTATTTAGAAAAACCTTTTCTATTCAATAAAATTCAAATCATACATATATTATAAATTTATAACTAAAATGCAAAACAAATTTGTAAGCTAAAAAGTTCTGGCCAGTAAAATTACACAGATTTGACAATAAAAATGAAATGCTAAATCATATTTATGATAACTGTAATAAATGTAACTTTAAAATTATCTAAATAAAAAATAATAATTACTATCCACCCAGCCAATGAAAAGAAATTAGTACAATAGAGAAACTTACCACTGGAACGCCAGGATTGTGAAGCCAATCTTTGTATATATTATCGATAGTAAAAGTTCCACTATGAAATAAGAAATATGTAAGATAAATTTTAAAAATAAACAAGGCTTATATACAAAATTTAATGAACTAAATATAATTTAAAAGGAAATTTATGGAAGCAGAAAAAACAATAGTGGTTTGATTATCATTATATAATAATTTTTTTGCACACAAGAGCTAATCAGCTGAGACCTACAATTATAAATGGATATTAAGGGGGATTTAAGCATTTTACAAAAAGTGGAATTAAATTCACATAATAAATTGAAAGCCCTGCACAAGTCATTCAGCTGCTAGATAAGAGAAACAGAGAAATACAAAATATAAAAATATATAAATTCCATCAATTATAATCACAATACAAATTCCAACTATTTGCAATAAAGGAAAAAAACTTTTTAATAGAAAGCAATTGTTGCAATTCCTATTACTTATTATTTAGCAAATAAGAGTATCTATTTAAGTTAATGTAAGAAAAATTCATTGATATTAAAACAATTTCTAAAAATAAACATTTAAAAAAATAATAGCTAAATTATGCACGCTTTCAATTTTTAATAGAAAAGTATGTTTAAAGATTATTTGAATAATTAAAGTTATATAGAAATCTTTAACCCAGAATATTATGTTAATATTTTACCACACTTAAATGAAAAAAAGTTGCTACTAATTGAGAACAGACAAGAACAGAATAATTCTAAGTGTTTTTTTTTATTATTTTTTGATTTTACATTCATAAACAAAAATAAACTTAAATATATTTTTTTGCAATAATTAGAAATATGAACCACTTTTATTTTAAAATATTATTTAGTGTAATTTAGAAAATGATTTCAATCTTTGCATTTAGTATGTATTGTAAGAGAAAAATAATTGTTTAAAAATGGAAAGGAAATTAAGTATACAATTAAAAACTAAGTTTTCTGAAATTACACAGTCTATACATAAATTTAAACTAAGGCTTATATAGATATATAAGAATTAAATATAAAAAAAATGCCTGTTTCTCAAACTGTAGTTAAAAATGACTACACAGAATCATTCAAATGATAAATTGTGATGAGAGCCATTCATAGGATAGAAGCAGATCAAGCAAACAGCTTGTTTGCTGTAAGTTTTGCATAGGTGGGATACAGATTATAGCTACAGTTTCAAACGACAAGATCACTGGGGAAACTATGCTGAGTTTCAAATCTTTGGTGAATAACTCTATGGTTTTAAATGTATATCACCACAGACAAGAATGCTGAAAAATATATTGCTTAACTAGAATAATGATATCCAGACAAACCATGAATAGTAGCTTAAGGGAATTTTATAGCTAGAAACCAATTACATACATTCCTTATACATAGTTTCACAGGACACAGCAAACCTGCCTTAAAGCCATAAACACTACTCTTGGATAGTCAAGATGGAACAGTGTCTTTTTCGGTCGAAAGTAAAAATTCAGCATACAAAATGAGCCCAAATAAGATTCATTTTGTGTGCTTTTGTGCCTGAGATGCTACCATCCGGCAAACATGGAAAAAATCAATCTTGTTAACAATACTGGAAATATTTTTTGAGCAAGATCATGTTATAAAGCTGTATATAACTCAGGATTTGTAAAGATTTCCAAGAAGCAAATTCCAGAAGTTTTAAGGAGATTTCCAGGAGTCAAATTAAGAATTTCCAGGGAGTATCAAAATTCATGTTAAATATTTTTTATTTAAAAAAATTTTTTTTTATCCAAATATGCAAATAATTATGTATATACAACATTGTTCAATTATATTTGTAAGTAACAGAAATAAATTAATGCAAAAGTTAATATTTTTTTATTTAAGTTAGAATTATAGTTAATAATTACTTTAAAAGCCATTAATGAACTTACATCTATAACAGAAAAAATTTCACTTAAGTAATCAATATTTTTTACATTACTGAATTATACATTATATAAAATAATGGGTAATTTTAGAGTTTTTAAACATCTTCATTAGATTTCTATCTATTAATTTATTGGGTATTTCAAGATGTGCATAACAATCCCTTTTTAAATAAATATACTTATTCAAAACGAAATAAAGATAGCTACTAGATAAAGTTTCCGAAATGTGACTTTTTTCCAATTATCATTTAATAAAAGAAATTTTAAATTTTTCTTCTGTTTACTTTTAAACTCTTTTAAAACTATACAATTTCACATCGATATTCTACACTTTTATATTTCTTTAATCACTCATTAGAGTTTCACATTGCTTGGTTATTTATACATACACAATATTGCTATTAGAAAATGCTAACTTTTCTTCCCTAAACCTTTTACTTTTAATTCATTATTAATACTGAGCAATAACTGCTGCTTCTCTGAAGCACAACAGAAGCATGCATTTGAGTTTGTAATTAATGTTAATTTATCAGTTCTTTCATCATCTTAAGCAATTTCTATTGTAGATTTTTCAAGTTCAAGTATGTCGTTTTCCAAACACTTCATTTTGATTTTAAATTTATCAATTTTTTTCAAGAAGTGTTATTTGCTTTTCTTCGGTAATTGGTTTGTAGTGATCCCTTTCTCACGCCCTTAATTAGTTACGGAAATGGCATTTCCCTTCTCAGCCCATCTGGCAAAGGGTGAATAAATTCTCACGCTTCAAGGATGGACACACAGTTCGAACAGGAAATGCATTCTGATCCCCTTTTCCTCTTGGGGGAAGCAGGTGCGCAGGACCACGTGATAGTCCAGGGAGAGAAGGAGAAAGATCGACCCCAGCCACTTGGTACACGAACGTCTTATGCTGTAGGAAGATCTAATAAATGTTCCTTGAATTAAAGTCTTGTGATTCTGTTCTCACACTGAACACCACCACCAAATCCCGAAAGGTTGCTTTTTTGCTGTTTTACTTCATTTAAATATAACTTATACTTTTGCTTGACATCAAGACAAAAAACTAAGTTGGTGGTCTTTGCTACTTATTATATCGCTTACACCTCTAGTGTTTCAGACATCAATATTGCACTTAAAACCACAATTGATTATTTAAATTTTATATCCTCAAATTTTTATTCACAGAAAACCCACAGTCAACAGATGCTTGATTATAAGAGAGTACTTAATGCAATTTAATTACTTTCCACAAGTGATAATAATTTTGTCTATTTGAGAGTAAGTTAATAAAAAATATCTATTCTACCTTTAATAGGATTTAATTTCTCATCAATACAGTCAAACTCTTATAGTCGGTTGTAATGATTTAAACTCTTCTACAAAATTCTTTTTTTCTGAATCATGCAAAAGGCAATATTTGTATAACTTTTCCAGAGTCCACTAGTCATTGAAAAAACATTATATATGTAATTTATTTCAGCCTTGATTTAATAGACAAACAAACAAATTCATTCTTTTTCACTAAAATTATTTGCAATTTTCACCATAGAAGATGTTCCGTACCTATGAAGCGCTGTGACAGCAGTGCCATTTTTGTATATGAAAAAAAAAACCTGAGAGAGAGAGTGGAGTTACTGCCATCGAGAAGAGCAGTTGTCAAAAGAGTGAGGTGAACCGGCTACGAAAAATAAAGAATTTTTGTTTTATTTAAATTCTACAGTCCACTTATTCATATACCAGAGCAACCAGAAACATTTTGGTTCCCTTCGCCGGAGGTTTGATGAGATATTGCATACAACGAGTGTGAGAATGAGTAAACATAAACAACCCAACTGTCTTTAAGAGTGGTATCAATTGCTTTGAGTTATGTGCTTGAGCTTTTTTGGTCATTCCCTTCCATGAGATAATTTATATTATCAGTTTGAATTAATTGTATTGAGCTTAATAACTATTTTTATAATTTGTGTTGTTGATTAACTTATTTATATATAAATTTAAAAATTGAGTTTTGAGTTTCATTTTCAAAATATTTAAAAACTTGAATAAAATTGATTTGCAAGTTGCGGCTACAGAGTTAGGAGAGGTCATTACTGATAAAATGACACTTGTAGAGTTAACGAACATAATAAAGAATAATGTCATGTTTAAAAATGAGCCCGAATATGTAGCTGATCTCCTAAAATCTATAAAAGAGAACCGTTTATTAGAATTAGAGACAACTGAGAAAAATGAGCAAACAGAGTTGCAATTAGAGCAAATAAAATTAGAGACAATGAAAGCTGAATTAGAATTAACAGAAAGAAATTATTCTCAGAGAATTTGAGCCCACACCACAATCATGTTTAGAGCAATTCAGAAAAACAATAAGACACCCAAATGAAACTCATGTCCAGTTTGCTTCGCACTTAACAACAAGTTTTGATTACTACTTAAAATTGCGAAAAGTGTCTGATTTTGCGAAATTAAAACAATTAATTGTATCTGATAAACTATTTCAAACAATAGATAGAGAAACCGCTGCTCATATCAATATTAGACAGTCAGATACTTGGTTTGAACCCATAAAACTAGCAAAAGAAATTGATTTATTTTATGTATCCCAAGGGAAACCGCTAACGGTAGAAAATAAACTAGTGAATCCGAAGACACACCCCGCAAATCAAAGAAATACTTCTAGTGTTTTTATCTGATTTTAAGAATATACAATGCCTTCTTTGTTCGGAAAATCATCCCTTACATAAATGCAAAAATGATATGGCTTTGCCTGTTTCTGATAGAGTAGAAATAGTTAAGAAAAATAATTATTGCTATTTTTTTTATTATTGCTAATTGGATTTGCCTATTTCTGATAGAGTAGAGATAGTTAAGAAAAATAAGTATTACTTTAACTGCCTAGGTAAACACCAAGTAAGTAATTGCAAATCACGGTTTTCATGTTATTTATGTCAAAGAGAGGGAGTCAAAAGGGGGCATCATTGCTCTTTGTATTTTCCGATTCCGAGAACTGAGGAGTTACCGCCTGCACAAAGTGAAAGCCTTAACCGACCCTTATCAGCCCCCGTGAAGAGTCTTCACTTTCCTTACTTGCCCCAATCTTCCCTTCTAACCAAAACAACCCAGTTCTTTCTACGCAAGTCGTAAATCTGTCAAAAACTCTTTTGCTTAGTACGGTAAATTGCTTGCTAAGAGATCATGGAGGAAATTTTTACAGAGCGCGTGCTATTTTAGATCAAAGCTCAATGAATAATTATATAATGACTGATTGTGCAAATAGTTTAGGCTTAAAGCAAAATAAAACAAATTTGACAGTCTGTGGTATAGGTGAAACATGCACAACAATTAAATCGGTTGCTAAAACTACAATTTCTAAATTAGAGGGAAATTTTAAAAAAGAGTTAGAATTTTTTGTTGTTTCTAAAATTACTGATTTCACGCCGTCAAAAATGCTTATAGTTAATGTACCAGATTTAAAATATGTAAAACTAGCAGATGAAAACTTTAATAAACCAGGTTGCATAGATTTACTTTTAGGCGCTGAAATATTTTATGAATTATTACGCCCAAATCAGATTTTTCCTATAAATAGTGATTTGGTTCTTCAAAATACCATTTTTGGTTATGTAGTTAGTGGGAGCTTACTCACAGCAATGGAGGGAAAAGTACATTGCGGATTTATTAAAGATAATACTGCTTTACATGAAGCAATAGAGAGATTTTGGGAGATAGAAAATGTTGAAACTAAAATTTCTAAAAATAAAGAAACAATATGTGAAGAACATTTCATAACAAATGTTAAGAGAGACAGTACAGGGAGATGCATAGTTAAAATGCCTTTAAAAGAAGACCCAAAGTGTTTAGGTAAATCTAAAGAAATTGCATTAAAAAAATTTAATTCGTTATGGAATCGTTTCTTAAGAGAGCCTGAATATTTAAAATTATATAAGGAATTTTTGAGCGAGTATGAGAAATTGGGTCACATGACAGAAATTCCAGATTGTGAGGAAGAAGTAGGAACGTATTATGTACCCCATTTAGGTATTTATCGCCCTGATGAAAGTACTACAAAACTTCGCGTAGTATTTAACGCATTTTCTCAAACAACTTTAGGAAATTCACTTAATTCCTTACAATTTAATGGTGGTACTTTACAAGAGGATCTTTTTTCAATAAGGTGAGGTTTCGTAAACACATTTATGCCTTTGTAGCAGATATTAAACAAATGTATAGAATGGTTTTAATTGATCCTAATCAAAGTAAACTTTTGAGAATTTTTTAGAGAGAGGGAGTGAATGAACCAGTTAAAACTTATGAGCTCAGAACAGTTACGTATGGCACAGTTAGTGCACCATACCTTGCAACTAGAGTGCTTTTTCAGCTATCAACAGATGAAAAAGAGAAGTACCCCCTAGCATCACCTGTCTAAAAAATGACTTTTACATGGACGATGTGTTTAGTGGTGCTGCCACTATAACTGAAACCAAAAAGCTTCCAACTGAACTGGAGTATATCCTAAGGAGTGGAGGAATGACACTACACCGGTGGTGTGGTTATCATTCGAAACTGAAGACAGGCTCTGATAAAGACTACAATTTCCAGGAAGAGACAAAGACGTTAGGAGTTCTATGGAGACACAGCACAGATCATTTCACTTTTCAAATACATCTTGAGAGTGCAATTCCTCCAACGAAAAGATCAGTGCTTTCTACAATTGCAAGAACTTGTGATCCCCTTGGCCTATTGGGTCCAGTGATAACTAAAGCAAAGATTTTCTTGCAAAAACTTTGGTGTTTAAGTCTAGAGTGGAGTGATGCTTTTCCTGCAATGGAAGCACAGCAATGGCAGAACTTTATTGAAACTTTGCCAACAATCAACAATGTTAAATTTAAACGATGCATATTGATAGACAAATCAATGCCCATTGAACTACATGGATTTGCGGATGCATCTGAGTCTGCGTATGGATGTGTCATCTATTGCAAATCCACATCTGAGGCTGAAGATTCTGAAGTGACTTTGGTTTGCAGCAAGTCACGAGTGGCACCTCTTAAGAGATTTACAATCCAGAGGTTGGAACTGTGTGCAGCAGTTCTCTTAGCGAAGCTGATTACAAAAATTAAAGATGCCTTAAAGCTTAAGGAATGCAGTAAGAATATCTATTTGTGGAGTGATTCCATGATAACTCTTTCATGGATCCTGAAGGAGCATTACCTGCTGAAGATACTCTAATACAGGACTTGACAGAAATTCATCAGTGGCGCCACGTGTCATCAAGGGACAATCCAGCTGACCTTATCTTGAGAGGAATGGAACCTAATAAACTGATTGAGAGTGAACTTTGGTTTAACGGCCCCAGTTTCCTTGCTGAAGAAGACTATCCCAACCGAGAAATTCCTACATTAGTGATACAAGATGAGTTTACCTCTGAACTGAGAAATATGCCTCAAAATGACTCATCTGTGTTGACTTTAACTTCAAATTCCTTTATTTCTGACTTACTCAATAGTAATAATTATACTAAAATATTGCATGTTGTAAGTTATATTTTCAGATTCCTATACAACTTAAGAGCTCTACTAAAAGGAGGATAGGAGAATTGTCAACAGAAGAAATCAAGGTAGCAGAAAAATTATTAGTAAAAGAGGTTCAGAGACTAGAATTCCCCCTCCGAAATGATATGTCGGGTCAAAAACCAGTACTTGATAAAAGTAAGATAAAATGTTTATGCCCCTTTTTAAATCAGGATGGATTATCAAGAGTAAATGGTAGGATAAAAAATGCAAGCATAAATTTCAATAGTAAATTTCCAATTATTCTTCTAAAGGGCCATAAGCTCACAAAAATCATTATAGAAATATATCATAAGTGGTATTTTCATTTAGGTCCAACTGCTTTGCTGAATTATGTCAGACAAAAATTTTGGCTTATACAAGGTAAAACAACGTGTCAAAAATATGTGCATGATTGTATTACATGTTTTAAAGTTAAACCTATAGGAGTTGAGCAATTAATGGGTGATTTGCCTAAAGAGAGAGTTACTCCTGATTTCCCATTTAATTGCTCAGGAGTTGATTTCTGTGGACCATTTAAAATTAAACATAAACAACAAAGAAAAGATGTCTTCCACAAAGTATATGTATGTATTTTTATATGTTTGGTTACCAAAGCCATTCATCTTGAAATGGTAACAGATTTAACATTAGAAGCATTCATTGCCTGTTTGAAGAGATTTGTTGCTCGTAGAGGCATATGTTCAAAACTATATTCCGATAATGCAACAAATTTCATAGGTGCAAATAAAGAATTGTCCAGACTGCACCATTTAGTTTTAAAACCAGATGAGAAACTTGCAAATTATCTTTCAACAGAGGGAATTGATTGGCATTTTCTTCCTCTTAAAACCACCAACTTTGGGGGTTTGTGGGAGAGTGGTGTGAATATAATTGTGAAGAGTGGTATGAATTAATTGGTAGACCTTTAAATGCTATTGTGGAACCAAATTTAATTGACATTAATGAAAATAAATTGAGTAACTGGAAGAAATTAACAAAAATTATTCAAATTTTTTGGAAGAAATGGCAGGTACAATATCTTAATAATTTACAACAGAGGTCCAAATGGAGAATTGAGAAAGAAAATGTTAAAATCAATGAGATAGTGCTCATCAAAGATGAAAATCTACCTCCTCAAAAATGGTCATCAGGTAGAATAGTGCACCTCTATCTGGGCGATGACAAACAGGTCAGAGTTGTTAAAGTAAAAACTTCTTCAAGAATTTTCAAAAGACCCATTTCAAAATTTTTATTTTACCTATTAGTATATAATTTGTTATATTATATTTTATATATTACTTATAATAGTTTGTGATTATATTAATTTTTGGCTTTTTGTGTTTATATAATGTTTACATTAATTATTGTGCGTAAGTTTTTTTAAAATTATTTATTTGTTCATTGGCTGAATGTAACATTGCAATGTGGGGCGGAATGTTCCGTACCCATGAAGCGCTGTGACAGCAGCACCATCTTTGTATATGAAAAAAACACACAAAAAACTGAGAGTGAGAGTCGAGTTACTGCCGTTGAGAAAAGCAGTTGTAAAAAGAGTGAGATGAACCAGCTACGAAAAATAAAGAGTTTTTGTTTTATTTAAATTCTACAGTCCACTTATTCATATACCAGAGCAACACAGAAACAGAAGATATGGAAATTGTATTTTTAATCAAAAATTGTATAATTAATATTTAATGAATTTCATATACAATATGAAAGACAGAAGCAAACAGAGAAAGAATCAATTAAAATTGTCTCCCTGATAGCACCACATGACCATCTTATTGGTGCTTACTCTTCACACACATAAATCTAAGTACTACATCTGGTCGTGACTGAATTGGATAATCATGAAACTATTGTAGCTAACTTGATTTTTATTTTAGTCAACAGTTATAAATACAATCTAATATCGATTGTGCCAACATCTAGTGGTAACATTAAGAACTAATACTCAATTTGGTTTTCAAACAATTTCATTAAAAATTTCAAAGTATTAAAACAAACAACTCAAAAAATTATGTTAACACTAAAAAAATAAATACATCAAGGTAAATAAAAATTCTAGAAAAAATTCATGATTCTCAAAGAGTCAAGTAAAAATTCTAGGAGTTTTAAGGGTCCTTAAAAAATTGTTCAATTTCCAGGAGTTTCAAGGAGTCGTATGAAGCCTGATTATTTGATATTCTTGAATGCAGAATGCTATAAAGACAAGATTCTTAAACAATACCAACAATTTTTTCAAAGAGTGTGGTTGGCCAATTAGTTTTCATGGATAGTAACTGACCAATACATCTGCTCTAGGCAACAATTACTTGGAAAAAGTAAATATTCTATAGGTGACCAGTGATATTTCTAAATCACAGCTTCATAAAGAACTTTTGCAATACTATAGGAAGAGTTACTAATGTCAACAATACCCTCTTAAAACCTTCCAGGCGTAAAAATCAGAGTTTGTGGAGGAATGGGAATTATTGCCACAATTGTTGATCAATAATAGTATGAGTGACACCTTTGATGCTTACATATTTATAAAAGGTAACCATGGTTCTTATTTGAAAAAGCTAAAAAAAGTACAATAAAAACAATGCAATAAAAAATGTGCCATATCATTATAAATACCAATATTGCTCTCATTTGATTATATTAATTTATGCAACCTTTTTGCAATCTTTTAATGTAGTAATTAACATCTAAATATTGGCAAACCAAACATTCGATGTAAAATTATTTATAATGTCAACAAAATTTTCTGTTTATCGATTGATGAAATATTAAGAAATTTTTTAAAGAAAATTAATGGAAAGCTTTGGTATTTTTAATATAATCAGATTTTTAAAATCCTGCTGATTTTATTCTTAAATTAATTTAAAATGTAAACAGTAAATATAACATTAATTATAAAAAATTTAATAAGAAAAAATAATCATGACAAAAAATATCTATACATACTTTAATGATGGGAAGAAACTAAAATACATTGAAAGAAATTCCTAAAGAAAAGAAATGATTAGTTTTTAAAAAATTCAACATTTAACAATGAATTTTGATATACAATACCAACTAACACAGGCAAAAATTCACATCATTTAAGTAATTTATAACATAAAGTGTTTAGTTTCTTGAACATTACTTACCTGGCACCTGTTAAAAAAGCTTTAAAACTTTCTAATATGTTAACTGTCAAGAAACAAATTTAAAAACAATTACTTTCACATTGCATTTCTTTTCAACGCCATTAAAAATTTTATTTATCATTAATTGTAAGTACATGAATTTTGAGTAAAATATTTCATGCAGGTTAAAACATCTTTTCAAAGAAAATTTATTATAAAAACTTAAAAGGTTTATTTTTCCTAATTGATCAAAAAAATCTAAAAGAAGTGCAACGAAAATTCTATATGAAATAAAATAAAAATATCTATTATCAAGAAAATAATAATTGTTAAAATTTGATTTTAACTATAAAGAAGAATACAAAGTGTACAAACAACAAATTTCAAGAAAACTATAATATACCCTGATATGTATAACTTCATCAAAATTAGATTACATGTATCACATGCTATATTCAAGTATAAATATATTTATGTAATATAATTGCATAAATAAAGTATAATTATATCTATTAATATTTGCATAAATAAAAAATTAAAATAATGCTTTTATAACAATAATAAAACTAAATCAAATCTTAATTTTTTACCTCAGATGTTACAAGATGTCCTGAATATTTCACAATATATGCATGAAGGAAGTCAATAAAATTGTCAATTCCCACTTCATCGGACAAATATTTTAACAAAAAATATCCCTAAATATAGAATGAATCTTTTTACATAAAAGTAGCATTTTATAAAGCACTTCCATCATAAATAAATATATTAAAATTACAATGGTAAAAATAAATATTCATATTAAAACTGTTGAAATAAATATTCATATTAAAACTGTTCATTTAAATCTTCTTTAAACACAATATCAGCATTAAAATATTAAGTTCAAACAAAGATAATATTGTCTTAAAATCAATCATATTACCAGATAGAAAAAAATAATTTTTCATTAAAACTAATCTAAATCAAATATTTTGATAAAATAAACTCCAAAAATATCACTTTGTAATCCATCAATAGTTAACGTGAAAAATATTCCAAAAACTAATAGAAAATCAATATTAAAAATTTTCAATTCCATGAAATATTTAAATCACAAATTAGATTTGAAACCAATACTAATATTTACTTTATTTTATTATACTATTTAATTATTATTTATACTATTTAATATTAAATATTTTGAATTATTTTATGCAGCAGTTATAACAAATTTAGGAGTAATTGCAATTAAACTTCATAACGTTTATTAAAAAATTATATACTATTTTTAATACCATTTTAAAATTAACAATTTTTAAATCCTGTGTTTGAGATAAAAAAAATAACAATAATCTGGACTTAAAATTATCATAACATTATTATTATTACATATAAATTAGAAATAATCAAACATTCCTTATTATTTAAATATAAAATAAAAAAACAAAATTACTTTAATATAATGAACTTGAATGAAACCTTTCAAAGGATTCTGACCATTTTTTAAAACAATTGCATCAACTCCATCAATAACTTGTTTATCTTCTTTTCCTTGAGAAGACCTAAAATGTGAAAAACTCTGCTGTTAAAAGTTCAAGTTTATACAAATGTATAACATGTTAATTGGAGTCACCAATATTGTTTCAAAAGTAATTAATAATAATGATTTCATAAAAAGTTAATTACATTAATGGGATCGATCTGTATAGTTATACTTTTGAAGAAGGAAAAACAAATTCAAAAAAATTTTATTTATTCAATAATATATATTACTTTGGAATATAGATTTTTTAAAATATAACTTTAAAAAAGAATATTTCAAATGTTTTATCTTTTAAACTATATTGTACTGTATTTTAAATTATATTGTAATGTTTTATCTTTCAATTTATACTTTTCTAAAATAGTTTAAGTAACACAGTTATTTTTGTACAGCTATATTTAGTTTAAGCAATATTACATAATAAGCTGTAAGTAAAAAAATGATCTTAATTGCTAAATAAATTTAGTAATTGTAGTATTTATATTTCACAAAGACCCTTCATAAAAAATACCATCCAAAATCTATAGACTCAAATTAAATACCACTGTTTGAAATCCTTTTTCTCAAGAAGAAATAGAATAGAAATTTATTTATAATTTCACCTACATTATGAACAAAATTTGGAAATTAGACTGGAATTTGGAAATAAACTGTTCAATAATTCTTTCAGCAATGTTTTTATTTGCAGCAATTAAAACTATAATTAGTTTAGTAAGATATTCAGAATGTAGTCATAATGTAACAAAAGTTCCCATTTTTATTTCCAACAATTAATTTAGAATTTTGTATTATCATAAGTAATTAATTTAGTATTTTCAAAAGTACTTTATTTTCCTGAACTGTATTTTACAAAGTTTTGAATTTTGTTGTGCATATTATATGTCACTGCAGGTAATCTGATATAAAAAATATGTTCTTCACCAGAAAATTTGGAAAGAAATAACAGTTACATTTTATAAAATAAAGGACAGGTGGCATCATCATTTAAGTGCCTTATTTTAGTAATAATCAGTTTTGACCAGTTACATTCAAGAACAAATTCAGTTCATTTAAAAGATATTACAGTCTATTGGCTATCGTCACTTTGTGTTTTGTCTTGAACTCAGTTAATTCATAATGAAAATATTCAAATTTGTTTATTGTCAAGTGGAAGAAAAGCACATAATTTTTAGCAGATTATAAAATAAAAACTAAGAGATGGCAAATAAAAAATTGACAGCAAACATGTTAATGTAAGGTGAAAAACAAAACATGCAAAGTACAAAAAAAAAAAAATATATATATATATATATATATATATATATCCAATGAGCACACAGTTCAAAAATAATCAATTTTATTCATTTAATTAATAAAACAAACTTCTATTTTTTTAAATATACCTAATTTTGTTTTAAAAGTTATTAAAAACTAAAAATCAATAACTTTTACTAGAATCTTTTCAGAATTATCTCTCTTGATTGATCTGGTGATGATGAGATGGAACCAAATTGAATCCAATCAAATAATTTTCATAGCAAATGTTTTTTTTTCTGTACAATTTATCATATTTTTAATTACACTATATATTTTTTATTTTAGTAACACCACATTATCATCAGTACATATTTTTGACTATTTAACAAAAAGTTAAAAAATTTTCATCATATAATATGCTGCTGAAGATTATACTTCTTCCTCTTTTATTTAAAAAAAAAGGTCTAGTAGATAATACAATGTTGCAGATTATATAAATAAAAATATGATAATAAAAAACGATTTTATTAATTATAATCAAACTTATCTTCTTGAATAAAATTGCAATTACACATGTTTAGAATTATAGCAAATAATTATACTAATTTAAATATAGATTGATTGGGTTTTATGGGTCAAGGTTCGAAAATGGATATGCTGTGCATTTAAAAGTAGAATATTAAACTTTTTATTTTTTAAATGCAAATTTTATAAAAATGCATCAGAATTTTCATTAGGAAACTATCCTAAACTTTTTATATCAGCAAAAATAATAATTTATAAAAATATAACATTGAACACTAATTTTTTTTAATTTTACAAAAAAATGTGCAGCAATTAATGTATTTATGCATGTTAATTTTACATGCATTTCAGATTAATGTATTTAAACACATATTGAATTAATTCTTCAGTTCGCATTACATACTAAACAAATGGTATTAGCTAATTTCCTATAATACTGCATTTCAGAAATTATTAGAAGAAAATGCATCTCTATTTAAAAATAATTCCAATATCAATTTTAATAAAATATATTAAGAAATTTATAAAAATTCAAAAATTTGTATGTATATATACACATAATGCTAGCATATATGTAAGCAATTTAGTGTTACGATAACTAGTTTAGTTAGTTAAGTTTTCTCAGTAAAGAAAGCCAATATATCCCAACAATGTATACTATATTATTGAAATAACTAAATAACTCTACTGAGTCTATAAATTATAACAATATGTGATTTTACACCATTTTTATCATAATTTTTAAATATCATACATTGATAACAATCATGATTTTAAAGTATCATACATTAATAAAACTCATGTTTTATATTTATACTGAACTACAATTAAATATCAATCATTATCAAAAATGTATATACAACAACTAATGTTCTTGTCTTACAATGTATATATATTTATATGTATAAATATAACTTATTTTTCTATAAATATTTTCAAATACTCTTGACTTGAAGTTAATTCTAAAAAAATAAAACATATCCAATTCAACCAATTATAAAAAAAATAAACCAAATTATTATTTACCTCATAATTTGCAATTCGCTTTCAGTATTTTTTATTTCATCTAAGAGGATTTTTCTTCTAATAAAAGACCGTAATTCAATGTAATCACTTCTATCCTTTTCATTCATCTACAATAATGAGTATACTTTAGACATGCTAAATCTACAAGCAAAATTAGATGTAATATTAACAAGGTGTTATTAAATGAATATCGGAATTCGAATGCTTTGTAGTATTTATTATGTAAAACTTAAAATCCTAACATATGAAATTAAAGAGCAACTCAAACAATTCTGTTTGTTAGGAAGCATGCACTAGAAAGCAGGTGTGTCACCATTTATCTTGTGTTAATGATAGTAGCAAAAGTGATGAAAGTGTATTGGTCTTTTTGTTTGGAGAAGAAACTGAAACTGGTACTTCTTATCTTGATGCTCTATACCTACGGCTATTTCTTCAATCAGTAGAATTCAAACCAAATAATTTCACTTAGCAGCAATATGGTACATTGCTTCACTGGCATAATGACATGCGTGATTAGTTGAATGTCATTGTACCTGATCAATGAATTAGACTCAAAGGGCCCTTGCCAGATTATTTCGCATGGCCTCCACACTCAGCAGTATTATGGCAGGTGATTTTTACCCGAGAGCATTCATAAAGGATCATGTATATGTGCCTCTACTACCAGCAGCTACCTAATCTAGGAAACAGCATTGAGACAGCTGTTACAGTAATTACATCACAAACATATACAATATTTGGGAAGAAAGAGAGAACTCAACTATCGACTTGATGTATGCAGTGTAACAAAACAAGTAAGTATAACTATTACTGTTGCTCTTCACTATATATATATATTAATTATGAATTTAAATTTTATGTAATAAATACTACAAAAACATTAAAATTCTAATATTCATCTAGAAGTACCATGTATTTTAAAAAATACTAACATTAATTACAAAAGTATGAAAATAATCTTCGACAAAAGTTGCAAATCCTTCACTGAGCCATTCTTCTGTCCAATCAAGAGCTCCAATAAGCAAACCAAACCAACCATGTGAAATCTCATGTGACAGTCTAGAACACATGCTACCATCACCCACAATCAAGGACTGAGATAAGAATATCAAATTAGGGCTGCAATAATAAAGATTGCGAAAATATGTTAAAGTATGAAAAAAGTAACATTGATGAATAGAAAGTTACTATTACACAGCTATATTAAAACAGTTTTCAGTGAAATTAATCAAATGACTTTTCCAGCAACATTTTTAATGATAACAATGGGTGCAAAATATTTTGATGAAAATCAATGTGTAGTCTATATAACTTGACATAAATCAATGTTTCATAACATACAAGATACTCTAGATTTTATTTCAATCAAAAGTGCTAGAACAATTTATATTCCAACATAAGTAATTAATTTTAAATTTTATATAAGAGTCTGCAATGAATCTAATTCCTTTTATTAATAAATATGCTAGTAAGTTATTTATTTATACCAAAAATATCTGCACAAGTTCCAAGAATCTGTAAAAATTTAAACACAAATTTTTCACAAATATTGATAGTATCTTTTTTATTCATTTAAAGATACTTAAAAGCAGTTTTTATACCAAATTATTAAATAAACTAATAACATACAATAAAAATGCTGTTCTTAATAAAAATAAATAAATAAACACAATTAAAAAGAGTTGCTGAAACTGAGGAACAATTCATAAGGACTGATATGCACTGAAGACAATGACATAGGAATTAAAATTTCAAATCAAAAGGAATACATAAAATTGTAAGAAATTCAGAAACAAAATGACGGTTCTAGAACTTTGAAATTCCACCTCTAACTTCAATGTTGAAAACAATAAACACTGTAATAATGGTATACAGAACTATTTGAAACACTTGGGTGTTTCTATTACAAACAGTGCAACTGAGTCAGATGAACTTTTAGATCTGAATAAAGTTAAATTCAGGGCCATACTAGAAATAGGAAAGTTTCAACTGATCACAAGCATTCTTGTGATGCTTACACTAAGTATAGCTAAACACTCTTTCTGAAAAATTAAGAGCCATGTCTTAAGAAGAAATACAAAAGGAAATATTGTTGTTTATTCTTCATGATCTGATGAACAGTAGAAAGATTCATCAAATCACTGACTTCCAGGAAATTCAGAATAGGTGGGTTGGTTGAAATGTCTTCAAACTGTGCTTGATAAAAATTTGATGATCGATGCACATGATACGGATTTTATAATTCTTCCGATAGTGAATGATCATTGATTGTCTTGATTGTTTCACTGAGGTATTAGTTTACATCAAATAAAAGAAATAGTGCTCCAAACTAATATTCAAACAGGCAATGTAATACAGTAATGCGTAATTTTGTATGAAAAGCTTGATAAAACTATTGACAATAAGAGTTTTAAGAAAAACCCTCATCAAAGCTTCCACTAAAATAGGATTCACAATTATAGATAGTTGTGTTCCAATAACAACCTTTAAAAAAGTGTCTGTTCTTTCTTGAAGAGCTCCATGGTCAGTATTTGTATCATTTCATTTAATTTATTATATAGATTTTTTACTAAGGACATTAATCTGAAATGAATTTCATGTGATTCTTAATTACTACTTATGTCTGACAGGAGATTAACAGTTCACTGATATGATTACACTGATCTTTAACTATCTGTATTGCCTTTCTCTCTCATGGCATATTGCTTTTATCACATTATTATTTTCAAACAAGATAAGGCTCATCTGCACTCAGAAAAAGTGTCATAGGAGTGATAAACAGGATAATGAAATTTAAAACTCTACTAAAAGCAAAAACATTCCCCGTACTTATTCCTAATCAATCATATAACTTGGAATATAAAGTTTTACGTCCTACATGTCCAACGAATCTAAGTCTGTGTGATTATACCCACATATATTTCAACATCTATTACACATAAGATGTAAGAGATCTATTACATCCCTATTAATATGTCACATCCTGAATTTGCATTAAAAGCAGTGTATCAAGTTCCAGAAAAATTATTTTTTATTAATTTTCTGTCAATCAATTATTTACTTCACCTGAAGTTTTATTTATATTACTAACATACACATGAACTTTTGCTCAGTCTCAACATCTTTTTTCAAGCACTTTTCCCTCGAGTGCTTGATATCAATAAAGCCTTCTTTATAAGCATTTTTAATGTCAAGACAAGAAAATGTACTACTCGAGAAGAAAAGTAAAATATATATTTCATAAAATTTTCCTTTTAGGTAATGTAAACAGTTTACCTTGCCATTCCTAAACTTCCAAATGTAGGAGGAACAATTAAAAAATCAATCCTATTAAATGGATAAGGTCCAAGCATGTCATTAGAAACCTTCAAGCAATATGGAATATACTCAAAGAATTCCTATAATAAGCACAGAAGATAATATGCATTATTTAAATTTAAACTCGAGATGATATCAAATAATCAGAACTTAATACGCTCACAAATTATTTGAATAACAAATCTGTAAAAAAAATTTAGTGCAAAAAAAGATTTTTCATATTTAATTTGAAAAATATAATATTTTAAAAACAACAAATTTAAGTATTAAGAATTTATCATTTTCCAAACTTTAAATCATTAAAATTATAACTACAGCATTTACAAAAAATTTTTAACTTTCATATTTTTTTAAAAATATATCAACATTTATTAAAAATCAACACTGAATAATAATCATGCATGATTTCTTTTTGTTGCTACACATTTTCATACATACAAATTAACAAAATAAATTAAAATAAAGAAAACCTGTAAGTAAGATAAGGGAAAAATACAACTTTTAAAACAAAAGTTTTTAATAAAAATTTATAGTTATCAAATCTTATATCCAATGTGAAATTTAGAAACGAAAAAATATTTGTTAAGATTTATAATTTTATTGAAAAAGTGATAGTAGAAAAGAAAAGTAACAATAGTTATTTGTCCAATAAAACATAAATTATATATTAATTAAGTTTCAAATGAAAATCCATTTTAACAAAAAATTGTACTTTTAAATTAAAACTTCAAATCAAAATTTAAAAATTTCTAACATAATTCTAACATAATACTAAAAATAATTAATTAACAACAAAATTAGATCTCTTATATAATATTTTAATAAAAGGACGTTAACATAATTTACACAAAGGATATAACATTAAATCTCTCATCTTTCTTTTTATTGCTTTATTTCATATACTTAATGATTTATGTACAATAATTAAATGTCCAATAAACGTACTATACAAATGGTGTACACTATACAAATTACTTTAGTTATGATAGATATAATTCACAAAATTATAGTATTTAGATAAATAATATTTTCTTTGACAATTAAATTCAATTAATAAAATGAACTTATTTTATAAAAAAATACACAAGAAAAATACACCCAGCAAACACAAGCCTATCGGTATCTTAATGGGCTGATATCGGCAGTGTCGGGTATAAGTCAGCATTGGCAAGCTGATTTTGTAATGATAACAGTTCCATATCTGCAAATGACATAAAAATTTTGTACTTTAATGCTATCGGGAACATGTTGGTCTTAATGCGGCTAACTGCTGGCAAATGTGCATGTCTCTACTGATATAGGTCTGATACATGCTTGCTGATTCAGGGCCGAATTATCATATGCGATATTGGTACTATTGCGGAATTGTTAAAATTAGTGGCACCATCGATTTTTTCTGAATTCAAGATCTCATTGTTACAAATGCAACAATGACAAAAGAAATTAGAAATTAAAGTTATTAAAATAATTTCATATATGAGAGCTCTTTGTCTTAATATTGCATTATATATTCACACTGATTATTAATAAAATTATTTTATTTCTGCTATTGTGAATTCCTTTACTTATTTGCTGAATTTCCAAATAAATAGTTTAGTTTAAAATTTGTAACTAAAATACAATATGAGACTCTAGCAGCTTTTAAAATGCTAACCACAAAGAAAAGCACTTTAAAAAAAGTAGTACAATACAAAAAAATTCCTAAATAAATTTGTCTTTTAAAAGGTTTGCTTCTAACACAAATGAAAGCTTGAACTGATTCATTATACTTCTAAAAAGTAAAAATATTTTCCTATTATATGGTTCCTTTTAATTATCATTGCTTTTTCACATCAAAATTGCATTTTTATATTTTTTTTAAATTAATAATTTTTATAAAATTTAAAAGTTCACAAATGACATATGAAGCATTAATTCTTATGGCTAAAATATAAATGTATTTTATATTTATTTTTGCAGAACTACATACTATACGTAAAAAGTAAATAAAATGAATTTCTTTATTCTTTAAAGTGCTTCTGTGGATGCAACATTCATTTTTGAACATTTAAAATCATAAATAGAGTAATTATATTTCATGTTATAACATACTGAACACTTTAAAATGGTTAAATTTGAATAATATATAATCACATGCTGTATAAAATGCAGTAGGTTAGTTTTAAATTTTAACATCTTCAATAAATCAAAGAATTTTTAAGTATGCAGTGCATCTGTCAAAGTTAACTAAAATAAATTCTTATAAGATCACAATCTAATCTAATCTAAATAGCAATTTGCTGGATGAACTAAAAGAAAAAAATTCAAACTAAAATTAAGAGTGAAATTAACAAGTAATTTATCGAAATATTATACGAAATATTTTCCTAGGGGCATCAAAAAATGAATTGACATTTTCAGCTCTTTTTATGAAATATAATTATATTAAAATAATTGAGAAATAAAATAACAATGATCACACTTGTGTAAAAAAGGTAATAAAAATTTTTACTTGAATTGAAAAATTACAAGACTTACTTGAATCGATTTGTCCATCAATGAAGAAGGAGCAAAAATCCTACATTTTGGACTAAATCTACAAAGAAAAAGGTAGTTTGTAAAAATTAAAATAAATATTAAAGTTATTTTAAGACCAACTGAGAAAATAATTTTTATATCATATATTTTATAAAATTTTATAAAAATCCCTATTTTAAATTATTTCAAAATACATCAAGATTTACAAATATATATATATATATATATATATATATATATATATATATATATATATATATATATATATAAATCTTGATGTATTTTGAAATAATTTATATATATATATATATATATATATATATATATATATATATATACTTTTAAGTTTTATTAAATCATTAATTTTTAACCTCTTGGTGATTATAATTAAGTTATATATAAATGTATAAGAATTGCTATTACATAATTTTTTTCTAAATAGATACCATTATTAAATTTATTTTATTAAGAACCTGAGCATTATAAAACTAGTATTAATAAATTAAGCAGGTACATTAGAATATTTATAATTTATTTTATCACTATCAAAATATTAATGCATACAACTGAATTGTGCACAGTTACATCAAAATATTAAAATTGGTTTAATTAAACACATTGCATCTAAACTGCAATATGTATCTAACAAAAAAAGAACTGTAAAATAATAAACCAATGTCAAATAATATACTGCTAAAGTTAACAATAATACTACTAATTACAAATTTTATCCTTGAAGGCACAATATTATCTGATTTTTCTGTTCATTGAAGTGCTAAAAGATTTTATTTTTATTTATGCGCTATTTCCAAGCATTTTTAGAAAAAATTATAAATCTGGATTCCACATTTTCTGATTAGTAATATATTTAAAAGCAGTACACGGGTAAGTACAGTAATAGTTATTATTAAAGCATCTTTGTAAATGATAGTCAATTAGAAACTGCATATGTATAACTGCATAATATTTTTTTATTTCAGTACAAAAAAAAAATAAAACATTCATGAAACCTAATATGAAAATTTTATATTGGTAAAATATACCGAAGAACATAATTGAAAATTTCTTACTGAATTACTAATTTGAATCTATAACATATAATATTTTATACAGTTAATTGATTTTGCAAGATTTACTGATGCCAGGTCCAATATTGGACATTTCTGCACTGTAAAATATTTAAAACTAAAAGTAAAAATTCTGTGTTAAAAGACTAGTCAAATGTATTACATAGAAAGCATTAAAAATTAAAGAAAAAGGTTATGTTAAAGATAATGAGAGATAAAAATTTTAAATAGAATTTAAGAAACCAATTGCTTGTAAAAATAAAACAAATTTCTATGTGGTTTAAATCTAATCAAGTCTGATAAAATTAAATTTATGATATTAAAAAATACTAGGTATAAATCATTGAAATTGGGACAGACAATTAAAATGTGATGCACTGTATATGGTACATAATGTGATATACTTTATATGTATATGATACAAATCGGAGTACTTTGAGACAATAAGTGCTTTTGAGTAAATCTAGTATGTTCAATGCAAAAATGTGAAATTTAAACTCAAATATTGGATTTTTAATAAAAATTTATTTTTTAATTCTAATGCTATATTTTAAAAGATTATTGAACATCAAAGAGATAACAATAACTCCATAAATGAGAGTGAGGAGTCCAATAGTGTTCAAAGATTGATATCCAAAATGAAAGGTCACGCAATCAGGAGAGACAAGTCTATCTCTTCATGGATATCACACAAGGTACAAAAATTATTAGGAGCTATATTGATACAACATAGATATTTATTCAAGGGATTGTGGTTAGATAACAGATGAAACATAGCAACAGATTTCGTCCAAAGTCATGGTATACTGAAAATAGTGATTTTTGAGTTTTTATGGGAACAAGACCTGATGTTATTTATTACATAGTTTACGTTATAAAAAAGAAGACTGGAATTAAATTTCTAAAGGACCGTGACCTCTTTTTTTCCAAAAAGCCGACCGTCTTATATCTCTGGATTCCACAGCGAATCAGAATTCATTGGAGAACAGTAGAACTATTTATTATTACTGGAAAATGAGTTGAGAGTTAAACCATTATCCATGTTTAAAGTTTGAGAGTTGCTGGGTGCATTAATAGTTTAAAGTGCTGCATTTGAATCAGATACAACAATTTTCGAAAAGGAATCTAGACATGCCAAAGTCGAAGACTCTAGTATTCTTAACCATTCAGTCCCGAAAGCAGTGATAAGTAAAGCAGTTTTAAACTCTTAAAACTATTTCCCTAATCTCCATTTTTGAGACATACTTAAACAAATGAAGGTAGATAGAAAATCTTCTGCCAACAATGATGTTAATGGGATGAGAGAAAGGTTCAGCCTCAAAATTCAAATCTAACTTAGATATAATATCAGCAACTCCCTGTAGAAAACCATTTTGTGTTTTATGTTTCTCTAATGGACAAGAGAATCTTCGTTCCACAAGGGTTCTAAGTATTCCAAAAGGAGAAGAGCTTTCTCTTGAATAATTCTTTTAAAAGATCTATTATCCATACTGAGCAACATACAATCAATGGGTATAATCTTCCCAGCCCGTATAATCAATCACAGAGCCTAAATTTTAAAATTCTCAAAAAGGTGAACTTACTCTGATTCTGTGATTAGCGACTCATGGCAGTAAACAAGTATGGGTAAAATATACCTTTTGGATGTGAAATTCAAAATGACTTTTAAACCCACTTATATTTTTAAAATATTAAGTCTTTTCTGAGCACATCTGATTATGTCCACCACATGAGATCACCACGAAAGGTTTCAGTGTGAATCATCATCTGATGAATTCAAAATATGTGAATTCATCAGATGATAGTATTTGATGACTTTTATAATAAATTTATGGATGAAAAGTTTGGTGTGTGACAGAAAGACACTGCAAAAGTTATTAAGGTTGAGCTTGATATTATTCAATTCTGTCCATTTTTCAATAACCACTAACCAATGAGGCCTTTGCCAAAGAACTAAAATAATAAAAAGTTGTATCAGATAAATCAATTCTTTTTGCAAACTAAAAGAAAAAAAAATAAAATAACATACTTGCATGTTTTAGATATCACATGTTCTTCCCAATAGCCAATAGCAAGACACAAGGTTGACAATGGAAGAGACTTTCTGGTGTAGTAATAGAAATGAGTCAATTCTATAAAAAAAAAATTAAGATTGTGAGACTACAAACTTAAAATGGTACTAATTTTTACTTATGTCTTTCTATAATTGTAGCAATATAATCATTATTAATATTGAATTACATCAATTAACAAATAATTTTAGCTCTATTCAACAATGAATTGCTTACAATAAAAATTATAATTTCAAAGGATTCACACATATATTATAACTGCTATATAATGTGTTATCTATATATATTATAACTGCTACATCCTAAAAGTAAAGGAATGGAATTCAATTGCTGGGAGTAGAGCAGAATGGGAAAACCTTCTGAGGAAGACCCAGGCCCACAAGGGAATGCCATGCCAATACTACTGATGGGGATATAATGTGTTACATTGTTTCTCAGTATTAACTTTAATTCATATTCATTTTACAAATTAAAAAACATCACTCTCACTGTCTAAATTTATAATATCTTTTGAGTTAAAAGTTCACCTATATCAGCAAATTACACAACTAAGAAATGATATTTTTCCTTAAATAATCTTTGGCAATTATATTTCCAAATAAAAGCTCTAACATTTTCATATACTTAATCACTTTCTAACTTTCATCCGAACCATTAAGAAACTAGTTTACAAATGTATTATTCCCCTATTTGACTGTTTATTTCTTAGTAATTTATATAACTTAATTTTAAATCTTCAATGAATAAGATAGTATTATTGATACAGATGAATTACTAATGTGATATTAATGATGATAATATTCTTAATATTGTTACATATAATGTTAAATGGAAAACAAAATTATAATTTCTCACCATAATCTGGCAACAAACATAATAAATTTATCTTTTACCTGAAGCAGTAAAAACTTAGCTCTGTTCTATTTATTTTCAGTTTTTGGCTTTTTATTTCGTATTATATTGTATAATATTTTAATAACAATTAAACATCTTTTAATATTAATTCTAAGTCTTTCTTTAATAAAAGATAAATTAAAATAATTTAAATATGTCTTTAACAAACACAGTTTTAAACACTAAGTAAATCAAAAAAATATTATTTAGTATTTTGTTAAACCAGCTTGTGCCTTTAGGAATAAAAAATAAATGTTTTATGAAAATTGATAAATCCTCAGATACAATTACAACAAATAATTTTTAAAAATTCGATAAATCAAAGTTGAGGAAAGTTGACACATTTAATTAAATGCTCAAAAAATATTCTACAAAATTAAAAAGTTTAAAAAATAATAAATTTACATGTGAGACACTTCTAATTTTTGGGGTAGAATTCATTCTTTTAATAACAATTTAGAACAATGTGTTATAATAAATTAAAATAAAGAAATATATATTAACTTGCTTCATTAAAATGCTAAAAATGTACTTCCCAGAACGAGCAGACTTAATTAAAAGAAAATTGTTTTACTTTTTGGCAATATTTAGGATAATAAAAAAAATATGAAGGCATAAATATCTTTACAATGAACAATTTAAAATTAAAAGGAGCCAATAAAAAATGTCCAACATCAGATTATAAATTATATCAATAAATATGAAAGGAAAAGAAGCCTTAATCATTTAATACACACAAAATTCAAAATATTCAATAAATATAACTAATTAATAAACATAAAATACTTGTGAAAACTATTATAAATCAGATTGATTAGATTTCCATGTCACTCAATAGGTCATTTTTTGCACTTGAGAATTAAAAAGGGACTTACAGCTTAAAGTTATTACAATAAAGTAAATTAATTATTTGATGACATTTTGTAATAACATATTAAACTAAAGACAAATAAGAGAAAAGAACTCAACATAAAAACATTTCCAATACTTCAATTTATTTGAAATTCACTATCAAAATATTGAGATTATGAAAATTATTAATTATATTTTAAATAATATAATAATTATAAATTAAGTCAAATTATTATATTCTAAAAGTATTTGCAATTCCTAATCTTTTAATAATCAAGAAATTTAAATAATTTAAAGTTACCTTGTTTTTTATCATTAAATAATAAACCACAATTTTAAAGAGTTTTTAATACAATCAGCTAATGTAATCTTCCTAATAAAGCTCATATTTGTCAAAGAATTTTAATATTAGAATATATATTTTCTCCAATTTTATACCTGCATTTAAAAAGTTTTCCAAAATAAAAATAATTTAATTTTTCGAATGTTTCTTTAAAGTAATCTATTTATCATTTCCATTTCATAATTCATCTGCATATATATAACCTTTTACTATTAGTTTTAATTTTAAAAATGTTTCAATTTTATAAAATTTTATAAATGCTTACATTTTATTAATTTTATTCTAGACTACTTGTATTTATTAAAACACATTTTAGATTAATACTTAATGTCAGGAATGCAATTTAGGAACAAAATATTAAATTTTATAAGTAAGTAAATTGTAAATCAATAATCATATTACCAAGGAAATAACTATCTACAGGTGGTTATCAAAATAATGGAAACACCCTAGATTTTAAAAGAAACCTTTATTAATATGGCATAGGACCGCCTTTGACATGTAATACAGTTTGGATTCGCCTAGGAATCGAATTGTACAAATTATGAATAGTGTTTAGAGGAATATTGTACATGGAGATATTGTGAAAGTTCTGTGAGAGATGCCCATGGAGGATATTGATTCTGGATTGAAAGCTCTAAAATAGACCACAAAGGTTCAATTATATTGAGGTCTGGGGACTGTGCAGGTCAAAATAGATGTTCCACTTCACCCTCATGTTCATCAAATCATGATTCGACAACTCTGGTTGCATGAATGGGGGCATTATCATCTTGGAAAATTCAATCTCTTGCAGGAAACAAAGTTTACATCATAGAATGGACCTGGTCTACTAAAACTTCTCTATACTTCTCCCCAGTGATCCTTCCTTTCAGGGTTATGATTGGACCTGCAGAAAACCATGACATGGCTGCCCATACCATGACTGATTCACCTCCATGCTTGACAGTTGGAAGGAGGTAATCAATATCATACGCTTGTGCAAGTGTTCTCTAGACATGTACCCATCTTGTTGTGGGGAAAAGTCTGAAACATGATTCGTTTGACCATATAACTTCCACTTATCCATCAGCCAGGTTTTATGACTGTGGCACCACTCTACACAATGTTTGGCATTAGCATCTGTGACAAGTGTATTGGGAATTGCTGTTCTGCCGTAGATGTTCTCTTTATGAATCTCCTAACTATAATTATTGACACTGGTGTATCCAGATGTTGATTGAGCTCTATGGTCACTTTGGCTGCAGTTGTTTTCTTTTTAGACATTACAATCCGCTTTAATACCTGTCAGTCTCTTTCACTCAGCTTCTCCTTCCATCCACTATTTTGCTTTGCTGAGCTTGTCTTTCCACACTGTGTGTATGCTGTCACGACTTTAGACACCATACCTCTAGAAACGTCTAAAAGCTGGGATGTTTCGGTAACTGTTGCTCGAGCTAGTAGGGCTCTTTTTGGCCTCTCTGAAAATCTGTGAGGTCTGACATTTTACACTTCTGACAGAAATTGAAAATGTAGACAACTCTGCTAAAATTATCTCATACTACCTAATATATGTATTTTTTATATTAAAAATATCTGGTAGCTAAGATTATGTTTTAATGCTTATGAAGTCAATTCTTCAATGTCCCTTTTATTCACAAGTGTTTCAATTATTTTGATAATCACCTGTAGGTGGGGAAAATGTGACACTTTCATTTTATTTTATATATCTTTACAAAATATTGTACAAATCATGAATGAAATAAATTTGTCTTCTAAAATCTAAGTGTTCCACTTACTGAATTAAATTTAATATGACAAAAATTACTCAATAAAAATATTCCTCAATTTATATATAACAAGTCACCATTGACTAAAAGTCCACACTGAAATATAAAAATATGTTTTCAAGAATAAAAAAATTATGATCTTAACAAAAAAATTTATAAAAAATGGTAAAAAAAATCTTTATATAAGAAACATAACTGCCTAAAACTAAAGAGTTCAACAATAATAATCTAAAATTTTGGACATTCTAAACACTTAAAATGCTGCTAAATGAAAAAAATATAAGACTCCAAAAATATTATATTCATTAAAAGACAAAATAATTAATAAAAAAATAAATATTAACATTAAATACGTCTAGCTTTGATATTTAACTTTACAAACATTAAAGCTAATATGTTTATAATTTAATTTCTCATTGAATAAATATTTAATTTAAAAATAAAACAGCAATTTAAAATTTATGAATTGAAATGGGAAAAGAGATATCCAAAAAAGTTCAAAATTTTAAATATGTAAATCCCTTATATTTCAATTTCAAAAACAAATAAATTTATTCACACTTAATAAAATCTAAAAAATGGTGCAAATAAAGGAAACCTTAATTAGCAATTGATTTTATGATTTAAGATTAATGAATCACACATAATAAAATAATGATTCAAAATATCAAGTCGCACAAAAATTTATTCTTGGAAAATTTTGAATTCACATAAAAAAATACATAAGTTACTAAGACAATTAACTTGTTTTAATTTTTATTGTTTTTAATAAAAATTAATTTTTTATTATACTTAAAATGAGCATGTAAAATTTAACATTATAGGTATACATTTTCAGAATGTAAAAACAAGGAAAAAATATATAAAATGAAATTAATCTGAAAATATTTCTCAGATCAATATAATGTCTGAACTTCTTTACAACAGACTGTTCTATAGTAATAAAATTCACTAGAAATTATATGTTTTTAAAAACAATAAAGTAAAATTAATTGGTTTGTTGTTTTATAATAATTTTATATATGAATGAATTTATTTAATTGAGATATAGAATTTAAATAAACGTTCTGTATTTATATATGATATGGTAAAAGTGATAATCAGTGAATATGCATAATCAGCACTAAGCTTGGTAACTGATACATTATTGTATATTGATAACGTTTACTGGTAAGTATATAAAATATCCAATTGGTAATGAGGAATGTAATAAATTCTGATTATTCAATAAAGAAATGGTATCTGAATTTAAAAAAATAAATACTTTCAAATAATAAAAATTTTGTTCTTATGAATATGAAGAACACAATGATTTTGAATAAAACTAATATTATTTCAATTCAAAAATTTAAATATAGCATTGGCCTAGTTATTACCTATCATTTCAGTAGATATTTTAAAAGAGATATTAAAAAATTATATCTGACATAAAAAGATGTTGAAAAATAAAAAATGGTCAAAATTACTGAAAAAAAAAATAAAACCTACCTTATTATTTCAGTAAATACTTTATTTTTATCTAAACAAAACAGAACTTTAAATTAAATAATAACCAGTATTTACAGCTATTCTTGTTAACCCTTTAAGCAGTTTGCCCGTATGGTGTACATGCTACCCGAAATTGGCCTCATCTGGTTTGCCCGTACGGCATATGGACATCGATATCTTCTCTTTTCCTTTTCTGGTTTGCCCGCATTTTTCATTATTGAAAGATAATGTCCATGTAAATGAAATGCTTTTCATCCAGATTTTTCTATGTAGCGGGAACTTTTCTTTGAAATTTTTGTTCTACTGTATGCCGTGCTTGTGAATCTTATGGAAATTATGGAAATTGTACCATACACAAAAAGACTTCTGAACTGTTTGGAAAATTGTAAACTTCAAAATTAACAGTAAGTATGAGAGAAATTTTTGTAGAACTTGTAAGCCATTCTTTACTGCATGCAGGATGTACTTGAAAAAAGCAAACATTTAGGGGGTTTTGTGTTCAAAATTGTAAAATAAAAAATGTTGTAAAATCATTAAAAGTGAAAAAAATATATAAAAATTCTTAATATTCTTATTCTATTAAGTATGGTATTTAATTATTTGCAAAAGAAAACTATGCCTTTTTTGGAAGCATTTCTGGTAAAATAATTAACCATAAAAGGGTTAAGTAAAAAAATCTGGATAAAATTGTCAATCTAGACTATTAGAATTTATAAAAAAAAATTTCATAACAAAATAAATTAAAACCTATGTTTTAAAATATATTTATGCATAAAAAATTACTTGCAAGTGTACTTATTTACATATTTTGGTATTAAGATAATTAGAAATAGTTTCCAGAATTTTTAAGTTTGTATTTATCAAAATTGCACTATTCCTTGCAAGCAATTGTTAATATGACTGACATTCAGAAAAATGATTTTCTAACACAATCTTGAAATGACACTGCTTGATCTAGAAAATCAAGCAAAATAAATTTTTCTTCACAAATAATGAGCTAATTTATGGTACTGCTATGAAAAATTTTCCTTGTTTTGTTTCCAAAAGATAAACCTTTCAATTTTAAATTTCTAATAACATTACTAATAAATTTTAATGATCACTTCTTGCTGTCTACAACTGGTAGTCATAGCTTTACTGTGTCATCAATATTACATCTATCTACATCTGGTACTGGTACTCTCCCAATGTCATCATTATACCAGAAGAAAATTTTAGATTTGCAACTATTTTGCTTGTGAGTCTAAACTTTCTTTAGTATTTTTCTCTATTTTTTTATTTGTTTTTACCTAGTTAAAGCATTTGGTTAAAATGGATCATTTCATTATTCTCATTCTATATCACAAAATTAACTGCAGATAAACAGTAATTTAGCAATGGATCATTAATTTCCATATTTGAGTTACCTAATATTTTGATTCTCTAAGAAGTGCTATTAATTATTTCTCTTAAAGCTTGAATTTCTTCTTCAGATTTAAAATATTTGATTGTAATTTGGAAAAGAAGATGTTTTCCTGACTACTTAAAAAGAATGCCAAATATTTCTTAAGAATGTTCAGATAAATGTAACTAATGATAAGGCATAATATTACCAGGAATTATTCATAATCACCACTAAACTTGATAAACATAATGAAGTGTTTATATTTATCACATCTAGAGGTTAGTTTCTAAAATCAATAACATATAATAGAAAAAGCAATAAAAATTCAAAACTTTTTAAAAATTTCTTCAGTCTGCTTAGTTGCATCATTACTGTCATGATGTAAGCCCTTACTAAACAATATGGGTTCTTAAACTATTATTGGGGGTCTCTGTCATTGTCAGATTCATATGATTTTATTAGTATTTATAATATTATAGAACTTTTTACTATAATTCATAAAGCACATTCATCAAGCAGAATGTTGAAAATACTTCCAAGAAAAGCAAAAACAACATTACTAGTGAAGCAGTGATGATTTACTTAAACTTGTGTGAAAGTTGTCAAAAGTCAAAGATACTCAACAAAGGACTGGTTGTCAGGCCAATGGTATACAAAGAGATGAATTTAAGATACAAGTCGATTTAATTGACATGCAGTTGCAACTAGATAATGATTTCAAATTTATATCTGAATATCAAAACTAGATGTCAAATTTCATACAATTTAACCACCTAAAGAAGAAACGAGCAGAAGTTGTATACCACTTAAATGACATTTTTTTTACATTTGAGGCACCCAGTATACTTCAAAGTAACAATGATCTCTAATTCAGTAATCGGATCATAAAACAAGCTTGTGCAATGTGACTAAATTTGAAAATTGTGCATAGAAAACCTAAGCACTGCAAGACAATGTTGAAAAACAATAAAACAAGTAAAAGGATAATGTTTTGTACAACTTATAAAAAACATGCCCTTTAATCAAGGTATCTAGTGTATTCCTTATGAAAGATTGTTTGAGATGCCTATGAAAGTAAATATGAAAATATCTGCTTTCTTAAAGGACAATCAAATATATTAAAATCAGAGAAGAAATTCTGGCTTTAAGAGAGAGAGAGAGAAACAGTTAATAATACTTCTCATAAAATCAACAGCAAGATATTAGATGATTCAAATGTAGAAATTAATGATCTATTCCTAAATGACTGCTTATCTGCAGTTAATTTTGTGATAGAGAATTATAAAGGGATCTACTTTAACTAATAGAAGAAACTTATAGAAAATAAGAAACTTAAGCTTATATATCTTAAATAAGAAATTTTAACTTATATATCTTTAACAGAATGGCAAGAACAATAAAAATAATATAGAAAAGTGACTAACACACAAAAAAGTTGTTGAAAGTTAAAAATCTTAAATTTTATACAGGAATATTGATGATATCAGGAGACTACAAATAAAAGATGTATGCAGACAGATGTAATATTGGTAACACCATGAAACTATGACTACTAGATGTAGACAGCAATAAATGATCAGCATAATTTATAAGAAATGGTATTAAGAATTCAAAGCAAAGAAATTTCTCTTATAGGAACAAAACAAGAAAAATTTTCATAGCAGTACCATAAGTTAGCTCATGATTCATGAAGAAAAATTAATTTCACTAGAAGATTCTTCAAATAAAGCAATATCACTTTGAGACTGAATTATAAAATCATCTTTATCAAAGTCAATGGTACTAATAATGTGTTTACAAGGAGGAATGCAACTCTGATAAGTGCAAATGTAAAAAATCTTGAAACTATTTCTAAACGTCGTAACAGTCAAATATATTTAAATAAGTAATATTTTTCAATTAAGTAAACTTACAAGTAAATCTTTATATATAAATATTTTTTAGAATACAGGTTTAGTTTGTTTTGACATGGAACTATTTTTTATAAATTCTAATAATCTAAATTGTTCTCTTGATACAAATCTTTAAGTTAATAAAACATAAAGTTATCTATAAGTTGTAGTTATTATTCAATTTAAAGCTGTTTTGCTTAGATAAAAATAAAATATTTACTGTAAAAACAAGCTAGACTTTATTTCACTTTTAATAATTTTGATCATTTCACATTTTTCAATATTTTTCATCTTGGATTTTATATCTAATATATCTAGTGAAATGAACATACAAAAAAGGCATTATTATTTAAATTTTTAACTGAAATATTATTGTAAGTTTTATTCTAAGTCATCATGGTGTTCTTCAAATTCTTAAAAATGAAACGATTAATATTACTAGAAAATATTTATTTTTTAATTAAGATATTTTTCTACAAAGTAATCAGATTTTATTATATTCCCCAATATCAGTTGGGGATTTTATAAACTTACTGATAAAAGTAATAAATATATAACTTATCAGATTTACCAAGTGATGATTATGTTTAGTCATTGGTTGTTATACATAACCACCAGATTAATCACTTATATCATAACATATACAACTGTAAATATAATCTGGAAACACTGTAAACATCTGCAACCAAGGAAGAAAAATCCAAACACATTAACTATAGAACAAAGAACCAATCATTAGCAACTTAAATGTAAGTTTGATAAGCCTATGAGTATTGATAGATTCAGTTATAAAAAGAAAACAAAATACATTATCATTAAACATAATTAACTTTAATATTTGAGAAACATTTTGATATAAAATAAGAATTAAAAACTTACTCAAGATACATTTTCAAAATAAGATTCCAATTCTGTTTATAAGTTGAAAAATTTGGAAATTAGTCTTAAACAACTCACAAAACAATTTAAATAAAGCAACTCCAATTAAGTTCTTAAATAATATATTTTATATTGATTATAAAGATTTTGTTTTTAAAGCATCAATTTTACACAATATATAACAAATTATATTTTTATGACAATTTCTTTAAGCGATATAACTAGGATATGCATCTAAAATTTAATTAATTTCTTTGTGCACAGCAAACATTTTATTATAAAATGCACCTTTTTTATAAGATATTCTAGGTTCTTCATCACCACTCATTAATACAACAGCAGAATCAGAAACTGTTACAACAGCTTCCCATGTTGCCATGGCAGTAGGTGGTTCTTGACAAGGAAATAATGACCTATTATTAATAGCAGACCCATAAGTAAAAACTGCATCTCTGTAATAAGGAAGTGCACAAGAAAATTGAATATTTAAGAAAATTAAAATACAAAATTCAAACATTACTGAAAAAAAATTAATATATAAATTATATATTAGAAATTAATATATCATACATTACTATAAATAAGTTAAAAACTTTGGCAATATCTAACAAAGCCATAGCATGAGTTGACTTATATACATATTAAACATAAAAACGCAATCGTTTTTTTTACTGTTAAACATTAAAGTACCAAGCAGTAATTTAGGTAAAATATAAAAAATAAGATAAATACTCTTTAAAATTTTTCTATTTGTAGAATTAAAAATTAAAGCTTGAAAAACTCAAAAGTTATTTTATAATATAATAATTAATTTTCATCACTTACTCATAAAAACTTAGGAATATTTGGAGGAAATCCAAGTTATATTTGATGTTATAACTGATAACTGTTCAATTTATAACTGATTCTCAATTTTTTTAAATTTTTTGTTAAATTAATTTTAATTGATTAATTAAGTTACCTTCCAAAATATGTAGAATATATATTTTCTCAAAAATAAATATATAAACAAACACAGTTAAAATGGGCAACAAGAATAATGATATTCCAAAAATAATTATATATATCAAATTACATGTAAAGTCAAATTTGTTAAAAATATTTAACAAAAATTTCTCGAATACCTTCTATTAATTATTAATGAAATTTACCATATTAAAATTAAGATGGGTAAACTGATTCTAGTTTACTGCTTTAAATGTTCAATGTAAATTTTATCATAATTAATGTATTGAAATACAACAGAAAAATGTACAATTCGAAAACCTCGATTTCCATACTTAATTTCCCGAGATTTTGTGTTGTGAACATTCAAAAGAAAAGAGGAAGCTTGCTGGCTTAGTGGTAGCATTTCACACTCCCACGGTTTAATCCTTAAGCAGATAAGGTCAGGTTGATAAACTGATTATCAAGCATGCTTAGGAACTAATACTGGAGATTTCGCATTTGGCTGACCACCAAACCAAGACATATGCTTTGCACTCCAAGTCCTACAGTCAGTAAAATAGATAGTGGGTCTTGGCTCCCATATGCACTGTTGAGCCTCAGGTATCATTTTTTTAAGGGATTTAAAAGCTAGTATTAAAAATTCTTTTAAAATTTTTAATTGAAAATGTCAACATTTTTTTAAAAATCCTGTCTGAAGTTCAGTTGTCTGAATATAGTGTTCACGTTATTAATGTATATTTTACAGTCGTTTGTATTTATCAACACACACACATGCTTTTATACCTCATAAAATTTATTAAATTTTTAACCCAGCTGCGTTATTAATAGTTGTTAAGTCTCTTTCTACAACATTACCATTATCAACATTTTAATCATTAAAACAAATGACTATAAAATGTTAAGATTTACAATCAGGTACCCTTTAATTTTTTGGCGATTTTTTTGACACCAAGATAGGAACCCAGATGTGACAAACAAATGGCCACTACCGCTCCACTAAGTACCAGAGTACCAGAAATTAAATTTAATAGCCAAAATTTAGGCACAAATTTTTACCAAACTAAGGTGCACCCAATTCCACATCAATCCCAAAATGTTCTCTTCAATTGAAAAGTTGGATGCTCCTATTTTATAAGTGTTTATCTAATCTGTTAAAATATATGGAATTTTTTCATTTCACTGGCATGGGGGATAATGTCACCAAATGATATTATTAAGCATAATATGAAAAATTGCTGATTTTACCATTATTAACTTTTTATAAACATTTTAATTAAAGAAAAAATATTTATGCCTTCAAAATAAATTTTCTTTTAATTAAAAGTTATTATTTCTTTATCTATTTTCAATTAGTTATCAGAAAAAATGTCAACATGTTGAGATTTGCATAAATGAAATGGAATAGTTCCAAGCATATTCTTTACAATTAACCAGCTTTCTTATTTTCAAGCATTCTTTAAAAGGTAGAGGAGGTATTTTCAATAACCTGCAACAGTTGTTTTGTTAATCATTAACTATCTATTTTTGAATTAAAGGAACATATTTTCTAAAACAAGTTTGAATTAATTTGTTACATTTTTTACTTAACATGCATCAGAAATAAATTCTTTCTGGAAGATTTAATTGACCCTTAAATTTTTTATATTTTCAGTTAAATATTGGAACATTATAAAAATACTGAGAAAAATCTGGGAGATTACTTCTATTGCTTACAGAAGATGGAAAAAATTATTGCTTCCATAAAAAAATTTCAGACAAATCTGAGGGTGTATATATATATATATATAAATATAGTCAGATACGTAAATTCATGCTAAACATTTTACACAATAAATTACATAAATTATAACATACAACAGCAATTTTAATTGAATAACAAATTCTCAGCAATTTTAATTGAAGTACATAATTCTCACTTGGAGAATTTTAAAAAAAATGTAAATTCCATTTTTAATCCCATCTATAAATTTCTATCACTAGCAATACATAAATATTAAAACTCAAATATTACAATGAAACAATCGGAAAAAAAATTTAACTTTGTAAAATTAAAATAAACTTTCAAAATAAATTTCAAGCCCTAAATAAAAAACTTTATTTAAACTTAAATTCAACTTTCAAAATAAATTTATTGATATTAAACAAATATGAAACCAATACTTTCAAACTAAATTAATCACTTTATAAGTTTAAATTGCAGTCAAATGAAAGTAAAACACTTAAAATATTTTAAAGGTACATCAAAAAATTTCATCCGTGTACACAATCGTTTTACGTCATACAAATGAAAGAAAACATTGATGCAACAAATCAAATTTAGCACATTTATTGCTGTACTGGCATCTAGGATTTGGCTTTAATTAATAATATGTGGTATGAAAAATTACCTGTATACCATACTAAATCTATTAACATTCTGTACATCATATGATATTTTAAAGCAATTATATAGAGACACATAAATTTATAAATTTATAACATAAATCAATAAACACATAAATTTAACATAAAATAGTCTAAAATCTTGATATATTCAATTATAAGTTATTTTTTAATTCTTTCCTAAGAGAAGCAGCAACTAATAAATTACCTTCAGCTAATAAAGCTTCAAAAATTTCACATAATAAAATATTACACACAATCTATAATGGTGCACTAGAACCGTGAGAAATAAAATTATACAAATGTTCCATAGAGAAAGTAAATGATATCAAATAAAATAGCTTTATTTCAACATTTATAAGTGACAATGATGCAAATTTTGATAAACATTTTTTAAATTATTTATATAGATACATACATTGGTATTTTGATTAACAGAAAAATCATTTAGAGAGAAAATTTAACATAAAAAAATGCTCACTTTCCTTCTTGATCCTTCACCCAAAGTATTGAAGGAGAAGAATAAGATGTTTCATAAGATATCATAATTGTTTTCGGAAAACAAAGCTTACAAGATTTAGAATAAGTCCAGATCTTTAGACACCATTCATCCACAAGAAAACCTAAATCACTGCCAATATTCAATGAAGGAAATTCAGAGCTGGAGAATTTAAACAATTTTGAATCAGAAATGTCAACAATGGAGACATGATTTATTTTAATTTTATGACTATCCAATACTAATATGAAGTTTTGTTCATTAGATATAGGTGATTTTTCTCGGTAAGGAGAATTAATATTCAATTCCTCAAGGAAAATGTTCTGGTTTTTAGAGACGGTATCAACAGGAGAGCAAACACACTGAAAAATTTGCTTATTACAAGTTAGATTTGGTTTTAGAAATAAAATAACACGACATTCAAAGGATTTCTTCACAAAATTGCAATGAAAATTAAAATAGTAATGGTGAACTAAAATATCCTTAACATTTGATAAGAGAGGTAAATTATCATCCATGGAAAAATTTATATTAATAATCCCATTCCATAAAATACTTATTAAAAATAACAAATATTAGAACAAGGGGAAAAAAGAGACATTAATTTTTTGTATTAGTAGAAAGCTCAGGATTTGAAGTAGACTTTTCTTTGGATTGATAAGTCAATGCTTTCATGTCAATATCACTAGAAACCTCATGTTTCCGTTTTAATTTCTCACCAGCTTTATAGCCAATAACACTACCACCAGCTACACATGCAGCAGTTCCAAAAATTTTTAATCCAACAAGGGCGCCAACAGGGCCTAATAAAACACCACCTACAATAGCTCCAACAACAGGAAAAGAGGCAGCTTTTAAGAGACGAGCTTTATTCAGTTGACGAACACCCTCCTGAACATTTTCATGAGAGTGTTCAATATTATTTTGTACAGTATCAAGACTTTCCTTTTGACTGAAAACTAGAGAAGCAAATTTTCTAATTAAATCATGAACTTCTATAAGCTCTTTTTTTACAACAGACCAGTCTGGAAAAGCAGATTTAGAAGTACGGAAAGCTTTAGCTTGTAAGGGCACAATAGGCAGTGAATTATATTCTTCAACGCATGTATCTTCACTTTCTTTATCCAAATGGCAGACTAATTTTGGAATATTTGATATTTTATTTTCAGCAATATCAGGAAAAAGCTCTAAAGCATCTGGATATAATGACATAAAATTAGAAAGAGTTTCAATAACTTCTTTAATAGAAGCTTGTATTATATTACAAAATAGATCAGTGTCTTTATCTTCAACCAGTGAGTTAAGTTGTTCTAATTGATATAAGTCATCTTTCAATAAGAGTATAGTTTTTAAAGCATTACTTTGAGCTACACGCAACTCCAAACCCAAATCTTTGGCCTTTAACTCTTTAATTATTTCATTTTGTTCATTCAATGTCTGAATATGCATAGGAATTGCAACAGTCACAATTTGATTCAAAACAATTTTTATTCTTCTAAAAGGTAGTTTACATGATGGTGAATTATCTTTATTTGGTGGGGTAAGTTCATCTGTGGTTGAATTCATAGCAATTTTTTAGTTTGGGAAAATATAAAAAGCTGGACCTGAAAAAGTAAGGAATAGTTACATTTTTATGAAGAAAGAAAAGACTGAAATGGCATAATAAAAATAATTATAATGAAAGATTCCCTTTTATTGTAAATATTGCAGTCATGTAATAAAATATGCAAAAACTTCTAAAAATTAATGAAATTAAAAAACATTATAAAAAGAGAATATTCAATTTATTTCAACAATGACTGAATCTTTAAAATCAAATTTTCTTTCAAATTACTTTAAGTAAAAACTTATTTTGGAATATCTTAGATTTTATTTTCAGCAATATCAGGAAAAAGCTCTAAAGCATCTGGATATAATGACATAAAATTTGAAAGAGTTTCAATAACTTCTTTAATAGAAGCTTGTATTATATTGCAAATCAGATCAGTGTCTATCTTTAACCAGTGAGTTAAGTTGTTCTAATTGATATAAATCATCTTTCAATAAGAGCATAGTTTTTGAAGCATTACTTTGAGCTACACGCAACTCTAAACCCAAATCTTGGCCTTTATAACTCTTTAATTCTTTCATTTTGTTCATTTAATGCCTGAATATGCATAGGAATTGCAAGTCACAATTTGATTCAAAGCAATTTTTATTCTTGTAAAAGGTAGTTTACATGATGGTGAATTATCTTTATTTTGCGGGGTAAATTCATCTGTGGTTGAATTCATAGCAAATTTTTAGTTTGGGAAAATATAAAAAGCTGAACCTGAAAAAATGAGAAATAGTTACATTTTTATTAAAAAAAAGAAAGACTGAAATGGCATAATAAAAATAATTATAATGGAAGATACCCTTTTATTGTAATTACAGTCGTGTAATAAAATATGCAAAAACAACTTCTAAAAATTAGTGAAATTAATAAACCCAAAAACATTATAAAAAGAGAATATTCAATTTATTTCAACAATGATTGAATTTTTGTAATCAAATTTTCTTTCAAATTACTTTAAGTAAAGGCTTAATCAAAAAATGTATAACAAAATACATTATACAAAGTAAAATAATTAAAAAAAAAAGATTGTTTTGAATTTTGTTAGAAAGATTTCTAATTTTAAATCTTTCTAATTTCCTTTTAGCACTCACACTCCAGTACCATATATTTCTGCCTTATAATTTAACTGCAACCTAAAATTACATGTAAAATAACGGATAGCCTGAGTAAATAATAAACATCTGGATAAAAAAGATAAACTATATTAATGATACTAATCACTCAAATGATTCTATCACATTGATTATATATATTGTTGATATTCAAACAAAAATCAAAGTTTGAAATTTTCAAAATAGAGATAAACACAAGTTTTATTTTAAATTAATGCTCAAAAATAAATTAAAACTCTATTGATATTCCATGTAGAATTTAGAAATTATTAGAATAAATTATATATTTAGTACAATAAATTGAATGAGCAAAAAAGCGTAAATTTTAACTAGTTTTGACTCTAATAATTTTTACTTGAATGCAAATGATATTATGTTTGATCATTTAACCTATAGAATAATTATTTGTATTTGTTTCAAAATATCCAATGACTATAGTTAAAACCATAAATAAATTTGTTTTCTAATATTATTGAGCAAATGGATGTTTATTAAAATATTAATGAGCAAATTCAAATCCTTTAAACTATAAACTTCAATGCATATTTTTGAAATAGCTTGCATGGTTTCTATAAAAGCCTTTTTCCACATAAGGCAGTAATAGAAAATAAATTATCTTTCATACATCATTAGCTGTCAGATTAAAGAATATTAGGTTTTTTATACTATTAATTTGATACATATGTATTTTGTTTTGTAACTCAATTAGTTTATTCCGAACCCCAGGAAAAATATATGAATGTTGGTTTGAACTGTATGTCTTTTAACTGCATTGGAAAAATTATTTTTATTGAATTTTCATTGCATCTCTAATTGTTAGCAAGCTTCACGGTAAAGAATAAAAATACATAAAAAAACAAGTCAGTGATTTCAAATTATAGTACAGAAAACTCTCATCTTACTTTGTAACACAGAGGGCATTTTTTCTTTGCCTTGGAAAGTAAAATTGCTATAATCAACATTCTACCTATTGAATTATATCACATGATGGCCAAAATGTATGATTGTACCTTACCTACATCTAAATGGTCATCTAACTATCACAACTAATCTAAAATTTTATACTTTTAAAGTACAAATTAATTTACTGGCTCCTCAAATATCACTAAATAAATTCTGTAAAAGCATGTTTTAAATATTCTTGTGATATAAAACAATATTGTTTCCATCAATTCAATAGTATATTAAAGTTACAAAAAATCAGCATATATATTATATATCAAATACAGGATCATTCTATAAGGCATTTATAGAAATAAATTTCCTTTGTTACACTTAAATTTTAAACTTTTTATCATGCTAATTTTTAAACTTTATTAAGGAATTTATGTTTTTGATTTATTGATTAAATTATTGCCATTAAAAAGAAACTTTACAAGGAAAAGTCACACAATTAAACATTATTTTTTGCTTTTTATCATATAAAATTTTTTTAATTAAGTCAAAACAGTCTTTCACTGAGTTAAGATTGTATGGAAAACCAGTTTTTATTAAATTATACCAATGAAAAATATGAAAACTTTCTACAGTAGCTAATCATGATACAGTAAAATTACATTTATGAGCATAATTTCCATTTGAGATTTTTAATGCTCATCTTCTTCTTTAATAGCGTAACAACCTATTACAGGTCTTAGCTGCCTCGACAGCATGTCTTTTCCAGCCCAGTCTATCCAGAGTGTCACTTTGCCAATTCCTAACTTTTAGTATCTTGAGGCCATTTTTAGTGTCAATGAGGAATCTTGTTGGTGGTCTTCCTCGGGCATGAGATCTTTCGGGGTTCTTAAATGTTGATATTCCAGTGGGGTTGTTTACCCGACATCTCCAAACATGGCCAAACCATCTTAGCCTGTTGCTTCTGATAACCTGGGTAATCTGGGGCTGGTTATTCACAGCCTATACAATTCAAAATTATACCTGGTTCACCACAGCAACCTGTTCCTGTACAGGCCCATAGATAGTTCTTAATACCTTCTTTTCAAAAGCTTCCAGGGTTCGCTGTATATTAACATTTAATGTCCATGTTTCGCTAGCATATAACAGCATGAGTAGTATGAGTGTATTTGTAAATTCTCAGTTTTGTTTTCCTGCTGATAAGCTTAGATCTTAGTTGCTTTTTCAGCACAAAAAAGCATTTATTCATCTAATCTTAAATCTTTTTCGGCGTCATCTTTTTCATCAGTCGATGTGTGTGCACAGATTAAAGTTATTAAAATCCTTTCACTTTAGTTTGATTTTACAAAGTCTCATACTCAAAGCCTGAAAGTCAATGGCAGCATTTCTCAATCTTTTACTTATGATGAAACACACACCGAAATAGTGAACTTTGTCTTGGCAGCTGTATTACATTCTACAGTCTTTTTATCTAGAGTTCCTTTTCCCAGCCATCTGATTTCCAGAATAGCTAGGACATCGATCTCATATTTGACAAATACATCAAGTAGGTTTTCCAAAGCACCACTTTTATACTGAGTGCAAATATTCCAGGTTCCAATACTCAAGTCTTTTTGTGTTCTGAGTCGCCTGGGTAAGTTCAAACCAGTTTTAGCATTCTACATAGGTTTTGTAACAAGAGTTTTTGTAGAAGGTTTGGCTGCTAACCAATTTACCCTATTTTAGTTCCCTCTTATGACATGCATTGGGATACAGTGGGACAATCGGGTTTTAATGCTCATACTTTACATAAATTCTTAAATGAACTGAAAATCAAATGAAATCTAAAATTGAAATAATTTACTTTATATAAAAATCAAAAAATTTAAGTTAAATAAAAACATTTTAACTACCAAACTTTACATTTTATAATAAAATAAATATTTTATATCACTGAAAATCATTCTTTACATAATAATTAGTTTAATTAAGATTAAATAAAAATGAACAATTTCGGAATATATGCAATCACATTTTTTCATGACATCAATAGCTCCGCCAATTACTAATCATCAACTATAATGATGACACTGTCCTCTTAGCTGAAACACCTCATTATTTCTAAGCTAAGATGGTGGAAAGATATATTTTGGTGATACCATCCGATGATATTTGATATTCTTGAAATCATTTGTTTTAATAAAATCATCTGCAACTAACATAATTATTTATTTCCAAAGCTATTACAACAGTTATTTTTTTTATTTTACCATGGGAAATTTCCTTTTTATTTTTCCTTTAATATATTGATCTTTTCTATTAAACATAGAACAAAGATTGATTTTTTCAACACTGATATTCATTACACAAGGTAATTTTCCACTGAAAATATGTTACAAAATTTACCTACTTATTTATCAATCACAATTGCTATTAAAGTCTAGTTTTTATTAAAATTTAAGACTTATAAGTTAAACAATACTTTAATTCCTTTTAGATCTTTAAATCAATTGATTGGAAATGGAAATGTCAGATAATGCTATGAAATTATTTCTTATATTTTTCAGGAAAATATCAGCTAATTCAGTAGAACAATATAAAATGAACCTAATTGAACAATTGAATTAAAATATTTTCATTAATCATTTATTTAACCAAAGAGGACAATCTTTCAGAATCAAGATAGACAGTTTCTTTTTATTTCATTAGAATTTGCTTAGAGCAGATTGAGATGCAAGAAATTTAGCTAGCTTAAGCTTAATTTTTTGTAACTCGTATGCTTTTCTTATAATTTATGTGCTTTTTTTGCAAGAGATTAAAACTTAAAAGAAATTATTGGAAGTAAATTCGAAAATATTAAAATAGTTTTTAAATGGAATTTTAAGGTATTATATACAGAAATTAATTATAAATGAATTAGTACATAAAATAAGTATTTATGAAGGAAAAACTGAGTAAAACATTTAAATGGAAAAATCAAAATATCATTTATTCTAAGCATATGAACTGTCATAAGGCTTAATTTTCTAGGAAAAGAAGAAGCAAATATTTATTTTTCACTTCATAGAAAACACTGTTTTTGAATCAATAAGAAAATTAATCATAGTTTGATGAATTAATAGATACAATTATCTTCTTCTTCTTAGAGTTGGGTTTGTATGTCATTGGACACCACTGCTTTTATCAGCATTTTGTACCATTAACTCCAAACCCAATGTTTCCTAGTTCCAGTTGCTCGGGTCACCCACTTTATTAATAAAGTCCGATAACCCTTTAATGGAGTCTAGGTGTAACTCTCTAGTATGGATGATGCCTAAAGAAGTTAATCTAGGGAGGGCAAGAGCCTCGCATTCGTAAATGATATGCTCTGCCGTTTCTTCTTGCGTATGACATTTCCAGCAGATAGGTTCTTGCTGAAACAGTCCCATCTGGTCAGAAAGTCAGTCATGCTAGGGATAGCTTCCTGACTTTTACCAGAAGAAGATGGTTTGGAGGTCATTTCTACCTCAAGTGAAGGATTCATTACTGCCCCTTTACAAGATTGCCTCTGAGTTCCCTTGTCTTTTTCAGCAAGGTCTACTTCAGAGGCTTCACCTGCAAATGCAGAAAGGTTTATTATTTCTTGTGTCTTTTCAGCCACAAGATAACAATTAATAAGCTCAGGTAATATAAGTCCACCCAGCATTGCTTGAGTTACTGGGCAAGGCAAATTACTCTAGAAGTTCGCCAGGCAACTAGAGGCTCCGTTAAGACACCATTACCGCGGTGCCAAATAACCTTAGGCACGGGTCGTATAACACCAGGGTTTACGGGAGCTGGTTCACTGCCTCTGATTCTATATTCAAGGCTATCCTGTCATTTCTACAAGATATTCGGCTATCCACCACCTGCCGACGCGCCTGGTAGCTGCTCAAGCCCCAGGTAGATACAATCATACTAATTTCTCATGATTCCTAAGAAAAAAATTATTATGGTTGATAGCAAGCTTGATTACTAAATATTTATTTAGCAATCCTTGAGTTCAAGTAGCAGTATGAGAGCTGTCAGAAAATGAAAAGAAAATTGACATTTTTTTTTTATGTATAAATAAGGAAGATGCCATGAATATCAAATGATTAAAACGTAACTAAATAATAGTGATTTACATAAAATTCTTAATTTTAATTAATTAATGCATTTACTTATTGTTATCCTGAATTAATAATAATTTGTATACATTTGGATTTACAAAAAATTATAAAGTTACATTATTTACACTAGATATAAGGAAAAACAAATGAATTGTCCACCTTTTTTCCTCATATTTAATGTAAATAGCTTACTTAAGAAATACGCTTTTTAAAATAAATGAAATATAGTTCATCGTTCAGTAAGTACGATAAGCATTTAAAAATATAGGAAATTATACAGAACGAATCTCTAATTTTACTTACAAAAAATACACACATCAAAGTTTTATTTTACTTTACTACTAACACAACATTAAATTTCTATTTCCTTCTTTCATTAATTATTTCCTTCCCTTATTCAAAAATTACTGTTCATTTGTCGTCCATATTCAGGAATCGTTTTATCTTCTCTACATGTCCCCATTTTGGTTGCGTATTTCCATGACTGTAACTCACATAATGTTTTAAAACCGCGTACTTCCTACTTATTGTTTACATTCACTATAAAATCTATTTTTGTTTTGATTAGGGATGGGAAGAAATACCTGTAACCAGTATTTTGTAATCAGTATTTGAATGTAACAACCTGTAATCAGTACTTTTTTTCCAAATACTCAGTACTTCCAGTAACAAAGTCGACGCGAGTTCGAGTATCCTCAGACAGTTGCAGGTACAATGTACTTGGCCAGTTTCAAAGACAGAGCGAGTACGTGAGTACGTGCCTGTTACAAAGTAATCAGTGAGTACGTTAGTACGTGCCTGTTACAAAGTAAACAGCTAGTACGTGCGTACGTGACTGTTTCAAAGTAATCATTGTGGTTTTAGTGTACTTGACTGAATGTAACAAGTAATGAATTATGAGATAGCTTCTTATGGTAGGAAGGCTGGGTGGGAGAAGGGAAATGACAGTTGGGGAAATGATAGAAGAGGGATACTTGGGAAATGAAAGATCTCTTTGGATTGGAGAGGGAGACATTATAAATTTATATTGCGAAATAAAATACGCATGTACATTTGTTTCGTTTCGGTTAATAAAATAAATGAGTTGAGAAAACAAATAATCGTGGCACATCTATTTAGTGATTATCGTTCTTTTTCAAATATATCACGTTTTTTTTAAATATTAGAGAAGCATGATATTCTTTTTATGTATTTAGCAATTTTTATTAACTTTTACTTTTGTTATTATTTGTTTTAAAAATTTAATTTTACTTTATGAACATAAATAACATATTAATTTAAACATTAAATTATGTCAGATTTCTGAAATTTAAAAAAAATATTTAACTTAAATCTGCTTACATACTTTCATTGTTATTTTTATTATGCATATTTTTTATTAAAATTCCGTATAAATATGTTTATTTTTTATTCAACCATGTTTTAATTTCACTATATTTTACTGTAAATATATAGAATTTAAACTTTTAGAAAAAATGTTCTTTTATATTTTTTACCATATGATTTATTTTTATTCAGATAATGAGAATGTTGATTTAAACCTAATAAAGGTAGTTTATTCATTTTATTGTTCAAGTTTCGAAATGAAAAAAAGCTTTAATTAATTTTTACCTTCTCTTTATTTATACCATCGTGTGTTATCGCCATGTTTATTTCTTAAATTATGGATTGATGTAAGTAAAATATATGTATTTCTGTTCCTCCATTTTCTTTTAAACATTATTTCTCAATATTTTTCCTTAAAACATTATAATATTTAGTATAATGTTATAAGGGAAAATATTGAGAAATATCATTATAATATTATTAACTTAAAACATCATAATATTTAGATTGTTGGTAAAACTGTTTTATATTTTTTGATAGTTATTGAAATTTTATGCAACTATATATATAATATAAAATGATTGTGTGTGTGTTTACTTAAACATTATAAATACTGTTTTAATTTTAGTGCTACTTTATTTAACCATAAATTTGATTAAGTTTCAGGAAACTGAAACGAGATATGTGAGTTAATGCAACTTTTATTTTAGAAAAAACTTGTTTAACTACTACATAAAAATATAAACAAATAAACGTATTTTATAATATAAATTACTATCTATTATACATATAAATTTTTTACTACGTTTGTCTCGTTAATGTTTAACTATAAAAAATAAAGAAAATTTAATTTATGTTAATTTTTTTGATTTATTGCTGTATTTTTGTAAGCAAACTTAAAACAAAACCTCTTTATAATTGATTAAACCTCCCACTTTATAATTCTTTGCAAAATATTTACCAGTTAATTATAAAAATTAATTTATATAATTGGAAAGTCTTACTAAATTATAATAAAAATTAAGCTGATTAGGTTGAAAAATTGAAATTAAATTATCTCATCTAATTTTATATTTTAATTGAAATTGGAAGTCTTTGAAAGTTACTATTGAGTGATTGGAAAATTTACTTAGAACAGATATAAATTCTGAAAACAAATGTAAATAACAAAATGTCATGATTTTTATATTGAATGAAATACGTTTAAGAAAATTTAGAAATTTACAATTTTTTTACAAAAAAATTGTTTGCAGATAAATAACTTATATTTCTTTGCCTCATACTAGAAATTAAAGCATTACAGGAAAAACAAAAACTTGCAATTAAGGAAATGTTGCATAAATAATAAAAATTATTTTTATGGATCTTTTTATTAATATTTAAGTGAATGCTTATTTATAAATGATAATAATTTAAACTAACATTAACTATATTAATTAATTTTATGGAGTAATATAAATTATTATTGATCTAACTATTTAGTTTTAATTAATTGTTAATTTAGTTTTTATTCAATTTATTTATGAAATTTTAAAAACTTTGTCATTATATTTTAATCTGATAGATGACAGCAGAGATGTAAAATTCCCGAGAATTTTGAAGCTTGGGAATTTACTCAGGAATTTTGGGAAAAAACCGGGAATTGTTGGGAATTTTGAGGGAATAAACTCAACCAATCATATTTCGTTTTAGAGATTTTTTTCGCACACATATATGAAGCGAAGTGAAGTAAAATTTGGCATTTGTAAATAATTTTTAAACAAAGTGAAATTTTATTTTTTACAATAAGCATGCATAAAAGCAGTGAAAAGCATAAAATATGAACATTAAAATATTTCCGCAAGCAGATCTGCTCCTAATCTACGCCAAATTCCTTGCCAAACATGATGCCAAGAAGACGATAGCAAGCTTGTTATGGTGCGGTACCGCACCATAACAAGCTTGCTATCGTCCTCATATTGGTTGGACATGACGTCAAATACAGAGGCGGAGTGAATGACATTTTGTCATTTACTCCGCCTTTCTATGTGACGAAGATAAGCGGAGTTAATGACGTATTTATGGAAGCGCTTTTTTTAAACTTTCTTTTGCGTTTAATTCTGATCGTTTGTTTTCTTACCAAAACTAACGTTTAATCAAAATGCATCCTTTTTTGGAAAACTTTTCAGTATTTTCCATAATTTTGCTGGAAAATGTTGCAGATAAATAAATTATACTTGTCTACATACATACATACCTTAAATACAATAAACTAAAATGAATAAACATTAGTAACAATTGAAAATTTTCATTGTTAAACTCCGTATTAAGTAATTTTCAATAAGTTATTATATATAATTAATTATTTAATAATAACTTATTTAATTTTCATCATAAAAATAAAAAAACTAGTAAAGTTTTTCTGCAAATTTAGTATTTAAATTAACTTTACTAATTAATGTAATTAATTCATAATCTAAATATAAAATCTTTGAAAAATCGTAACTCAATAACATTACAGAAATTCAAATAATAAAAATAATGCAAATCACTTTCTTTAGATATTATAATACAAAATATTATTTTTCTATATTTTAAATAATATAAAAATACTTATTATATAATTTAAATAATACATGTGACTCATGATAATTTTGTAAGAAATTTCACTTTAAAATCTGTGTTTCCAACAAAATGAAGTTAAAACAAAAAAATATATATTTAATAAGAAATTAATTTATTTTCTCTAAGAAAAAATTAAAAATTTGCTTAATTGAATATAAATGATTGTTGAATACATTAGTATTTTGTAACTGTGTATCATGAAAAACACTAACATACTTAACACTGATCAATTGGATTAGCATTGATATCCAACAAATAAAAAATCAACCTAAAATTTGACATACACTTTTATTACAAAGTATATTTTGATAAATTTCAGTTCTATAAATAAAGTTGTTCAAAAAAACATTGAATTTAATTTCATTGAATTGAACTTAAAATCATGAAAAAGAAAGTGAAAGTGTTTTGTGATCATATAGATATAATTTAAACAACATGTGTATAAAAAATGTTAGAATTTCTGGATAAGAGCCTGAAGTCCATTATTCTTAATCAATGATAGATAAATAACCTACAAACTTCGATATTAATAAAATATTTTGCAATTAATATTAGTGCTTATGTTGTATTTTTATTATCGAGAAAAACTAATTAAGCAAATAATACATAGAATTTTTAACTGATCACTTATCACAGTTTATTAAGCATGTTATTTGATTCTGATAACATGAAAAAATTAAAATGCATTTAAAGCATTTTGAATTTAGCAGTATTCAAATATTATACTGCCGTACCGTCAATATTAAAATATATAGGCTGAACATATTAATTTTTAGATCATAACTTCTCAAGAGTCATTTAAACGCATTGATTTCATTAAAAACTTAACACAATAATTTTTAATGGCAAGAAGCAAAATAGGAAGATAGATTGGACACCGGATATGCAGCGCATCAGCCGGGGTAGAGGGGGGCTCCGGTTGTCCCATCTTTGTCTTCACAATCACGTGAGAAACTTCAATTGTAAACAAGGCGCCTCTTGTCTAAATGTGTCCAGTAAAAGACTGACCCCCAATGGTGTTTCTTTCCTTCAAACATCCGGCGTTATATGGTTCTCCTTTTGGCAGTGAAAATGCCGTACCATTTCTCAGAACACATCTCTGTGGCACAGAAATTTCTTTCCTCTTTCCAGGGTTCGAATTTCGCCCCATAAGATTTCCTTCGAACAACTGAAGGGGATTTAATTGCCGCCTTTGGGGCCCGAAAGTCGTAAAATTTGAAATAACTAACGCAAAAAGTTTTGGAAAAAAAAAAAAGTGCATTGGCTTTTCTTTAACAAAATTTGACTTTATTTCGACAAATACTTTATATTATGTTAAATTTTTTTAACGAAATGAATTTTTTTGTATTGGCTCCATAATTTGAGGAGTTAACTTATGAATAAATCAGAAAACTAATAAATTATTCAAAAATAAAATTTGCAAATAACAGTGCTGATTTTCTATGATAAATGTGAATTAAATGATATTTTCTTAATAACAATACAGGTATTGATTCACCAAAGTCATTTAACTTTGTTGGGACATAATGCTAATGCAAGTAACAAACACTTTTTTTATTTACAAAGAATTCAAGTATTGCTGCATGAATAAAATACTGAGTAATACATTTTATTTGTTTTATCGGTGGATATTTCATATTTCATTGCTAAATAAACGAATATGCTTTACAAATCTTCGACTTTAGCTCAGCAATTAAAATTAAATAAACAAAATAACAAAAAAATTTGCATGAAAAATTGGTATTGATAGATTAGAATTAAAACTATATGTTTGACCTACTGATTTGATCAACTGAATAATGAATTGACTCTCCTGTTTTGCGAAAAATTATGTAAAGGGACAGATTGTATAAAATTTTTGGTAAATAAATTAATCAAATATTACTATATTTATGTTAATAAGATATTAAGAATACAAAAAAGATAAATCTCGATAACGATTGTAACAGACTATGGAAATCGCCGAAAATTAAAAACTTTTTAGAAATCATATTTAATGTTTCATCTTGATTTTTTTTTTTTTTTAAGTTGTATATCTGCTTAAGATTTGTAGAATTATAACATTATTTTGCACTACAAATCTTTTGCATGTGTAAATAACGAAAATATTTTTAAATTATTTATTTATTATTATTTAATTAATTAATTTTTTTGATAAAACTATTCAAATATTATACTGATCAGTTCCACTTTCATGTATTTGAGATATAAATTTAACTTAGTAATTGCAGTTAGCTAATTTTTTCTACAGATTATCCCAGTCAAGTTACATGACAGTGAAAAATTGTGATATTGATTAAGCAAATAAACATAATCTATTTAAATTATATCCAGTTAATATTATTTGGACTGATAAATTCATCATTAGGACCTCTCTCTCTCTCTGGATGTGATTATTTATTATATAAATGCATTTTTTTAATAATAAATAAAAAGCACCTATAACCTACAAAAGAATTTTGTTTCGAATAAAATGAATGTGTGCAAAGTAATTCGTATATCCAATTCCTTAATAAATTACATTTGTAATCACACTTTTATTACAAATATTAATTTATATCATAGTTTACTCACAGCAATTTCTATTAGACGACATAAAAATAGGGGACTGGAATTCTATTATCGTGCATTTTGTCAGGTTAATGGGCAGTATTTCAGGATTAGAATGCTTAAGAAACGTGTCTAAATTATCAGCTTCTTAAGCAACGATGCAGTCTATATTCAATACAACCAAAGAAAAAATTACAATATAAGGATACAGATAGTTACTTAAATATATAATTACATTCTATTAGTATAGCTTCAACAATCTAAATCTGGATGATCGTGAGTCAAAACAATGTAAACCTTCATTTTAAAGGGGAAAAAATTACATAAAGTTTCATAAAAAATTGTATTGGTTTCATTTCATTTGCTGATTAAGTTAATAGACTTAGATTCCTTTCTTAACATGTAAAGGAAGAAACCCGAAAAAAAGGAGTCTGAAAAAAAATTCCAAAACTAATCAAATAACTTAAAAATCTTCATGCCAATTTCATTGCTTAAAAATGATTTATATGTGTTGATGTCATCAGAAAAGTTATACCTTCATTTTCTAATATCTTGCTTTTGTATTGGCATTTCATGTTGAAAAATTCTTTTTTCGAACATTAAAAGATTATTTATTTTTAATGTTTAAGTGCTCATTAAATGTTTATTGAGAATTATTTTATAGTAATCATTTTATTTTATATATAAAAACATATTTTAATTTGAAAGAAATCAGGCATAATCATTATTCTGCATTGTAAATCATTAAAAATTAGAAATGTTTTTGAATGTTATAAAATTATTGACCAAAAAAAGGCACCATTGTGTAAATGTCTCACACTCGAGTTTCACGAAGGTTTATTAGCCTGAGACCAAAAGTTTAAAGTGGATTCCTAATCACTACTTACAAACAAGCCCGAGGTGGGATTCAAACCCATGAACATTTGAACGCGCTGTCATTATGTAAAACCATGAGTAAATAATTCAGAATAAAAAATTTCTAACTTTAATTAAGAAATACTTCAAAATCTTAAGAAATAGTCTTAGTAAACACTAAAAATAAGTTCACATTCCTTAGCTGAAATTTCTGATTTTATTAAATTTATATACATAAGTGAAAAAAAGTATAACCTAAGTAAAAAAGTTGTATTTAAAAGTATAACACGAGTTAAAAGTTTAATTTATTTAAAATTATCTATATAATTCAGATTATTTTAAAGTAGGTACCTCATTATTTTGTTAATTTATTTGCATTGTAATCTTATGAGATTTTCCTGTATATTATATGCTAGTTAAGCTTTTTATTTATTATGATTAATATTCATATTATTAATTCATAAATTAATATTCCAGGAGGAAAACCAGGATTTTACACAAAAATTATCCTATTCTTAATTGGAAGAACTGAAATCTTATAAATAAAAGATACATATTACCAAATTTTATTAATATAATCGCTTAAGGATTTTAATTATAAAAAGAGTTAATAATTTTTAAGCTATCCATCCAATATTACTGAAGTATTGAAGTGATGATTCCCGCACATTCACAAAAAGTATGAACGCTTAATCTGTCAATAATTAATTATAAATTTTAATGTCATTTATTGTGTCATTAAATGTAGTTCACACAAGATTTCATTGGCAAACACTACCGACACTCTAGTCTTTGATTCAAATGTACAGTAAGACCCCGCTTAACGCTGTTTCGTTTAGCGCTGTTTCGGTTTAGCGCTCTTTTATTTCAAACCGGGGATTCCACGAAATCGCTCGCAGCATACGGGGATTCCCCGAAATATTATGCTGCGATAGGCTTCAAATACATATTCGAAAGAGTGTACTTGTGTTTCTTGTTTGGTGTGGTATTGTACAGACATATTTTTATTATTGGAAACATTTGTTGACATTTTTGTAAGTAGGTATTAATTTACATATTTAATACTATATTACAGTGTCAAATATTTTGATCTTTAGTTTTTACTATGGGTGATAATGAAAAAGAAAAGAAAGCAACCAGAAAAAGCATTTCACTCAAAACTAAAATGGAGGTGATTAGAAGATTAGATTCTGGTGAACGTCAAACTCTAAATTGCTTCATTGAATTTGCCAACTTCAACAATAAGGACCATCATGAAGAATAAAGAAAAAATACTGTCATCGGCAATTACAACTAAGTCAAGCTCTGCAACTAGAATTACCCGTACTAGAAATAATATCATAGAGGAAATGGAAAAACGACTGTCTATATGTGTTGCGAATGGCAGCACCTCACCCACCAATCATGTGCCGTGCGCATCCCGCACGGGCTGACGTCATATGCCCCTTTTTGAGGAGCTGGATAGCTACTCAAAAATATGGATTGACGACGAAATTGACCGCAATATGCCATTAAGCCAATCTATCATAATGCAAAAAGCTAGAAGAATTTTTAATTACATTCAGGCTGAGACAATTGACACAAGTGAAACTTTCGTTGCTAGTCAAGGATGGTTTAATAAATTTAAACATCGAAATAACCTTCACAACATAAAAATTACAGGAGAAGCAGCAAGTGGTGATACAAAAGCGGCGGCTGAATTTCCAGCAATATTAAAAAAAATAATTGAAGAAGGAAACTATCCTCCAGAATTGGTTTTTAATGTTGATGAAACAGGCTTGTTTTGGAAAAGAATGCCGAAACGAACATTTCTATCCCGTGAAGAGAAACGGGCACCAGGATTTAAAGCTGCAAAAGATCGCTTAACCCTTCTACTAGGTGTTAACGCAAGCAGATTTTAAATTAAAACCATTACTAATTTACCATTCCAAAAACCCAAGAGCGATGAAAGGCATATCTAAATCAACTTTACCTGTAATTTGGGAGTCTAATAAAAAATCATGGATAACTGCGAAAATTTTCCAGGATTGGTTCACTGAACATTTCTGCCCGTCTGTTAAACGCTATTGCGAAATTAAAAAACTTTAACAAAAAGCACTGCTGTTAATTGATAATGCTCCAAGCCACCCAACAAATTTATCAGACTTAACAACATGCATTCCAGTCGAAGTGGTTTTCTTGCCGCCTTACACAACTGCCTTAATTCAACCAATAGACCAAGGCGTTATATCAAATTTTAAGGCTTATTACTTGCGGCGAACCTTTAAGCAAATGTTTGAAAAAAGAGACGGAGAAGAGAACCAGTCCATAAGAGAATTTTGGAAAAACTACAACATCGTGGATGCTGTAGAAAACATAGGCTTTTCTTGGAATGTGGTAACAGAAAGATCTTTGAAAAAAGTATGGAAGAATATTTGGCCGGATTTAAGTAAGAGCGATGACGTTGGACACTCTGTCGATGTGGATGAAAAAGTGGAAAAGATAGTGAAATTAACGAAGCAAACCGGTTTTGAAGGGGTAAATGTGGAAGATGTCGAAGAAATAATTCAAGAAGCATCGGCTAGTCTTTCTAATGATGAGCTCAAGGAATTAACTGAACAAGAAGAAAACAAAATGTTGACAGCAGTGATTCAGAAGAAGAGCAAAAAGAACTTTCGATGGCGTTTGTAAAAAGGAGTTTGTCTACCATAACTGAAATAATGGATCAATTCATTGAAAATGATCCGAATTTTGACAGGAGCTCAATAGTAAGGCGTGGTGTCAGAGATGCTCTATCCGTCTATGAAGAACTTTTAAGAGAACAACGCAAAGGAAAAAGGCAATCAACATTATATGCTTTTGTCACAAAAAGGCAGAACACTGAAAACGCGGAAGGCTTACTAAATATGACTGACTTAGAATTTTACTTGTTTTTTTCAAGAATATTCGTTTTGTTATTTATATTTTGTTTTTATTTTTGCAAGAAATAATAATGTGGTATTAATTTGGGCTTTAAGAAATAAATGTTTGGTTTTATTTTTATTAAAAAAACATACTTTTTAAATTTAATACCTAACCAATTTTTTAGCCATCTTCCCCTAACCCCAATATTTACATGTAAAGATAGCCTCGCTTAGCGCTGTTTCGCATTACGCTCTACTTTGATGGAACGTATCCCCCGCGTTAAGCGGGGTCTTACTGTACATGAGTTTGATTCTTATTTTGGACAATGATGTTATAGTAGTTCGGAAACCACTTCACACACATTTTTATGAATAATTTATAGCTCATTTGTATTTCTTTAACCCTGAGAAACTATATTTTATTTTTATAAGATTTATCTTATTTAATATTTATACAACTTACATTTAATATTAAAAAAATACTATAGAACATAAATACACACACACACACACACACACACACACACACACACACACACACACACACACACACACACACACACACACACACACACACACACACACACACACACACACACACACACTATATATATATATATATATATATATATATATATATATATATATATATATATATATATATATATATATATATATATATATATATATATATATATATATATATATATATATATATATATATATATATATATATGTATGTATGTATAAAGTATTTTTTGTGCATTTATATGATATAGCTCGTAAAAACTATAATTCTATTGAATTTTTTTTAAAAAAAATTGTATGTTGGCTATTATCGGTGCGGTGAAATATCGGATTATTTATTATTCTGACAACTTTAAAGAATTCAGGATTAAAATTAAGACTGAATTGATTTCAGAAAATTTTTCTTGAATAAATAAATGTATGTCCAATTTCAGCATTTGATTATTTCAAATTTATTCTGAAGCCAAACTCAAAATGAGCTTACAATTAAATAAAATAAAAAAAATTATACAATGAACTATAAAATTTTTTACTGAAGCAAATATTTTGTATGGAATTGATGAACTAAAAAATGACTATAAATATTTTAATTAGATTTAGTTGTTAAAAATTAAATCTCTTAGCAAAGATTTCATTGAAAATTTCATTTACTTTTCCAAATCTTATGTATGGAAACAAAAATTGCTTATCGGATAAGCTTTATATTTCTGGTAAATCAAACCACTTTTCCCTAAAAATTAAGGGGCACACTTTGCACGGGAGTCGGTCCTCAAAAGAAGAGTAATCAATCACCATAAAATCTTCAATATTCGAGAGAGAAAATGACACCCACCTTGTTTGAAAGGGGGAAATATCTTATTCCCGCTCCGCGGTAGATGCATTTTCTAATCATGAAAATAACTAATATAAATTATTTTCCAAAATTCTTTAAAAAGGTTCTGAGTTAAGCAATAAGAGTTTCCCATGTTTGAAGCTAAGTGATACTAAAAAAAGTAATTTTACTTATTATATTTAAAATAGTATATTTATAGTATTTCATATTTTAACTTAAATTTATAATAAAAATGATTTTGACTTATTAATTTGAATAATTATTCCGAATGAAAAATATTTATATATCATTGTAAATAAGCTGAAAAAAAATTATTGTATTTTAAATTTTCAATAGAATAAAACATTAATAAGATGGATTATTTCGGAGCAATAAAACTATTTTTAATATTTTTGTTAAGAAACAAATACATTGGTGTATATATATATTGGTGTATCTTTCAAGACAAGAAACTTAAACATTTACTTTATATAATTTTTTAATATATATTATGTTAAATAAGTTCAATGAAAAATCGAGACACACGTACAAAACGGTAGTAATACAGCCCCAATATAATACGATTAATGAATGAAATTCGATACATTTATCGAATTTTAATTCACGAAAAAATAATCAAAAAATGGTTTATTAAGGTATAATAGTTCAAAAATTTTGCTCTTTAATAATTGACAAAAACTCTCATAGAAGCAACATGGAAATAATGCTCCTATAAAATACGGGAAGAATGAAATAGTTTTTGTAATTTTTCGGATGGAGATCACTGAAAAAATCTCACCATTTAAAATTGAGAATATTACAATTGAAAAAAATCCTTTTTAACAAGTGCAAATAAAATGCTTTTCTCATAAGATATTTAATTATGAATTAATTAAATTATGAACGTATTTAAGTTATTATGATAATTGATTAATTTATTATCCTGACATAACTTATTTAACAGTGAAATAGGAATATAGTCATTGCAAGTTAGATTTAGCGTAAATCAAAGAAGTTTATGAATCACGTGTATTATAAATAGCGATGCGAAATCAGATAGAATTGCACTGTGAATTTATATATATAGTTTATAAGAGTGCAATTAGGTATTTTAAAATTTGAAAAATTTAATATGATGAAAAAAAGTCTCTGTCTGAGAGTATAAGTTTATTTTTACATTATTAACATAGTCCAAATATGCAACATATACTTGAAGAGCCTTTAAACACATGCCATCTATGTGGCTATTATCAACGTCATATCAAAGTATTTTCGAAAGGGTTCACCGTCATAATTGGGTGGTGAGAGCATTTTTTTTTCAGAACATGGAGTCATAGGTTTGATCCCATCCACTCTCTCAACAAGAAAAGAAAGGTTTCGTTTTTAGTCTTAGCGTGTCCATCTTTCTAATCTTCAACTTGGAATTTTATAGGTTTTCCCTTATATTAGTGACAAAATAAAGTTACGCTCCCGATAAAATCAGATTTGGCTCTGCACTGTTTAATGGACGGGATAATGTATAGGGATGTTTGAACTTTATTCTAAAAGAAAATATAGTAAACTAAATTTCATTCTATTAGAAAAAATTCACATTTGCACAACATTCCACTTATATATCACTGCCTAACAGGATTTTTGCTTTTACACGTTCAAAAATAAATTTAGCTTAAAATATCCGCGGAAGGAATGATACTGTTACTGAAAATATATTAATATATTCTAAAATATATCTATCCATTCAGGGATCGTTCAAATGTAGTTTGAGATACTTTTAAATCATCACATTGCAAAAAATAAATAAATTAATTAATTAATTAAAATACATGTTCTTTCCATCATTAGGATAACACTAATTTAATAAATAATTGCAATTTAAGAGCAATTAATATTATGTAAACATGTTTATCTTGAACAATACGTATTAAACGTGTTTCTTAACCTATGAAGGAAGAATTGAGATTCTAACCATGTATAAAGCTTAAGAAATATTTAATAAGAAAACGTTAAATTTTGAACAAAGAATAAAATTAATTCACAAAATAAAAGTCATTATACTGATGATTTTTAATTTGTACAGAAATGAAAACTTTCTAACATAATTATTTTAATTGTTTAAACAATAGTATCATTTTCATTACACCAGAAATGACAAATGAAATCAAAAATTAAGTCATTGCAATATTTACCAGATGTAATTTCTATATTTGAAGCAACAGAATTGCCAAAAAATATTTAAATAATTATTATCCCCCTCCCCATGAATAGTGAAGAATATTAATCATAATATTCAGTCCTATCATTTAAACTCTTTAGAATTTTGTAATCGAATGAGTTGAGTGATGAAATTTTTTTTAGTATTTTTATTTTTGTAAAATTGATTTCTGTATTTTCCTAACTAATTATTTCCCAATTATTTCTGTATTGTGTATAGTGTAGAAGGAAGGATTAATACAAAAAGCTGTTCAAAATTTATCTGGTACTGACAAATTAAAAAATTAAAGTAATATTAAAAATTGAAATTTAAAAAAAACTTTATTATATAAGTAAAATTATTAAAATCCGTTTTAATTAATTAATTTATTTAAAAATTAATGCCAGAAAAATTACTTTGAAAATATCTTTAGATTAATTATTTACAGTTAAGTTTGTACATTATCATACATAAAAAATGCATGCAATTTGATAGTGTTCGATTGTTCCGTTAAGAATAATTTATTCCATTATGTTATTTTACCCAAATAAGAGAACATAAAAAAAGAAGAGATTGACGTCTACCATATGTGATCACACTGATTTTGGTTTTAATTCATTATTAATATTTTCAATATTTGATGTTAAAGGAGTTATTATATTTGGTGATCAGAATATGTTTCAATACATATTTTAATAATTGCATATAATATCGAGTACAGTAAAAAAATTGGAGAATTTAATTTACTGCAACTTCTAAGAAATTTCCAGAGGGTATTTGTATTTTCGTAGTTTTCTCTAACAAATTTCATTAATACATATTGTAAATAAAGTAGAAAGAAAACACTAAAATTTACTGTTACTTTTCCAAAGTTTCCGAGAAATCTCATTGTCAAACTTTAGTGCTCATTAATTTGTTATAAGTATTGGAATCTTAATCAATCAACGTAAAATGTTTCTTTTAAGCTTATTGGTTAGATAATAGTCAGGTAGGAATTCAAATTTTCTTAAAAACAAAATTAATGGAACTATTTGAGATATGGTATATAATAATAACCCTGTAACGTAATGTTATATATGTATTATATATATATTATAAGATGATGTGATTCGTAATAAATTTCTAAGATACATTTTTGCAAAATCTGGTTTTACCGAGAAAATAAATAAAGTATAGGTTAAAATTTAAACCTTTAATATTTTTCATTTGTATAGCACATAATCAATGTGATGGTTTAGATTAACATTATTATAAACCCATATTTTACAAATGATTCCCAATGAAATTTGTAATGTATAATAGTATTAATTCGCATCAAAATATATAAAAAAGCTAATAAAATTACAAATATATATGAAGCAAAAAATTTTAAAATTAATATAAATTTTGTTTACATTAAATAAACTAATATTGAAAATAAGAAATTATATTTATCTGTGAGCATTTAAAAGAATTGTTTTGTTTTAAATTTTTTTTTAACGACTTTTCCTAATAAATTTCGGTTTCCATTAAGTTATGCTCTCTATTTCCTTTAAAAGATGAAACACTGCTTTTAACAGCTACACTTGACCACGCCTATCTAAATGCTTATCTCATAGGTTTACTATACATCGATATATGCAGAGAATACGGCAATGAATACGCCAATAGTTCACCTTGGCGAAGAATAACTTCCGAGCAGATCCGCTTGCGGAAATATCCCCATTAAAATTGTAAAAAATATAGTATTGAAAAATTTCGTCCCTAGGGGATATTTTTATATCAGTGTATTAATGGCGAGATATGTCGCTAAGATTGTTGGGAAGCCAATGTTTCTCACAAATATGTATTTAATGAAACTATGAAACTAAACTGAAAGTTATTTGACCAAAAATAATATTGTTTCACTGTAACAAATAGTGATTCTTTTCTTCATTTCTATTTTTCCAGTTTCAGTTCTTTTAAGTTGTAAAAGATTTATTATTTTTTTCGATCATTCTTTATATGATAGATTTGTTTCTTATGTATTCGAAATTGCTTTATTTAAAAAAAATGATTTCACTTTAATTTTAATGTATTAAATTTCTTAAAAACAAATTATTTGAAAAAAGTAAGGTAGTACATCATTTTTCAGTCTTTGTAATAAACTGAAAATTGATTTAAAAAATAAATGTCAAGCAAATTGCTTTCACTTTTGTTTTGACTTCTAATTGACAAATTTTTAATTTACCAAAGATGAAAAAGATACTGTTTCATGTACTACTTTTTAACTAAATATGTGTAAATTTTGTACAAATTTAACCAATATGTAAATGAAAGTATGTGGTGAGGCGACATGTAAGTTGTGAACAAAAAAAGCTCTTCCAGCACAAGTCATTATTTAAATCATATCTTGTAGGAATTAATGTGACAAAAATCGTATGAAATAAGCAAGTGTCAAAGCATTATTACAATTTGCATGTAATTTTGAGCTGCATTGAAACAGCAAATGTTATTCCATTCCAATTATAGATATCTTTATTTGCAGAGGGAAATTATCATCAATATATTCTAGCATTATTAGCAGTTTCTTAATAACTTATAACTATTTAAATTGACAAACTCAATATTTAAATTATTAACAATTTACTAAAAAGCCACATTTGTAGCAACTTAATTTGCAAAATCTATTTAAGACACAAAAATTATGAATTTATAAAAAAATTTTATCCACAAATGTAATCTAAATAATACTTTTTCTTTTATTATACTTGAAATATTTAAAAAAAAAAATTTCTTTTATATTTTAAGATTAATTAACACTTTTTTTTTAAGTACAATATGTAATGCAGACTTTAAATAAAACCATTTTTATTTCTTTTGCAAGGATCTGATACATTAATTTATACAATTACAATATATCTACAGTTGAGTAATTCATTGAGTTTTTCAAAACAATTTTTTTTTACAACATTAAAAATGATTTCAAAACAGCAAGGTAGAATCAAAATCTTTTTAAACTATTTTTCATCATTTCTAAATGATAAGGTAGAAAATGTGGGTGAGTTAAAAAATTATTGATAATCTGTGTCTATTGAAAATATTTCCATTTTTTCAGACTTTAGTACTAGAAACGGAAATAATTTTATGATATGAGAAGAATTTATGAAAGCCAAGCAAATAAATTCTGGAAAAAAAAAAAAAATTTTTTTTTTTTTTTTGCTTTTTTAACATTTTGCACTTACGTATAATCTTGTTATAAATTCAAATTATTTTTTAATTCAATGCATCTTGCTTTTCATAAAAAGGCTGAAATGTGTTATTCTTTTCAAAAGAAAATTTGGTTAAAATACTAGCTCTGATAATATTAATGCCAGTTTGATATAAAAAAAAAAATAGGTGTATTATTTTTCTACAATCTTGTTATAAAAACTTGAAAACTTATATTTTTTAAGATTTAGTTCAACTTGAATTTTTACACACAAGATTAAAATTTGTACAACCTGGAACCAGGGGGTACGTGTAACTTCCTGGGGCTTGAGCACAGCCACCAGGCGCGTCGGCAAGTGGAGGATAGCCGAATGTCCTGTAGGAATGACAGGATAGCCTTCAATATAGAATCAGAGGCCGCGAACCAGCTCCCATAAACCCTGGTGTTATGCAATCCGTGCCTAGGGCTAATTGGCACCGCAGTATTGGTGTCTTAATGGAGCCTCTAGTTGCTTGGCGAACTTCTAGAGTAATTTGCCTTGCCAGTAACTCAGGCAATGCTGGGTGGACTTATATTACCTGAGCTTTTTTAATTATTATCTTGTGGCTGAAAAGACACAAGAAGTAACAAACCTTTCTGCATTTGCAGGTGAAGCCTCTAAAGTAGACCTTGCTGAAAAAGGCAAGGGAACTCAGAGGCAATCTTGTAAAGGGGCAGCAATGAATCCTTCACTTGAGGTAGAAATGACCTCTAAACCATCTTCTTCTGGTGAAAGTCAGGAAGTTATTCCTAGCATGACTGACTTTCTGACCAGATGGGACTATTTCAGCAAGACCTTATCTGCTGGTAATGTCATATGCAAGAGGAAACGGCAGAGCATGTCATTTACGAATGTGAGGCTCTTGCCCTCCCTAATTTAACTTCTTTAGGCTTCATCCATACTAGAGAGTTATACCTAGACTCCATTAAAGGGTTATCAGACTTTATTAGTAAAGTGGGTGACCCGAGCAACTGGAACTAGGAAACATTGGGTTTGGAGTTAATGGTACAAAATGCTGATAAAAGCAGAGGTGCCCAATGACATACAAACTCAATTTTAAGAAGAAGAAAATTTGTACATAATATAAAAATTTTAGGACACTTGACAAATCTGTAATTTTGTGAATTATATATTTCTAATTCAAAAACTTGAAGTAACAATAATCAATTTGTTCAGAAAGGATTTTAAAAATTGTACAGATGCACTTAGAAATCTGCACAATAAAAAGATCCCATCTAAAAATTGTTTATATCTGCTACCTTGTGAAATAAAATTAGGTATTATTTCTATGGTAGAAAATATCTAATATTTACAAATATAAAAATATGGTTTAGTAAATACTGATTGATTTTTATGAATATAGTTGTTCAACATGACAATGAAGTGGATGTAACAAAAATTGTTATTATAAATAATGTATAAAATTGATATTACATATTTTTTACTGAAACACTAATACTATATTTAAAACAAGCAAATGACACTAAATATCTTAAATAAAAGTTTAAAAATATTATATTTTCAATGTTTATACTACTATTTTCACGATGCAACACCAACTTGATGACCAATGATATAAATGTGTAGAAACTTAAGCCCTTGTAATGCTGAAAGGTATAAATCCAAGTAGCAAGGTATTATAAACAATATCCTACATCCTTTCTGATCCTTGATCATTTTAAAATAGCAAGTTTCAAGAATTTTAAATGCATTGAAATCAATGCATGTTGGTCATAGATATGCTGTCAGAAGGAAGACTTGTGAACTTCAGCTCTTTAAAAAATTTCAAATACATAGATGAAAAGTTTGTTTTTTTCTGGGATAAATATAAAATACAATGAAATTTAGAATTTTTAAAAACTCTTATATGAAGAAACATTTAACATATCACACATCAATATTATTTACAATCTCATATAAGTGTGTGATTACCAACCATCAACATATTCTGTAATAGTTAATAATTATAGTGAAAATACATAAGACATGTTTTTGAATTGGGAAACAATCTCGATTCGCTAAGCCCAATTATGTTATGTGTGTATACATATTTAAAAGACACCTTCACTGTTTGGGTTTGAGGGACTCTCCAATCTGCCCTTTTTGCGGACTAGAGGATATGACTGGTGACCACCTTTTCACTTGCCCTGGACTTTCGGACGTCGCAGATAGAAATTCTGCGGAAGATGACTTTTCATTCACCTCAAGATTGTATTGGGCTGCCCGACAGAGACTGATGGTTGAAAAACCAAGGTCGGACGTAGGATAAAAAAAAAATGCATATTTAAAATTATGAAATGATGTAATCTGCATATATATATATATATATATATATATATATATATATATATATATATATATATATATATATGACAATCATTTAATTAAGCTACTTTAGAAGCACTTTTCAGCTCACACAAATTAATCAAAATGAAATTGGTTGAAATTATGGTGAAAATCAAAAGTTTTATCTATTATCTAATTCATTTTAAACTTTAATGTAACAAACACAAAAGCTATATCATGGAATAATTTAAATATGATTATAAATATTATCCAATCAAGTTAAAATTTAACTTTTTCCAAATTATTGAAAAAATCATCAAATACCACCTAAAAGGTGGGAAACATATCTGAAGATGTTGAAAAAGAGGAAATGGCAAATGCTCATAGGAGATAGGTTCTGCTAGTTAGGACAAACAGGATTTAATGGTTATAATACTGGTAAAAAAGTTTATTATCGATGCAAACTGGACCAATTCACCTTCATTTATTATAAGAAGCACTCATCAAAATTTTAAGATTAACTTCAAATGCTACTACTTAACTCTTAACTTTCAGTAAAAGCAAAATGATGATATAAATCTCTACAAATCTAAAATTATTGGAACTAACATGCATATTCAAATTTTAAAAGGTCCATAGTAATGAAATAAATTTTAATATTTTTGCCACGTATTCCAAAAAAATTACTGATTTGTCAAATTGTTAATAAACAACTAAATTAACTAGTAATGAAGTCCAACATGCTTAATTAAATCCAGTTTTTATATTTAATTTCTTGGCAACATTTTGATTGATAAACAGCTTCATTTTGATAAGGAATAATATCAAGAGCATTTTCCTGCTTCTTTATTACTAGCAATTTTAAACACAGACATTTTTTTAGGTGACAGTATTAAAGTTCAGACATTTTCCAAATCTTAAACACCACATTTATAAACTTTAATAATAATAACAGTAAAAATTGTGAAAACGTTTCACTAAAATTAATAAGAATGAGTATTTATTATAATCTATGAACAATCAGTTTTGTTACAAAGGTTTTTGTATTAGTATTCTATAGAAAGAACACAACACTATGTAATAAATCCTACAGCAATTATATAAACATTTATGAAGCATATCTATGTATAAAAAACTTGCAAAAGAAAAAAAAGTCTTGCCTGTTAAGAATGCCAAATAAAATTATCAGTATACTTCACATCATTACTTTTGATGGCAAGAGAAAATGATTGTCTTTTTGTATACAATACGTTCAAAATCTGAATCGATAAACAGAAATTTAAACATGATTTAACCACAGAAAATAAAAGCACAATAGTTAAAAATTACTTTCTGAATGTTTCAAACTATAAATGTACATCCGGGCTATTACTTTTATTTGAATTGATCAACAGTAACTCCAGATATCTAATAAAAAACAAAATGAATATCTATATACACTAACGATTGACGTTATAAAAAATTTTTGCATGCAATTTTAGAATCAGTTATCAATCTAATCTACTGCGTTTAATTTAACATTTTATAAATACTAGTAGAATAATATTTTTGAGAAATATATATTGAAAGATTGAAGTTTATACATATTAGAAGAGAAATATTTTTCAAGGAATATATATACATTGAAAGACAGCATATCTAAGCGATTTCTCTGTCCAAAAATTTAAAAAATACGCATTCAAATAATAAACATTACGAATAACAATTGCAATTAACACAACTTGAAACCTCTTCAATCTTTACAAATGGCTGTCATCTTTTTCAAAATGTTTTCAGAAATTTCTATTGCCATAAATAAAAATAGAAATCATTAAAATGTATCTTTTTAAATATATTGTGTCGTTTTAATAGTTAAAAACTTATAAATTTTTAAGAAAATTCAAATTTTTCCCCAATTTTAAAAGTTTGGGAATTTTGAAAATTCCCGGGGATTTTCAAAATTTCCATGGGAAAAAACCCGGTTTATTGCCGGAAAAAAACCGGGTTTTTTCCCATCCTTGCAACACTAGATGACAGTACAAAAGTAATTGTAAAAAGTACAAATTGTAATCGATAAAATACTTGTTACATTAAAAGTAACTGGACTCAGTACGTACTAAGTACAGGAAAAGTAACAAGGTCCCATCCCTAGTTTTGTTTCTGTCTTTTTTCTGGCGACAAAGCTGTTTATGGGCGCTCCGTGGCTGAATGGTCAAAGCATCACTCCGCTGATCGCTTGAGAGCGTAGGAGTGTGGGTTCGATTCCCACCGTGGCCCTGGGTGTTTTCTTCGTTATCTTCTGTGGTTGTACATCTGTCATTGTGCTATTTGTCCTATTATCGACGAAGACTTACAAGCGGATCTCAAGAATCAAGCATACAAGTCTGAATATATGTAATGTAATAAATGTAATGTAAATGCAAAGCTGCTTAGTGGAATGTGCCAACCGTCTTGTAATTTTTAGCAATACATAGTCATGCAATCAACCAAAAACCTGGCTTTTTACTCTGCATATTTACACAATCTGGGAATATTTAAAATATTTTATTTCAATTAACTTTACGGGAATTCTTGATGTCTGGTGTTAAATCTATTTTGTTTTCAATAAGAAGCTCAAATGCTTAAAAGGTTCTATATGGTTAATTAATTTTCATTCACCTTTTATTCTTTTCATATTGGCAATCCATTGTGATTGGGCTTTTTTTTACCACCATTAAAAATTAATAAATATTACGAAAGTCAAATCTTGAGTTCATATGAATGTTATGAAATATACCCGAAGTCGTTGAAGAATGTCTATTAAAATGAATAGAATGAAATACCGTAAAGAAAAAGGAGAAATAGTTGCGTATAGTGAAGGAGCAGTTCGTCATAACATAGTACTTCTGGAATACTGTCGTACTTCTATGGCTGCATTATCTGGTAGCACTGCTGGTATTTTAGGTTTGACTGGACTTTTAGGATTTGCATTTTACTTTGTTTCAGCAGTCATTTTGTGGTTGTTTTTATTGGCAAAGGCTGGTATTGATTGGGAAAAGTTTTTTAGAAGTCGTATGCAATTACTTACTAGCGGTTTTTTCGGTGGTTTAATTACTTATATATTGTTTTGGACATTTTTGTACGGGATGGTTCATGTGTACTAAAGAAACTATTTTCTAGTGACATTTTATATACTATATGAAACCTATTACGTTTCGTGGAATTAAATATTTTTCTTTGCACTAGAAGCAACTTGCCTGTTCTATTATTCAAGTGCTTCGTTTTGAGTTACTGTTATAATTTTATAATATTAAATCATGATGTATTCTTAAATTATTGTATTATAATGATAATTAATATTAGAAAGTATATAAACTCTTTTTCAATCCAATATAAAGAAAAATGTTTTCTATTGAATTTCAATTTTGCAATGTTTTATTACATTTCAAATCTATAATTAATAAATTGGCAACTTTGATTCTCTATATTAATTCATTCAGTTAGAACATAAAACTCTATTGCATAAATTTATTTGTAAGTTTTTTAGTGGTCTGAAATTTATAAATCACTTAATGTTTCAAAAGTTACATATAATAGTTTTTAAATTGTTATCCAATGCTTGAAAAATGTGATATTCTGTCATAATATTTGATATGTTATAAATTGAATTATTTCTTACTTGAAATAAATTTTTTGTTAATCTCAATTTTTTATGGATTTATAAAACTATTTGTTATAAACTTAAAGCTATGTTTAGTTTATTCAAAGAAAAATAATAGAATGCAATAAGTTTAGAAACTGTGCAATATTCAATCATTGTGTTGTACATAAGAATACCTTTTAACTGAGCCAATTCTAAGACCTAATACTTAGTTCATAGTAAGTACTGATGTTTCCAATGATGAAAATTATATTTATTTGTTTAATCATTATAATTTAAATGTTTTTAAGAAATTTGAATCAGACATTATTAATTAATATATAAATTTTATGTAAAATGCTTTCATTTTGAAGTATGAAACTACTTTAAAATTACATTGACATTTATTTGCCTTCTTTCTAACTTCAAATTAGCATTTTATAAAAACCTGATTTATGATAAAACTCAAAGCTTTTTCAGTTAAAATCAAGATACTGTCAATTTTTATTTAATGAAAAATTTATTTTTATATTGACATTTTTTTTTAGATTTCTTTGTTGAAGAGCAATTTTTATAAGATAAACATAATGACTCAAATTTAGAAAGCTATTTGTGCTAAATTTTAAAATTGAATGTATATAAAATAGTGCTGAAAATAATTCTCTTTCAAATCTATCAAATTTTGTTCCACTTAAAAATGCACTTATTTGTGCTATTTTAAAAATTTGTCCTTTTTTCTTGTAAAAATATTACAAAAAACACTGATGTATATATTTACAAATGATATATTTTGTAGTCTCTATAGGAAAATTATACTTGGACTTGAATATTTTGTAAAAATATTGAAGGCTCTAACTCTTTAACCACTTAGTTTTTTTGCATATTTTTAATTAAAGTAATTGCAGTTCTGTTATTGATATAAATTAAAGATACAATATAAAAAATAATGTTAGTAATATCTACAAACTTTAAATTTCACCAGATCATCTCAGTTATGTAAACAGTAAGGAAAAAATAATTAGCTTAACATGTATTCAAACACTTTTAGAATTGCTATTTGAAACCAAATATAAAAAAAAAATAGTTTAAATGATAAATTGAGGAGCATACTTCTAATTTAAAGCAATATTATTTTAATCCATCTATAAAAAATGAATAATATTATGAATGTTTAGCATAAAACTAATTTTATTTTCATAATATTTATTAAAAATATCTTAAACGATGGGTAAGTCAATTAAAAAGTTATTAATAATAACCTTAAAATTGAATAATTAAAAGAATCATGTATCGAATATCTCTGAGCTAAAAACTTTATGTTTACAATGCTTAGTTAACTTAAACAAAGTTTACAAAATAAACTGTAAAATGTAAAATTCTTTTAAATAACAAAACTGAAATATCTTACAGATAAAATTTTTGTACTATGAATATCTGTATTTTTAGCAAAGGTCTTGCAAGAAATTTAAAAAATAAACAAGGTAAGGCTGTTACCATCTGTCTCCTGATTGTTTAAAAAATATTGCATATAGGTTACAGTATCCAACTCTAAGTGTCTAATAATTTTTAAGTTTTAGATATATAAGCAACAAATTAAATCTTCTAACTTAAGCATTTATTTTGTTTATTTTACTAATAATTAGGTCTGGCATACATTAGAGAAAATTTTGCAGATGTCAAAACAATACTACACCATTTAGTCATCGCCGAGCTGGCAGCCGAATGGTTAGCGCTCTTGCCTTCGGTTCAACAGCTCGTGGGTTCGAATCCCACCTTGGGCATGGATGTTTGTAGTGGTTCGGAATCCACTTTAAACCGTAAGTCCCGGTCTAATTAGCCCTCGTGTGCAAAAAATGACCGTTGAGCGACAAACAAACCAAACCAACCATTTAGTCATCAGTCTGTCCACTGTATAGTGTGAAAAATTAGATAATTTTTCAGAAGAATTAATTAATGCAGATCAATTTTAAAAAAAGAAAACTTTATTTTGCATTGTTATCATTGTATATTATAACAATATTGTTTTTTTATTTTAACATTTTGGATTATTTTTCCTCAATAGATATGCTGCAACGCAATTCCTTTTTAAGTTTTAGAATTAAAATAATTTAGATGCAAGTATATTTTTGAATGATTAATATTGCTATGTAGGTTATAATTTTGTAAAAGAAAAAACTTATGAATAGAATTTTTGATACTTTACAATGAAAAGAGTAATTCTGCTTTCTTTTTGACTAAAAATATAAATTTTTTTTAATCTTTGAAAATTTTATTATTTTCTAAAATAGTACTAAATGAATGCTGCTTTTTAAATTTTATTATATTTAGTTACTTTTTTAATGTGGTGCTTCAAAAGGCAAATTATTTTTATTATAAAAAGATTTTAGTTACAAAATTTAAACTGTCAATATGATTGGGATAAGGTATTTGTTATAAAAGCATAAACTTATTACACCAGTTTAAAAGTTTTTTTTTCTTTTTGAAATTTATTGAATGAGAAGTTTAAGGAAGAGTTATTTCTAAAACTGTTTTTCGCTACATACATATTTAATTCCCAAGTTATTCAAAAATTGTTTTGCATTTCATAACTTGAATCTAAGAGAATGATTAAAATTTTTTATATATAAATTAAAAAAAATATTCATTATTGTATTCTTAATTTTGATAACTAATTCAGAATATTTTAAAGCATTTCTTTTCCTCTAATTGCAATGAAAATTATAAATATGCAGTAAGATCTCACTTAATGTTTGAAATGTGTTCCATCAAAATAGAGTGTAATAAGAAATGTGTTAAACAGGGTTATCTCATGTAAATAATGGGACTATGGGGGAAGATTGGTCAGTTATTTTACCATTAATTTTATTAATTATGTTTTTATAAAAGTAAAACAATTTATTTCTTACAAATATAGAAACATAAATGTTGTTGTTGGCTTATCCTCTTTAAAGATCTGATATTTGTCAGATCAACTCCATTAAAAGAAACATATAAACATAAAATTTTAAATCAGTATAGATTTCAGTCCAATTTTCTGCCTTTTATCAAGAAGGTATCTATAGTAATTTGTGTTTTTCTTTTGCACTCTAAGAAGTTGTTGGTAAGTGGATAAGGCACCCATAACACTTCATCTTGTTTTGAACTCCAATCGAAATTTGGGTCATTTTAAATAAATTAAAACTTTAATTTCTGTTATAGGGGTCCAACTGGTTTTTAGAAATGCTGTTGAAAGTTCTTTTTGCTCTTCTTCAGAATCCCTTCTTTCAATATTTTTGTTATTCTCCATCTACTAATTCCTTGAGCTCATCATTAGAAAGACCTGATGCTGTTTCTTGCACTATTTCTTTGACATCTTCCACATTTACTTTACCTAAACAGGTTTGCTTCACTAATTCCATTATTTCATTCATATCGTCAGTGTGTCCAGTATCACCACCTTTGCTTAGATCTGGCCAATTGTTCTTACACATCCCTTTTAAACATATTTCTATTACCTCATTGAAGATACAGTAGTTTTTCAAAACTCTCTTATTGATTCTTACTCTTCTTGCCTTTTTACAAACATTTGTCTAAATGTTCGCAACAGGTAATAAGCCTTAAAAATTGATATATAGTGTTCCCTCGCCATTTCATGTTTTGCGGCTTCAGTGTTTTGCGGATTATTCCAAAATATTCATCAAAAATATAAATGAAAAAATACAACCATATTACAGAAAGGAGCTTTGTTTTATGTTGATGCATGAGAGAGAAGAATATCTGCATGTCAAACAAAGAGAGGAGTTGATACAGAGTACATACCATGACCTCTTGTAAAGGTGCACGATTGGTTTCTGGTGAGGCTGGCTCTCATCATAAAGAATGAAGGATTTGTCGACATGACAAACGAAGACATCAGCGCCCTTATCAATTGCTACTTAGTCCCACTGACCAATGAAGACCGCCTTGTGATGACAAAGTCTGCAAGTAAGAAAATGACAAGGAAGAAACTGAAAAGCTTGGTCTTGCCCTGGAGAATCTGCTCCATGGCAAGAACGATGCAACAATTTGCACAAGACTTTGATGACAATATGGTTCAAGCTGTTGAGTTCAGCAATCGCTTTGATGGGGTTATGTTCTTGTACAGAGGAATTTTGAAGGGTAAAATACAGACAACTACCCATCACCATGTTTCTTTCCAAGGTAAAGCCCCAGGGTCTACCGTCAACACCTCCAGCAGAAGAGTCTCTCTGAGTCTGCCTAAGGCTTCTACGAGTCAAGAAAGAGCTCTCCGCCACCAACACAATACTCTTTGCGTCTCTCAGAAAGCAGTGTTGATTAATGTTTATTACTGTAGAAGGTTTTGTAATTAACCTTATTAATAAGCACTGACATGTTTAAATAAATACAATGTTTTCATATTTAAAACATTCATGTACTTGCATACATGAATATTCCTAAGGAGTAAATCTTACTTTGCGGTTTTTTCAGCTTTTGTGGAAGGTTCTAGTCCTTTTTAACGGCAAAAAACGAGGGATCACTGTAATGCCTTAACCCATTGGTTAGATTAAGGGAGTTGTGTTAGGCGGCAAGAAAACCACTTCAACGGGAATATATGTTATTAAGTCAGATAATTTTATTGGATAGCTTGGAGCATAATCAATTAAAAGTAGTGTTCTTGATATAAGTTTTTTAATTTTGCATTTAACAGGTGGGCAAAAATATTCTGGGAACCAATTCTGGAAAACTTTCATAGTTATCCATTACTTCTTATTAGATTCCCAAATTACAGGTAAAGTTGCTTTGGATATTCCTTTTACTGCTCTTGGGTTTTTGGAATAGTAAACAAGTAATGGTTTTAACTCGAAATCTCCATTTGCATTACCACCCAGTAGAAGTGTTAAGCGATCTTTTGAAGCTTTAAATCTTGGTGCATGTTTTTCTTCACAGGATAAAAATGTTTGTTTTGACATTCTTTTCCAAAATATGCCTGCTTCATCAACATTAACAACCAATTCTGGGGGATAGTTTCCACATTCAATTGTTGTTTTTAATGTTGTTTGCTATTCATCCTCCGTGTTTGTTTCACCACTTGCTATTTTTCCTGTAATCTGTGTATGTTATGAAGATTATTTTGATATTTAAATCTATTAAGCCATCCTCAACTTGCAATGAAAGTTTCCCTTCAGTTGCTTGCTTCAATTTGAATGTAATTAAAAATTCTTCTTGCTTTTTCCATTATAATAGATTGGCTTGATGTTAGTGTGCTCAATATCTTCATCAATCCATATAGAATGTCGTTTTTCCATTTCTTCTATTGTATTATTTCTGTTAACTGGTAATTCTAATTGCAATTTGGAGTAGTTGCAATTGCCGATGACAATATTTCTTCTAATTACTTGCACTTTAATTTTTAGTGAAATGCATTTTCTTGTTGCTTTATTTTTGTGCTTTTTATTATCACTCATGATAAAAACTAAAACTCAATACATTTGTCATGATATCTCAATCATTATATAAATTTATGTTTACAATAACATCCACAAATGTTTGAAACAATAAAAATATGTTTTTATAACACCTCAGAAAAGAAGAAACACAGATAAACTTCTTTGGATATCAGGATATGATTCAAGCTTTACAAATGCTGCCTGCAATTTCAAGGAACCCCCACAATTCAAATAAAAGATTGTTAAATCAAGACAGCGTTAAGTGGGATCTTACTGTAATTACAATTTTTTATTATTTATTTTTTTGTAAAAAGCCATTTAAAATATTAAAAATGGTTCTTAAAATTTTATGATAATTGTGAAAAATATTTATTTTTACAATAATTATGAATGAAACCATTATTCTTAATAATTTAAACATTTTAATTATGTTGAAAACTAGTAAGAAAATAAGCTCTGTAATAATTATACCAATTATATGATTTTTCAACATAAATTTTTATTAGAAAATTTTTCAAATTCAAAAATCCTTATTTAGTTTGAGAAAGTGTCCTGAAAACATTCTAAATTTAAAGAAAGTGCATTAACTGTTGCATAATCACTATTCATACAAAACATGTTATTAAAAAAAATCAGTATTATTTCATAATGTATTGAGTTTTGTTTTTAGATTCATTAGTTGATTGAAATCCGAAATTACGCAAAGTACTATTATTCAATTATTTAAAAAAAATTTTATTTTCCCAGTTGTGTAGAGGGCGCGAGAAATAGATTAAAATCAAAATAGCATAAAATATAAAATCTTGCAATAGAAAACTATTGCATGTTTTATTTTAAAAAAATGTTTTACACAGGATCCATACTTTCAGAAATAACTGCCCTTTTTTTGTTATATTGATTATTTTCATATGATTCAAGCTTTACAAAGTAAAAATGAATACTATCCTAATCATGTGAAGGAAAAGGTGAGAGAAGGTAGACAAACACCTTCCTTTTTTATATAAATTATCAATAGTCACAAAAACTTATTGATATTGAACGTACTTGTATGAATTTATATAATTTTGAGTCTTTTTTTCTTTTAATCATAAGAAATTAATGAATGCATTAATTACCAGACACACTATAATTCAGACACATATTAATTGAATTAATACATCAACCAATAAAATTTAATAATTCAGCAAGCTAAAATCTTATATATATGCATTTATAACACACTAAAATATACAATGCACTATTATCTAATCATTATATATAAGTTTCTACTAATAAGTTATACAAAAATTGATGCTCTAAAAAGGATGGTAAGCTTTAACCTTATCACATCAACAAATGAAAATAGATATAAAAACTTCTTGTCCTTTCCGTGGATGTTCAAAAGCAACTCTCTGGTGTGTGAGTATATGTTTTTTTTTAATGTGCTTCACACACATTTAGTAAATTATTAGTATTTTTGAACTTTTATCTGAAGATAGTAAATATTATTTATTGTGTGTTCAATATTTGACAAGGCTCTGTAAATGTTGAAACATTTATTTATTGATATAAAAAATGGAACACATTTATTATTTAAATAATCATATATAAAGTTCACATATAAGCTACGCATTATGTTACATATATTTAAGAAAACAATGTATACATGTTATACAACTAAATTATATTTATTAATATACAATCATATTTAGAACTAAAATAAGAAAAGTCATTAATCCAATACTAGTTTAATATTGTCATACAAAGAGTATAGCAATTGCATACATTAACATACAAAGAAGGGTATTAAAAATAAGCCATCTGTAAAAACATGTAATAATAAATTTTTGAATAAAGACAGTTTGGGTTATATAACTTTATTCAGCATGAATATTAAAAATCTAAATATTTAGTCAAGCTGCATATCTTGTATATAATTAACTTCTAGATAATTGATATTTAAATATTGGTGCCATAAAAGTACAAAAAAAAAGCAAAGCATTAGTACTTCCAATATTATCTATAGAATAAGTATTAGAACATGGTACAGTAATAACATCTAATGGTTCTAATATTATTTTTGATTTATTGATAGTTACTTTAACTTTCCCTTTTATAACACTAAATGCTATATTATATGTTGGTGAATATTGTTTTTCTTTCTTCTTTTTAAAATTAATATCAATATACCCAAAAGATATTGGCTCTCCAGCAATACATTTTGTAAGTTGGTAAGATGCGTGATTGGAATCCTGTGATTGTGGGGATGACCATAATAATGTGTTAAATGGTCTGTGTACATACACATCTTCTTCATCCCCTGTGTTGGGATTGATGACAGCTACAGGGTCAAGAGTATTTTGAATATGCTTTAAATTAATGGTATTGTCTGGAAGTTTTCTAATCTTTGCTGTTTTATTTTTCTTAACATTATTGCGAATTCTGTTTTTGAAACGCTCTGTAATAAAATCCTCATCTCCTTTCTCCCAAATCACTTCCCGTTTATAAAGGGTAATCTGTCTACGCTCATTTCTCCAATGATCTAAGGGAGGTACTCTAGTACGAGTAGATCTTCGAACACAAGGTTCCACAGATTGAATAATCAAATTCTCACTATCCTTTTTAGATAAAGAAGTTTTTGTTTTACTTTGTGATTTAGGCATTTTTGAAGTAGTTCCACATGTAACTATTTTATTTTGTTGCGATTTTAAATCTTTGATTGCTTCATCTGAAATAGAGTTGGAAGACAAATTATTCACCAATGACTTATTTGCATTTTTATTCCTTGATTGCTGAGGTGTAGTATTCTTATTTCTTCCAGATCTCATACTAGTTTTAATTAGGCTCCTTTCTGTGGTATTACTATTTTGTTCAGAACTAGAATATTGATCATCAGAATTTTGTAAAAACATTTCTCTGGTAATTGTTTTGCCATCAGAATTACAGATAGATTGAGCTGAGTTGAAAATCTTTTGTTTGCTTTTTTTATTGGATTTAGAACGAGGTGTCTTTAAATTATTTAATTTTTTCTTTTTAAAAGATGCAGACTTTAATGAATGATTAGTAACAGAAGGGTTTTCATTCGCACCAGAATCAATACTTTCAACAAAACTTTTGGTATTGGATTTAGAACTACTCAAATCCAAATGCCTTTTTGACATAGTATCATATTGTTTAGGTGTGATGGCTTTTGAATTTTCTTTCAATGTTTTACTCTTTCTTAAAGATCTCAATTCCAATGTATAATGTGAATGACTGTCAAATGGATCATTACCTGTGATTGAATGAGAATCATTTGATGCCTCAGAATGCATATTTTCTGTATTATTTTTACTGGAGATGGTACCTAAGCACTCATTCAAAGATTTGTTTTTTGATGATGAAGATTCCACTTTATCATGTGAATCAATAACATCTGATAGATCTTGCATATCAGAAACATTATCATCCATAGGAATTTCAACATTTTTAAGTGTAGGGGATTCTGATGTACTATCTGAAGTTATATAATTCAAATGATTATTTGCATTAGAACTTGATTTAGTTTGCATTTCAGTATCATTAGAAGTCATTAAAAGAGATTTCCTTTCAGTTAAATTTTTCTTTATTTTTAAAGATTTTTTATTTTTTGAAGGTGTTGATAATGCATTATGGGAATCAGTAACATCTGACTGATCTGCAGTTTCAAAATCATTATCAGACATAGAAGTTGCAACATTTTTCATGTGACTTTTATTGTTAGATTCTAAAGTAACAAGATTTGCATATTTATTTGAAACATTTTTATTCCTTTTAAGTGTAGATGATTCTGATGTACCATCTAAAATTATATTATCCAAATTGTTATTTGCATTAGAACTTGATTTAGTTTGCCTTTCTGTCACATCAGTTGACATAAAAAGTGATTTCCTTTGAGTTAAATTTTTCTTTAAGCCTTTTCTTAAATATTTATTTTTTGAATGTGTTGATTCTATTGCATCATGTGAATCAATAACTTCTGATTGATCTCCAATATCAGAAACATCATCATTTATCGAAACTATGACATTATTCACAGGACTTTTGTTCCTAGATTCAGAAGTAATGGAATATGCATCTCTATTAGAAACATTTTCATTTATTTCAGGTGTTGTTGATTCCAATGAACCATCTGAAATGATACAATCCAAATGGTTATTGACATCAGAACTTGATTTAGTTTGTATTTCAGTTTCATTAGTAGTCATTAAGAGTGATTTTTTTTCAGTAAAATTTTTCTTTAAGTTATTTCTTAAGGATTTATTTTTTGAAGGTGTTGATAACGCATCATGTGAATAAGTAACATCTGGCTGATCTGCAGTATCAGAAACATTATCAGACATAGAAGCTGCAACATTTCTCATGAAACTTTTATTGTTAGATTCAAAAGTAACAAGATATGGATCGCTATTTGAAACATTTTTACTTCTTTTAGGTGTTGATGATTCTGATGTACCATCTGAAGTTTTAAAATCCAAACGATTATTGGTATCAGAATTTGATTTATTTTGCACTTCAGTCAATGAAAATGATTCCCTTTGAGATAAAATTTTCTGTGAGTTTTTTCTTAAAGATTTTCTATTTTTTGAAGGTTTTAAGGTATCATCGAACTGCTCATTAATATCAGAATTATCATTCATAGAATGTAAGACATTTTTAATAGAACTTTTACTTGATTCAGTAGTAACAAAATTTGCCTTTCTTCTTGAAATATTAACACTCTTTTTAAGTGTAGGTGATTCTGACGTACTACTTGGAGTCATGCAATCTGTTTGGTAAGTGTCACAATTCAGCCTAGTTTGCATTTCAGTCTCATTAGTAGTCAGTAAAGGTGATTTTCTCTGAGATGAAGATGGAATCAAATCACCATCATAGGATTCTTTAATTCTAGATTTGCTGAATCTAAACTTTTTATCTTGATAAAAAGTCGAAATTTCTGACTCAGAATCAGTCCAATAATCTTCATAATTTTCCACACCATTACCAATTTTAATATTTTTACCTCTAAACATATCAACTCCTGTACGTCTCCCTTTTACAGATTGTTTTCGCTTTTTAGAAAACTTTTTAAGAGCAGGTGAATTATTTTCAGCTATAGTATTGCCAAGAGCGACTCTTTCATCAGAAAATTGATTATTACTTTCATTAATGAAGCTATTTACTTTGTCTGTTGAATTTGATGCTTCATTCAAAGTTTTGCTTCGATTTAACTCATTTTTAACATTAATAGATGAATCTTTTATTACTGAGCTTAGTCTTTGCACATTTGAAACTTTAGGTGAAGAATGAAGTAGTTTCTTTGGTGTGGTCTCACAGCTAGAGTTGTTTTCAGAAGGAGTCCAGTAGCCATGATAATCTTCAAGACCATCAAATTGTAGTTTGATTCTTTTAGATGCAACTACATTAATGCCTGTTCTACGTCCAATTGTTGGCTTTTTTCTTTCTTTTTGACTTTTCTTTCCTCTTGCACTCATTTTTCAGCTTCTTCTAGAGTTTGAATGTATCTAAAATATAAAAACATTATGAAATGTAACATTACGAAAATGTAAAGTATATAAAATATAAAAATGGCATTAATGAAGAAGAAAAAAACATATATTATCTTATACTACAATCCTGTCATTCAGCCACTTCTTTAAAACAAGAGAAGCCTTTTCCTGTTAACTAATTTTTTACAACTGAAATTAAGTTAGAATGTCTATTAAATTTACTATTACTGAGCTTTTCTTCCAATGTTAGAAATGGGCAGAAATCACAATGTGCAAGATCTAAAGTGTTAAAGGGATATAATTTTTTTAATATTGCATCTATTTCTCGTTATTTTAGTCTATAAGGCAGATATGGCAAAATTTTGATGAACATCTAATTCATCAATAATTGGAGATTACATCACTATAATGCTGACTAATATAATTGTGATGTATTGTCCAATTTTTTACCAATTCACTTTGCTTTCTTGGTGTATGTTGTTACAAAATTGCAACATAATATTTATCACTCACAATAATTTTATAGGCACAGCAAGCTGACAGAATACATTTTTATAATGAATGAAAATTATCACCATGATCTCTCCAACAGATTTGGTTTATCAGATTTTTACTGGAGGCAGAGAATTAATGTGCTTCCATATACTTGTTTCAGATATGATAAATGTATCAATATAATGTACCCAAGTTTCATCACCCATTATGGCAGCTTTTAGCAAATGTGGATCATTTAAAATGTTTCTATTAGCAACATTTGTGAATTCTTTTTTACATTTATTCTTTAATAAAACAAAGAGGACCCGTTGGGAACAAATGCAAAAAAAACTGCAAATTTTTGCAGAGAATGTAAAATATCAACATTTTCATAATGCTAGTTGATGTCATTATCTAATCATATGGTATTTATCAATTTTCTTGTTAGATTGCCCAGACACAATTAATAACATTTTGATCACTCATAACATTTTTGCTGGTTAAACTTAATAGACAGTTCTACATACAAGCATCATGTTGTGAAATCACAATGCCATTTAAATTGCAGACTCACCAAAATATTCATCTTTGTATGTTTTTTTCATTTACTTAAATGTTTATGGAGCAGTGTTACCAAATGAACAAATATTCTGCAGCACATCACGTCATTCTGTACAACAAATAAAATCAACAAGCATGAAACTAGGAAAGTAAAATTTCTGATTTATAAATGTTCCGTTAACATTTTTTTTAAAAATTGTCTGCACTTTTATTTTTAATTTTGCAATGTTGTCACAATGTAAAAAAAGTAATTCTTTGTTTTTATAGAATTTCACTAGTAAGTTACGTTTTTAAATATTTATATTTTATCAGAATGTGGTTATAAATAAGCTAAGAATACTGATAACTTTATTTTCTCATACAAGAGAAAAATTGCATATTAAAAACTATTTTTTGTTCCTGACCTCTATGTTTATGAATTAAACTTTCCAGGGACAGATTGAATGTCACTTTATTGAATTTGTATTATTTAGGGACATTATCAATCTCACTTTTTTGAATTTAAGCCAATGTTTTTTATATCATGAATAACTAGATTCTAAGGATATTTTGCAACAGATATCTTATTACGAAATGCTATAATTTCAAATGTATTATAAAAAATATCCATATAAAATATTTAATTTGTAAATGAGAAGAGTTAAGGGGAAAAATAAAAGCAATGCACATAACAGTTTCAAATATAATAAATTTGTTAGAGATACTTATTAACTAGAGTCAACTTCTCAGATTGAAAATTAAAATGTTGCGGAAGGAAATATATTGCCCCAAAAAATTCTGTATTGGTTACTATACTTTAAATGTATCTTTCTTCATAAATACTTATACACAATCTGAAGCTTTGATTTCATAAATAACCCTTAAGGTTGATTATCTATACCTGTTACTTTTGAAGCCTTAAATTTTTTTTTTAAATCCCTTATACCAAAGCACAAAGCATACAATGAAGCTTTCTTTTGTTAAATAAGGAAAAAGAATTCTGAGATAAATAAAGGAAAGCAATTTTTAGATTTTATTATCAACAAATGTTGGTTATAAAAAATAAAAAGCATTAGAAAATTTTTTACACTAACTACCATCAGTTTCTTAACAGGGAAAATATACATGAGTATTCACTATTTCAACCAATAAATCAATGCATGAAATTAGAGAAAAAACAAAAGTAACAAAAAATTGCTTATTCTATATATAAACAATATTTGAGATGAAAATGAAATAAAGTGGGAACAAAAATATTTCTTGTATCATATTTAAGATGCAATACATACCTTCAAAAAATCATAAGAAAATTTTTCATAAAACTTTAGATACATAAAAAATTTACTGAAATTTATTTAATTATTTAAAAGTTCATCAATGTCTTATTTAACCACAATGAAAAACTTTTTGTTTCACTTAACAGTGTGAAACAAATTACAATTATACAACAATCTACTTCTATTACTAAGTGAATATTCAATTTAAAAATAAAATTCTTATCTTATATAAAATTTTTTTTCAATTATATTTTTAAAAAAATGAAAACTTGTGAATTAATCTATGCACACAAATAAATTTGATTTCAAATACTTGCATGCACTAGCACATTTTACTATGATACATTATGTATTTACTTTATTAATCTTTAATTTAAATTATTTGTCCATTAGTCATTACAAGTAGAATTAAACCAAATTAAAAGGAAATTCAAAATAAATTTTAAGTTTAAAAAATCAATGTCATTTAGATTATAAGTATGCAAATTTTTCTTTTTAAAAAAATACTAGACAGTATAAATGGCTATTTTTCTTCCTTAACTTTATATATATATATATATATATATATATATATATATATATATATATATATATATATATATATATATATATATATATATATATATATATATATATTTTAATGTCACAAATTAATCACGTTCACAGACTAAAGAGAAAGCTTCAATATTTTCCAAACTAAAAATAATACTGTAAATCTGTGATTTTAACACATGGTTGTAATACTGAATAATACAAACAAAAACCATACATTGTACAGTCAAACTATACAAATATGTAACTATAATTAATGAACAGCTTAATTTTTATACTTTCTGGTCTTGATATATAGGGTGATTTTTTTATTTTCTTTATCTAAAAATGTTACAATTCACACCTACATCAGTTGTTTTAAAATAATACAATAGTTTTAAGAGCTTTTATGTATTCAAAAAATATATAATACAATGCCCACTATTTCACAGGGCAGGTTAAAAAAACTCATGTGATCTTATTTTCAGATGAATATAATTTTTAAACATTTCATCCAAAAAAAAATGTCATAGAAATTCTCATATATATCACCACTGACACTTGGCAATTTCATATTTTTCATAAATGCTTATCATGTAAAAAAAAAAAAAAGCAAATCAGAAATATGCAGGAAAAAAAAAGAGAGAAAAGCAATTTCTGAACTTTTAGCAGCAAAAATAAACATCAAATGATATTTTTTAATCTACACGGAGAGATAGCAGGATCAGCATTTAAATAAGGGTGTAAATATTCAGCCCACAATTTTCACATGAACCATAGAAGTGAACAAAACTGATACCTCACTTTAATTGCATGAACTGTACACAAAGAATAAAAAAATTCTTTGAAATTAATAAAAACAAGAATCAAATGAAAAAAAATTTAAGAAATAAGTGTAGAGTGACAGATAATTTTATTTAGCAGGCATTCAACATTTTTTTTAAACGAAGCCAACTGTTTATTAGAATGGTACCAATACTTTAACATAAATTTTTAACCATTACAAACATGAACATCATACCCTATTATGGAAACTGTTGAACCTAAGGTTACAGTATTCATCTGCCAGTTGTTCTGTATATTATGGGATAGCATTAAATTTGCTTACACTAAAATCAAAGGTAAGCATAAATATAAATTTAACTATAAATAAAAAAATAATATTAATGTCATTTATGCAAATACCATAAAAATATATGCAAACTTCCATAAATTAGATGAAAGTTAAAACATATTACATGGAATGGAGTTTTTTAAAGGGAAAGAAAAATTTTAAAGCTAATTACAGAAATTTGATTCAATTGATTAAAATTAATTGAGCAAGAACTACATTATTAGAAATTTCTTTACAAAAGAAAAATGCATTGCTTTACTAACAGAATATAAGCTAAAGCAAACTTTTTATTAATATATTGGTTTAACTTCATTGATATTTAGCTAAGATAAATTGTTTTTACTATACAATTAAATAAATGATTAACTTTATAAGAACATACATCAAGTATTTAAATAATTTTACACAAAGATTACAGTTTTATCACATTATTTACCACAGAAATGTGGTCAACTGACATGTTTCATTTTATTTATCTTTGAAACAAATATACTTAAAAAAATAATTTGAATCCAGTGAATATGAATAAAATAAATTTAAAAAATCCTATCTTGACAAATATGGTTTATGAATAATTCATTTTAATTGGCTTTAAATATTCTAACTGGCTCATGAATATTTTTACGTTATGAATTTATAAAAACAAATTTAAAAATCACCTCTTTACAAAAATAATGTTAATTTTTAAAATTTAAAAGCATGATGTTCCTTTTAAAAGATTCTTAACAATAATATAACAAAACAATAAATCAAATTCATAGAGAAATACGCTGTGTGTCCAAAAGTGTTGACATAAAGTAATAGTGATTTAAAAGGCAAAGAGAGATCAGTAGTATATTAGTGGCTGCATAATCATAAAAATTAAATGTTAACATTTTATAGTAGATGGACCTGACACTGGCTGTGACTGTAACTAATGTTTTTTGCAATATCTGAAAAAGATGTCTGTTGGTTGCTTCACACAATATACTTCAAGTTTCAACAATTTTTGTGGCACACCAGAGAAAATTTTATTATTTCTATGTAATTTTTACTTGATTATAATATCAGCACTGTGAGTTGGATATGCTATACTGAAAAATTCTGCCAAATTTGAAAACTACAACGATACTTCTTTAGAATGCATCTATCTTTTTCTATTAACTGATTGAGATTGAAAATATATTTAAGGATTCAGTATTTCTATCTTAATAAATATAGTGATGGTGAGGTGCACTGATATCATAATGCAATATTGTCATGTGACTATTGACTATATGATTATTTCTAAAGAAAAATTTCTTTTTTTATAATTTCGAGTAATTTTTTTATTCAAAAAATAACTGAACATCTTGATTTCAAAAGCGTAAAATAAATTCAACAATTTAAAAATTCATATGATTGTCCTGGAAGATCTCTTGCTATTGGTTGCAATAGATGTGTTCAGACTACACTTTCCCATTTCTTTGGTGGCTACCAGAAGGCACTTACTCTTGAGAGAGATCTCAAAATATATCCAAAATTGTCCTAAATGCCAAAAAGAACTGGCATCACCGGCACATATTCTTGAGTGCCTGTGGTTGTCCCTTGAGGACTTAAATAAGACTCCTACACTTGTTTTTGGTTTTCTGAAAGAGAGTGGACTCGTGGACTTCATCTAGTGTACTCTTAGACATGAGTGAGTGAGTGATTGTCTTTTCCTGGCGCAAAATCCAAAAAAAAACATACTGCGCTGAGCGAAAGTTTAAAAATTTTTTGAAATCAGAATAAAATATCCACTTTAAAATTGGCAAACAAGTTTATTGCAGTGAAAAGCTATAAATTTGAATCTTATTAAAATTTTTTTTTTTGGAGTAAAGAGAATGCGTTATAAGCAGTGCAAAATTCTGATAGTCCTTAAGAAAGCAAAGAGATTTGAATGAGGTATTTCCCCAATCAAGTCCAGTAAATTTAAGACAGTGTTGTGGAAAAAGGTAAGACGAAGATGGTTAAAATTAGGACATTCAATTAAGATATGATATATAGTTAAAACTATTTTACAACTCGAACACAGAGGTGCAGGTTCCTTAAATAAAATGTAACTATGTGTCAAACGAGTATGACCGATTCGAAGTCTGGATAAAATAACGTTAACATGTCTGTATGAAATACAGTAGGCAAAAAAAATATTAGAACAGTAGTAAATTTTAAGTTATCAAGGTAATAAAATGAAATATTTGTCACATAGTATTTATATTATGTAATACTTTTACATAATTATTCATGGAGTAAGAAACAAATATTTAAAATCAATAGAATTTAAAAAATTAAAATAAAAGGAGATTTGCATTGCAAAAAAAGTATTAGAACATCGGACTTCAATATTGAATCATACATAAAATAAAATAACTAAAAATTCAAACGTGATACTAATATTTGGTATGCAGTTTTTTTGCAGAAATTACTGCATCTAGACGTCTTTGCATAGATTCCACCAAATCATTGGTGACGTTTGATGACATGCTGGTCCAGGCATCTTGCAAATCTTGCTTTACTTGTTATTGGGAATTTTCTCACTTTTTCATCCAATAGATGCCACATATGTTCTATAGGATTCATGTCTGGGAACTGTGGAGGTGTTACTAATCTTCGGGGAGCATTATATAATAGCCATTCTTTGGTTTTGTTGGCAACATCTTTGGAGTCTTGTCTTGTTGAAAAATGAATGTCTTCCCTAAAGCTAATTTCTTTGCACTATCTTCCAAGTTATCTCGTAACACCTCAATATATGACAAAGCTGTCATTTTATTATCAATGAAATGGAGATTTCCAATTCCATTGTAAGCCATACAGCCTTAGACCATGACATTCCCTCCTCCGTGCTTTATAGTTTTCTGTACATTTTGAGCCTGAAAAGCAGCTCCTTTTCTTCTCCAAACTGTGAGCACATGTTTCGGTTTAAAGATTTCAACTTTACTCTCGTTGGAGAAAATAACGTTTTTCCAGAAATCTAATGATTTATTTTTATAAATTTTGACAAATTCTAGGCATTCCTTTCCATTGATTTCTGAAATAAAGCGCTTTTCCCTTGGCCTTCTTCCTTTTATACCAGCATTATGCAATACATTTTTAACTGTTTGAGGTGTTACAACATTTCCTGAGATTGATTCAATATTTGCGGGCAACATCCTTGCACTTCCTGTCGGATACTGTAGGGCATCTTTAACCATTTGTCGTTTTTCTCTGACAGTTAGCTTGCTTGGTCTCCCTGATCTTGGCCTATTATCCACAACCCCAATTTCTTTTTTCTTTTTTAAAATGTTGTGAACTGCGCAAAGTGAAACATTCAACTTACTGGAAATTTCTGGAAATGTTTTGCCGCTATTGTGCAGGTGAACGATTTGTTCTCTCTTCGCAAGTGAAATCTTTTTTATTTTGGGTGCCATGGCCGGAAAAGTCCACGTAAACTAAATTTCTACAAATTAGCAGCGAATGAGACAAGCGCCCTTGACATTGATACGGTTGAAAGTAACCTTGAAAGTTTAATGACGTCACCAGCGTAGTAATTTGCATGTTTCTGCTTCTGTTCTAATACTTTTTTTGCTATCCAAATTTTGTTATTTTTATTTTAATAACATTGTAATTATTTTTAAACTTTATTTTTTACCTAGTTATAATTTTCTAAGAAAATGTTATCATTTATAAACTGATTATACGATTTACTTGATTTTGTTAACTTGAAAACTACAAATTTCTCGTTGTTCTAATACTTTTTTTGCCAACTGTATTACTCCAGTTCCGAATGTGAGGTTTAACACAGAAAAGTTTGTTTGTTACTTGCGTATTCCAAGAATTCTGCCAAATAGAATGCGTACATACAGAGATTGAATGCTTGATATCAGCATAAGGGATTGCTTGGTTTATAGGATCTTTACCTTCTTTAGCAGCTAAGTCTGCTAATTCATTGCCAGTAATACCGACATGACTAGGTATCCAGCAAAACAATATTTCGAAACCATTATGAGACATTTCATTTAACAAAACTAAGATTTTATTAATCAGGGGATGAAAATGTTGAGGAAAATTAAGCTGTTTCATAATGCTCATACTGTCAGTATAAATGCAGAATTTGTGGCTGCGAGAGCACTTGATTATGTTAAGAGCTTTCAAAATGGCAACAATTTCAGCAGTGTAAATAGAACAGACTGACGAAAGACAATAGCTACAGATATTAGTGCTATAAACTATGCCACAGCCGACGTGTCTTCTGTTTTTGATCCATCAGTAAAGATTGGGAAGTAATCATGAAATTGATTCAGATGAATACCATAAATTTGTTTGAAAATTATGGGATCAGTATGTTCTTTGCTAAACAGAGAAAAGTTGTTTAAACAGCATATTTGTGGAAAAGTCCATGGGGGAATACTATTGTAGTCAGTAATCTCAACTGGAGTTAAATGAAGATCAGCTTCCTCTATAAAAGGTTGAATCCTAGCATAAAAGGGAGGAGTGCAAGAAGGGCGAGCGTTAAAAAGTCTCTTTAACGTAGAGTCAACTCTTGCAGACCTTAGTGGATGGTTTAGAGTAGTAAACTCTTGAAATAATAATTAAGGGAAAGCTTAATGCGTCATAGTTTTAAAGGAGGTATGTTGAAGTTAACATAGAGATTGTCGACAGGTGAGGTACGAAACGCTCCACTACAGATACGAAGTGCAGCGTGATGAATTGGGTCTAACCATTTTAGGGCAGACTTTGAAGCTGAACCATAAGCCACACTGCCATAATCGATACGGGACAGTATGATAGACTGGTATATTCTGCACAATGAGGTTCGATCAGCACCCCAAGAAATATTGGAAAGAACTTTTAGTATGTTAGATCTTTCGCACTTTTTGCGCAAATGTAATATATGGGGCAAGAAGGTAAGTCTGTTATCAAAACTCTTAGACATGAGATTAGTGAGATGGTCTTAAAGATAAATATTTGAATTCAAAGAAATAAACAATAATAAAATTAATTTTAATATAAATAAATAAGAAATTTGAGTTACTTAGCAGATTTCAAATGATTAAAAAATGTATCATTTTTATAGCTGTAAATTCTGTGGCAATAGAATAATATTTTCAATTTAGCATTTTCTTAAGAAATTAATTTGAGTTGATGTGTAAATCTCTTAACATTCAGGTTTAATTTAATAAGTAGCTCAGAAAATGAAATATTCAATCAAAAAAAATCATTGATCTTTTAATACATAACTAAAAATATTTTGGATTGGAAATTATGATACGCTTCTTTAACAAAAAGTGAAGTAAATAAAAATGGAAAATTTAATACATAAATCAGTTCTCCATAGGAAAGAAAACAAGTCTAAAGAAACATAGTATGAAAAAAAATTATCAGAAATGAAACAGGCTGCTTTTTATTTAAGAGCAATAAGAAAACTTCCACTTGAAATAAACACTAATTAATAAGAGCAACACATTTCCTAACTTTTTCATAATTAATTATTTTTCTTATTAATAATTACATACTATTATCTCACATTATTTGTTCTTAGCTATTGCTTTTAATCCTAGATGGTATACCATTTCCATATAAAACCAAAAATTTCAAAAAATCTAAAAACATACACAGGTCTTTTAAAACCTCAGGAAGCATAAAACCCAAGTACCTGAGAATATGGTCAAGGGATGCTAGTTCAGCCCAGCACCAATAACACTCTGGAAAGTTCCTTTCTTTCTGAAGATATGTAAAAGATTTGATGTGGCCATTCGATAAAATTGAAAGTTATCTGCATTTTCCTCGAAATATTGAGTTTGTGACACGAATGGGGTGTTTTTCCAAAATACCAAGTACGTTAAGGTTCTCCAAAGGGCATTCAATTTAATCCTTTAGATTAAAGAAATTTCTGTGTAAGTTAAGCTGGCATTACTATCAGAAATTTGTTCTTAGCAACAGAAAAATACTAGAGATAGATAATCATTTAACAAACAGATTTAAAAAAAACTGCTTCTTTTATAGAACAAATGAACAGACTTAGAAAAAGAAAAATAGTTCTCTAGAATTCCTTCTTTAATCATCATTTATGTTGAAATTGATAAATTTTTTGCTTATGCTTCAACAATCAGCTCATTGTCACTCAATGGCCAGTCATTCAATTGGTAGTTTTAATAAAGCACAGTCAGAGTTATAATGAAAATATGTAATGCAATGAAAAACTAAATATTCAATCATATAATTCAAAATTTAAAAGTGAGAAATCCCTGAGTAAAATGAAAATATTCACCGTGATACTAAGATTGTGAAGGTTAAAACATTAACCTTAACTGAATGATGGGAAGTTGATTCTAGTTTGGACATGGAATTTAATATGTCTTTCAATGTGAAAAATAAGAAAATGGATAAGCAATTGATTTATAAGATATAAGGTTATCCAAGAAATTAGTTGGAAATATTATTGTATAGTTAAGAAAAAAACAACTTCATTTGTTCCATTAGTGTCACATTACAAAGATTCGGGAAGAATGTTTTTTTTAACTAAAACTATTGAAGCAGCATTTGGTTTTACCACTATTAATAATAGAATATACACAAGCTAAGTATTAAAGACAAATTTAAATATTATTATAATTATTGTTTATGATCTATTGAATATTCTGCTGAGAATATTAAATCAAAATTTTAGAAAGATGTATAGGTAGTTATTGATTAAAAATAATAACAGTTTAATTAGCACAGCATACATAATGCAATGGATTTCACAAAGTAAGTGCTGTTTGGTGACATTTGGGAAGATAATAAAGTTTGGGATCTATAAAATTGACAAGATTAGGTGGGTATGTTTATGTATAGCCATTCACAATTTTTTGTTTTGGCTTATGTTAAATTTTACTGCAAGCTGATATTTGTTCATGAATGCTAGACAAAATTTATGTTTTAAAATGGAATAACTAACTTAATAATGTTATTTTGTTATTGAGCTTAAAGTTAGGAACTTTAACAGATAAATATGTCTGAATATCTAATGTTAGGCATGCTGAAAAATTACGTTTTGCCGGCAGCATTGTAGTATTTCACCACTTCATAGCATATGATTGTCTTGATGAAGGATTTACTAACTTTACAATTAACTATAGCATAACCTTCCGTAATCCCACAACAGCTAGCCATACCAATTCATATAAGCGAATTAGGTTAGCTATACAGTGCTAAATAAAAGTCAGCAAAAAAAAAGTTTGATTCATACATGAGGCAGCAAATTCACAATGGTGAAAAAAACATTGTCAAATCGTCAAAGAAGTAAAAGCTTTTATTGTTGTGATAAAATGTGTTTATCCCGGGTTTGTAACACACAAAAAAAAAAGTTATGATTTTGCAATTTAATTTGGCACAGCTGTCCTTAATCCATCAAAACATCTTCTGAATTTACCGATTTTTTTTTTTTTTTCTTTTTAGCAGATACCCTTGTTTATCCAACAACCTGGATTCTAATTATGTCATAAAGATCAAGAAAAATAAAAATTGTGTAGAAAATTCCATTTTGGCAACCCTAGTACTTAGGTCATCACAAGAAAATTTTTAACATTTTAAAATTTTATTAAGAATTTTTGTAAGGACAGTTCCTCTAAATTTTTTATGTGCATTCCGTAGATTTCTTGACCTTTAGGATACTTAAATTCCAGGTTATATTGTTCTTTTTTATTATTTTAAATAATTCTTTTTTTTACTCTTTATTAATTATTTAAAATTACTGTTCAAAATTATGTCAACATATCTTTTCTATAGTTCATATGCAAGGCATTTTTATTTATATTATTAAAGTAAAAAATATATTTTATTTAGTTATTTGTTAATTTAAGATATATTTTATGATTTGCATTTATTTTAACAAAATGTTAGTTTTTTTTTAAATAATTAGGTAAAATTTTAATTCCCTTATATGATTTATGTTTATTTTTTGTGAATGTTCTTATATTTTCATTAGAAATCATGTTCTATTTTTCTTAGAGTTTGTATTTACATGTACAACACTGTTCCAATATTTAACTTATTTGTATTTACATCAACAAAGTTATGTTCTCTTTGTTTAAATCCTGTTTTTTTAAAAAAATACACACTTATAACTTTTTATTTATCAGAATTAGATTAATCATTTAGATGTATAAGCTTTTTCGGCAAAGAATTTATTACATCACAATTGCATCACCTTGGCAAGTCCTTTGTAATAAAAAAATTCAAAAATTGGCATGATAGATAATATGGCAGCTGTATCTTTTATTATGTCCATACTTTATTTTGTAAATTTGTTCCTTTGAAATAATTATTTGTTAAAAACTTAAAATAATGATTTGTTATTTTGTAAATTTGTCATTTAAAATAATAATTTTGTCTTATAATTAATAAATTTATAAATGTTTTTTTTTCATGTTATAATTATTTGCTTGATTTCTGTGCCTTATTCATGATATATTTATGTATGTGTCATTTTGATATTACCATTTTCTTTATTTTTCTTTTGTTAATTCTTAGTGAGACTTGTAAAAATATCATTTCGTCAAAAATAATGATAAAAATGCAATTGCACAGATGTTTTTACTAAAAGAGTTGTAACAACATCTTTTCGTCATTGGCAACACCTCAATGCACTATAATGACACTGTTGAAAATCATAACAAATATGTAGCATTGTCAACACCTTATTTCGGTATTAGCAACATTTTAGAAAATCACACCAAACATGTTACATATGCTAGGATTTTACCATTTAATTAATTTGAGAAATTTAAAAGTAAAAATTGGAAGAGAAATTTACAGACAGAATTATAGTCAGTCTTTTCTTAAAAAGTAATAACAAAAAAATGCTAGTTATAATACTGCATTCATAAATAATTTGAATATAATTAACATTAGCAACCCACACAAATATATATTTAAGGAAGTATGGATTATCCCTGGAATTAATGATTTTTACCAAAAAAAATCATGTATATGTATTTAAGACATGAGCATCACCCATTGCAGATCTAAGATCCCATAAAGATGAGCATAGTAACGTTGATCATATTTTGGTTAAATACAGATTTCATCACAGGATTTTAAAATTTACATACCCAAAATGAGAAAACACTCAACTAATTTAGAACTAAAATATAAAAAAATGAAAGCAAAAAACTGCTATATCTTTGGAAGATACTGATAAGGGTGACAGCACTGAACATGAATGGATGCTGCAAACATTTTACTAATACACCTAAATTACTTTTTAACAATATTTATCCATTTATTAGATATAACACAAAATTTTTTAATCAACAGCAGAAAATAATTAACTCTTAAATAAGTGAATGTCAAAAACAATTAAAAAGTTTTATATCGTTAGAGAAAGTTAAAAATTGAGAATTTAAATTTTAACTTAGAAATTGAAATTTCATTTAATTCGTTGCTGATAAAAAAATTTACTTTGGCAAATGAATAAAAATAACTATAAAATTATATGCAGAAATTATAATAATCAACACAATTATTTGAGACCTACAACAGCAACGGTTAAAAATTTGAAATCATCGATTATTAGTTTCGAATAAAAATCAGAATATATATTATTTTCACTGAAATCAAACTGTTACTCACTCTAATTTGTTACATTATGATGATACAGAATAAATCAATATATAAAGAATTATTTATATTTCATTACAATTCATGCTTTCAAAAAGATTGCACTTCATTTATTTTTATTGTGTTCGTTTCTGTAATTGCCGCCCATATCTGACGAACGATCCAACGGCCAACCGCTTCTTAATTTTCAACTTTACTGGTGAAGTAGTTAACACTGTACTGGCATTCCGTACAAAAGATTTCCACCGTTCATTAACGAAAAGTTTGTTTTAATTCATTGATTCCACATTTTGTAAGATTCTGTCACTGCTTTTTACATTTAATTGTTCTTAAAATGCATTAAATTTCTCGCTTTTCTTATTTCTGGGAACTGAAAGTAAGTTAGATTAGAGCTTTCATATAATGAGACTCGGGAATTTTGGGGAATATTGAGAATTTTGAGGGAATAAACTCAGCCAATCATATTTCGTTTTAGTGATTCTTTTTTCCCATACATATGAAGCGAAGTGAAGTAAAATTTGATATCTAAATAATTTTTAAACAAAGTTAAATTTTATTTTCTACAATAAGCATTCATAAAAGCAGTGAAAAGCATAAAATATGAATATTAAAATTATAAAAAAATATAGTATTGAAAAATTTCACCCCTAGGGGATATTTTTATATCGGAGTAGGGCAAGATCTGTCGCTAAGATTGTTCGGAAGCCAATGTTTCTCATAAATATATATTTAATGAAACAATGAAAATAAACTGAAAATTGTTATTTGATCAAAAATAATATTGTTTCATTGTAACAAATAGTGATTCTATTCTTCATATCTATTTTTCCATTTTCAGTTCTTTAGGTTGTAAGAGATTTATTATTTTTTGCGATCATTCTTTATATAAGAAATTACTTAATTTTTTTTAAAAAAATGATTTCACTTTAATTTTAATGTATTATTTTTCTTAAAATCAAATTATTTGAAAAAAGTAAGGTAGTACTTGATTTTTTCAGTTTTTGTAATAAACTGAAAATTAATGATTTAAAAATAAATAATGCCAAGCAAATTATTTCACTTTTGTTTTGTCTTCTAATTGACAAATTTTTAATTTATCAATGATACAAAATGATACCGTTTCATGTACTACTTCTCAACTGAATATGAGTGAATAGTGCACAAATTTAATTAATATATAAATGAAAGTATGTGGTGAGGCGGCATGTAAGTTGTGAACAAAAAAGAGCTCTTCCAGCGAATCATCATTTAAATAATATCTTGTAGGAATTAATGTGACAAAAATGTTCCTACTAATTGGTGTGCAATTTGAATTTGGCTTTGTGAAATTTGTATAGTTTCTTTAACCTGAGTTACCCATGTTTTTCATTTATCCAGGTGAGGGTCAGTGAAATTAACTTTATTTAAAGCTTGATAAATGTCATAAAATTTATGATGCATTAATAACATTTTTTTAAATTATAAATCCCCATAATATTTTTAATTGCTACATTTATAAAATCAGTTTCTGAATTTGTACAGCAGATTTTGTATATTTTACAAAATCATTTTTATGGAAATAAACAGCTCACAAATACAGAATAAATTTGAGTGATGTAAGGATTGAAACTTCACACCGATATAATCATAGGTATTATACCTTATTTGAATATGCAATATTAACATTCTCTAAGTTTAGTTTTCTTATGTGATACTAAGTAAAATGACGACATATTTCTCATTCTAATCTTTATTTTCAATCATTTGAAGTCAAGCTTTAAGCTTTGGCATATAATTTTGAATGGTGAGAGAGCGGCTCCCTCATTGCAACATTCAAAAGTCATTAATAGAAAGAGTCTTCCGTAAAAATAAATCAGGGGATATTGTGTAGGTTAACTCATTGAAGAGCATGTGGACTATAGTCATCCCATGTTTTGAAAATCAAAAAGCAAGGGAAAACTATTTATCTGTAATCAATCATCTTTAAAGTATCTTTGGAATGGCCATTCTTATTTCTTACCTGCATTTTCTTTCTTCATATGCAGTAAACGTTTCTCAGAATTCATATAACCTAGGGATGACTCGGTGCTACAAGTACTGCTTCCAATTTTTTTATAAGCTGCTCAGTTTTGTGTTCCAGATTATTTGCATATTCTTGTTAGGCATTTTATTTCTAAGGAATATAGTGTACAAGCATAAAATTAATTGGATATGAAAAAGATAAAACTCTTTAAGTTCTCAAAGATAAATACTTCTGCAGTAGATACTGATTAATCCAGTGAGGATGTACTTCATGATGGTGACAATGAATTTGAACAGTGATGAAAATAAAGAATCTGAATTAGAATAATTTCGTAAAAAATATTTTTCAGTTACTTTGCTTGTAATAATTATGTCAAAAGAGGTTTATGCTTGATTATGCATAGTCTGTTTAATAAACATAGCAACTTACATATTTATAAACAATAGTAAATTATCTATTAATAAATAATTAATTGTTCCAATAATGCATAGTATTTACATTCACAATGAATTAATAAACAAAATCTTTGTTATATTTACGAAAATATAACAATATTAAGTCACTAAATCTTTAGAGAGGAAGAGATCATGTAAACGCAATACGCACACATCCATTGTTCTCATAATACAAAGAAATTTTATTCATGAAGAATTAATTAAATAATACATTGTTATATTAATAAAAATATAGCAACACTAGATCGATACATTTTTCTAAAGAAAAACAGAATACATAATTGTGAAATCCGCAATGTTTAACACAGAGATAAACTTCCTAGCCAGACAAATTTATCGCTTTCTTTACATCGCCATGTCACTGAGTCATAGCCAAAATCTTCTGGGAGCCGAGGCTCCGGGCTCGGTGTCGAGACGCTAGATTTCCAAATATGTTTTGAGAAATTTCTATTACCATAAATAAAAGTAGAAATCATTAAAATATATCTTTTTAAATATATTATGTGGTTTTAATAGTTAAAAACTTATAAATTTTAAAGAAAATTCAAATTTTTCCACAATTTTCAAAATTTCTATGGGAAAAAACCCGGTTTATTCCCGGAAATAAACCGGGTTTTTTCCAATCCTTGCAACACTAAAGAAAACTATAGAATCTATTTCCTATGTTGTGGCTGATAAAAATATTGATGAATTGATGGCTCGATATACCAGTGTAGGTAAAGTAAACGGAGTAAAAATGAAGATTTTGGGAGATACTGGTGCTACTTTGGATCTGATCTACAACAAATACGTGAAACCACACATGTATACGAATGAAAAGGTCTGGTTGAGAGCGCCATTGGAAGAGACTTTGACTTGCTTCTCTCTTGTGGAAGTTGAACTTGAATGTGAAATGGGACATATAATGACTAAAGCTGCTGTTATCAGAGATTCATTAGATCAAGGTAGATATTCACTGGGAAATAAAAGAGTCATGTTATTTGAAGATTGTGAAACCAAAAAAGATATTCAAGTACACATGATGAATGCTATAGAAATAAGAGCCCAAAAGAAACTTCCTGTGCAGAAAGAAAAGGAAAAATACCAGTCCAACAATCGAACGGAAGAACATTTAAACAAAAGTATGTCTGAAGATATCGACGAAGAAACCACATTTTTGGTTGAAGAGTTAACAGTGAAAGATCCTATAAAAATTTCAACAAAAGATTTCATCAAACAGTGAAGAATTAAAACCACTTATTGCAGAAGCACAAAAGCCTACTTTAAAATCGCACAAGTGTTTCTTAGAAAGTAATATGCTTTTCTATAAGAAAAACAGATTAAAATGGAACAGAAAGAAAATTGCTGGTTGTCCCAGAAAAATTTCGTGAGTAACTAAAAACGTTTTGTCACGAAGATATCGCTGCCCATTTAGGCGTAAGTAAAACTAAAGATGCTCTTTTTAAGACTTTCTATTGGCCAAATTGTTATAATGACGTTGAAAAGTTCGTCAGATCTTGTGACTACTGTCAACGAATTGGAAAGCCTCGAGACAGGAAAAAGGCACCACTGAAAATCGTTTCTGTTATTTCTGAAATATTTACTAAGCTGAACGTTGATGCATGTAGACCGTTGCCTCCCATACAACCACACACGTCTATTAGACGTCTTTTAAGGATCAATAGAATCCAAAAGACGTCCTGGATACCTTTTGGATGTCATGCAGACGTCCATGGTTAGATGTGAACTGGATGGTCTTCTGTCGACTACATATGAACGTCGAATTGTCATCCACGGTGGATGAGTTTTGGAGTATTAACATTTGGATCTGTAATAGACGTAATTGATATGTCCATGATAGATGTTATTTGGACGTCCATGTGGACGTACTTAAGACATTCATAATGGATGTTATCGTGACCTGTATTAAAAATAGGTAATTAACTGCAATTGTAATTATTTTTGTTTATTGCTTCCATAATTTTAAATTATCGTTTGCCTCACAGTTTTCAGTCGTTTATTGTTACGCTAAGAAATGTTTAACGAAGTAAGTTAAAAAAAATAATTGCTTTTCTTATATCAATTCATATTTTAGTCTTTTTAAATAACTTATTTTTATTCCAAAGAAGTCATAATAGAAATAAGGTTTAAAAACTGAGTAGTGTTATTTAAGTGTAGAAACCTGGAACCAGGGGGTATGCGTACCCCTCTGGGGCTTGAGCTAGCCACCAGGCGCGTAGGCAGGTGGTGGATAGCCGAAAGTCCTGTACGAATGACAGGATAGCCTTGAATATTGAATAAGAGGCCGCGAACCAGCTCCCGTAAACCCTGGTGTTATGCGTTCCGTGCCTAGGGCTAATTGGCACCGCGGTATTGGTGTCTTAACGGAGCCTCTAGTTGCCTGGCGAACTTCTAGAGTAAATTGCCTTGCCCAGTAACTCAGGCAATGCTGGGTGGACTGTCATATTACCTGAGCTTATTAACTGTTATTATATGGCTGAAAAGACATTAAAAATAACAAACATTTCTGCTTTTGCAGGAGAAACTTCTGAAGCAGACCTTTCTGAAAAAGACAAGGGAACTCAGAGATAATCTAATGAAGGGGTAGCAATGACCTCCAAACCATCTTCTTCTGGTGAGAGTCAGGAAGCTATCTCTAGCATGACTGACTCTCTGACCAGAATCAAGCTTAAAAAGAGAATATCTGGTGCCCAGAAAAAGAAGCTGGTGAAGGAGCGCAAAATCGCTGAGGGGACCTGGGTTGAAAAACCCAAGGCAACCAAAGGCGAGAAGCGTCCTGCCAACCGGATGAACCAGGGCAGGGTCGGAAAGGCTGCCAAGAGAGAAGGACCTGAGGGATTTACTTACAGGGCGGCTCTCACGGCGATCAAGATGGCCGTGCTCTTAGAAGGTCATTCGAAAAAACGGTTAACAGAGAAACAGGCCTATGACCTGGAACTCTTATTAACCAGGAAAATAGGAAGGAATGAGGAGGGTTTTGCCCCAACCTTCCTATCCTGTAAACTTGAAAACGGGGCTCTTATTATCAACTGTGCAGATCTGGAGAGCTCAAAGTGGCTGGAATAGAATGTCAATGATATAAGCCCTTGGCAAGAACATAAACTCTTGGTGGGTGAGGCAAGGAAACTTGTCAGAACCACCAAGATAATTGCAAAACTGCCAAAAATCTGTAATGAACTGGAATCTAAAGAGCTCCTGAGAAAAATCGAGGCTCAGAACGGTGGGGTCACTCCAATGGAGTGGAACATTCTTAACACCAAGAACGACCCATCTGGGCGGACCATCGTTCTTAGTGTGCCTGAATTAGATGCTGCCACACTTCGTGTAAGGGGATATAGGTTTCATATTGGACTTCACCATGTGCAGGCTAAAGTACTTGATAAACCTGCTCCTGCTGATGGGGGTGAAGGTAGTTCAAGCCAACCTCCACCACAGTAGAAGTGGTACTACTTGTGGCAACTCAGCCACAGTAAATCCCTAAAGGGGAATGAGAAGCGCATCTTCCCTATTCCGATGGGGAATCTTGCCCAGTTGCTATTTGGATGCGGTCGAATGAAGACCGTATTGGCACCAGAGTATTATGGTGTGAGAATTTATTTTATGGATTATAATGGTGAAAATTGTTATTTGTTAATTGTTATTGTTAAAATAAAATATTAAAGGCAATAGGACTTATTAATGAAAGGAAACAAACACGCAACAATTCGTAACGCAACATCTTGGTGACCCTCGGACGTGATGGTTTGAATTATTTTGAAGGAGCGTTCACGGCACTAGAGAGCTGAGATTTGAGGTAGGCCCATTTTTCCCTTATTAGAGTTTAATATTTTAAGATAATGGATTTAGAACGGTTAAAAGAAAAACGTAAAATTTTAAGAACTTCATTTACGAAACATTTAAATAAAATCGAAACTACATTGGTTAAGGAAATTTCAAATGAATATTCTAATAAAACAAAAATTGAGGAGCTTTGCAGTTCGAAATCTCAACTCGTAGAAAAATTGAATGATTTAACTAAGGCCGATGAGGAAATACAATTAAAAATTGAAATGAAAGATTTTTCGAATGAGATTATTACGAGCGAAGAATATAAGGATAAAGATATAGCAGCGAAATCGAAAATCGAAAGGCAGTTAGAAACTATACGCTATAAACCGCCAAACGAAATAAACGCAAGCAGAACAAGCGATCAAACTACAGGTGATAATAATGATTCAATGCAATTCGCGCAAACATATAATTATCTCTTTAGAACTGAAACAAAAAATGTAAAACTTCCAAAATTGAACATACAAACATTTTATGGAGATTGTAGTCAATTTTTAGATTTTTGGAATTCCTATGAAGTCGCGATACACAATAATCCTTCTCTCACAAAAACTGAAAAATTTACTTATTTAAAATCTTATCTAGGAGGAGTTGCGCTTAGTGCAGTTAAAGGATTTTCCCTTACAGATCAAAATTACGATGCGTCAATACAGTTAATAAAGGATAGATTCGGTCGAACAAATATAATTATGTCAGCACATATGCACAAACTTTTAGTAATAGAACCAGTCAAGTCTTGCTCTAATATTATTGGCTTAAGAAAAATGTATGACGCCATTGAAGTACAAATAAGGTCCTTGCAATCCTTGGGAATAGCCGCTGACACATTCAGTAATTTATTGTGTCCTGTAATTCTGCAAAAATTGCCCGAAGAATTAAATTTAAATTATAATCGTCAGCGTAAAACAGATGAATTGTTTGATATCGTAAAATTAGTAGAATTTATAAGAAAAGAAGTTGAATGTAGAAAAGCGTCATTAATATTAGCTAATCCGAGAAATTCTAACGCAAAGGAATATCCCTTTCGAAACAAAGTAACAGATCAAAGTTACCCGAATAAGCCTCATTTCTTGAACTCAAAGAGAAGCGACGCGAGCAATAAATTTAGCAGCGGGGCGGTCTTGAGTACTCAAGTGGGTAATAAATATCCCTGCGGACTTCGGAAATACGAACCGAGCGCTACGTGTAAGCGCAACTTTTATAGAATAGAAAATAACAAAAAATGTATTTTTTGTACACAAAATCACATGAACCATAATTGCCCACTAAGTGTTAATGATAAGAGGAAAGCTTTAATGTCAAAGGGACTTTGTTTTGTTTGTTTTCAAAATCATATAAGAAAATTTTGCGACCGTAATTATCTAAAATGTGAAATGTGCGGTTCTCAAGGTCACAACTCCCTGCTATGCGGAGAGAGGGGTGAATGTTTTGCTGAGGATGTTTCGGTTGCAGTCCGGGAAGGCGATTCGAAACAAGAAGCGGTCTCGTCAATGGTTTCATTTTCCGCCAGGGAACTTAATGCAAACAGAACTTCGCATAGCTCTGTTTTGCTACAAACTTTTCGGCTTTAGTGAAATCGAAAGAAATCAGCTTACAGTTACGTTGCATGGTAGACGGTGGAGCAAATAAATCATTTATTTTAAAAGAAGTAGCCGACGCGTTAAATTTGAAGGTTATTAAGAAGGAACCTTTAATAATTCATACATTTGGATCTAAAACTGCTGAAAAGTGAATGTATAATTTGGTCGAATTAACTTTACATAATATTAAATATCCTAACCAATGTGTAAAAATACAAACAATAGTGATTGATTCGATTACTTTGGCAAAAATAAGAATTCCGTCAAAATTCGTGAGGAACCTTGCTTTTGAAAAGGGTATTGAATTAGCTGATGTTAGTATTACTGAAAAAATTCACATTTTAATCGGTTCAGATTATATCTCTGAAATATTAGGCGATAATATTGTAAGACTTACTAAAAGATTAATTGCTCAGGAGAGTATATTTGGACACTTAATTCAAGGTAGGGATGAAGATTCTAACAGCCAAGGGGTATCTGTGAATCATTTAATTGTAGAGAATGAAGAGTTAGATTGTGATAGGATAAAAAATTTATGGCTATTGGAAACCATTGGAATTAATGGGGATAAGGAAATGTCTCTCTCAGACAAGAATATTTTGGAAACCTTTAAGAAAAATACCACATATGTAGATAAAAGATATGAAACAAAATTGTTATGGAAGGTTAGTAATAAGGAATTAAGCAATAATTATGAAATCGCAAAACGTCGTTTATCCAGTTTAACTTGTTCATTAATCAAAAACGAGGATTTATATGCTAAGTACGATACAATAATTAACGAACATTTAAGGGATGGCATTATTGAAATAGTTAACTCGACTTCACATCAAAATATGAAAACTGGTTATTTCCTCCCGCATCACGCAGTCGTGCGCGAGAAAAAATATAGTTCTAAAGTTAGGATAGTATTTGACCCTTCATCTAAAGGAAAAGGCGAGTTGTCGTTAAATGATTGCTTAGAAAGCGGCCCAAATTTAAATCCCGATTTATTAAAAATAATTTTGAGGTTCAGATTACACAAAGTGGCATTTTGCGCAGATATTCAACGTGCATATTTGGAAGTGGGAATTGCTGAACAAGATAGCGAGTTTTTAAAATTTTTATGGTTAAAAGATAAGGGTCCTAATCTCAATCTCAGCCCTCAAAACATTGCAACATTTAAATATAAGAGAGTAACTTTTGGCATCAAATGCAGCGCCTTTTTACTTACTGCAACCATAAGGCTGCATTTGGAAAGGTATCAAGGAAAATATGATGAAGCATGTGAAATGCTTAAAGAACTTTACGTGGATGATTTAATAAATAGAACTTCTAATGTTGAAGACGCTCTGAAATTAGTTAAGGAGATGATTTTAATACTTAGTGAAGCTAGTATGAACCTTCGTCGATGGGCGACGAATTCCTCGATTCTTGATGAATACCTCAAGCGTGCTAATATTGATTGTCGAGAAACATCAGCGGACCAAGGTGTACCATTAAAAGTTTTAGGTCTAATTTGGGACAATGAAAATGATGTTATTAGCTTCAATATTGATCAATTTGAAAAGTTTAAAAACCCAAAAATAGTAACGAAGTGAATTATTCTCGCGGCATGTGGTATGTTATTTGATCCTATAGGCTTAATGAACCCATTCACAATAAGAATGAAGTTGCAATTACAAAGGATTTGGGAACTAGGCCTGCAATGGGACGAATGTGTCACAAATCGTAATACTTTTTAGAGTTTTAATCCTTTATTTAAAGCACAACATTGAATTTCACTGCACAAATACAAATAACTATTTACAAGGAATATTTAGAACGGCAGACATAGCCAGAAAAACGTAACATGTTTTTAAATCCGTAATCGAAACTGAAATAGTAAACAGAATGAAGAAGTTGCCAAACCCAAAATTATAATTAATAGAAATACAAGCACATGAAACACTAACAGGAAGTTTTGATAATACAATGACAGTGGCAACATTCTCCCACCTTTTGTATTGCGTATAAACATTCACATTGCAATACAAAACGTCACTTACAAAAAATAATAACGAAAAGAAAATGTTATTCTTAACACACAGAAAATTAGTCATTAGAATAGTTCACAAGTCCAATCGTTTCACAGGAACAACTCTTCGACCAAAGCGGGTTTTCTTAATAGCCTGTGATTGTTCTTCCCGATGCTCATCAGCTTGTGAAGACGTCTTATTTGAATTAGTGGACCCGCGGTTGTTATCACCAGTAATATAAGTGTCATTTTCTATATTTTCAGGTAGGACTTCTGATATTTCAGTCGGACTCATTTCTAAGGGATAGATTCTTTGTATCGGTCGAATGATTTCTCCATTGGCTGTACGTAATTTAGCGACTCGCTCGATGTTATCTTTACCTTTAAATAGCTCAATAACACGTCCCAAAGGCCAGTTTAAACGTTTCGCATTGTCTGAACCAATGAGAACCACATCTCCAGGGAACAAGTTATGTCTTTTCGATGGTAACCTTTTATTTCTTATAAGTTCTGCCAAATATTCCTTTTGGAACCGTTGGCGTAATTGACAGCGTAAGATTTGTAAGTAACGAACGCGTTTGCGCAGATGTTTTGCGTCTACAATGTCCAAGTCGACAGTTTCATTTCCCTTTATATCTTGTATGAAGTCTGAAGGTTTGATAGCCCTCAACTCATTTGGATCATCATAAAGGTATGTAAGTGGACGTCCATTGACTATACTTTCACATTCGCAAAGCAAGGTAACCATTTCTTCGTACGTTACACAAGCCCGTCCTAATACTTTCCTCAAAAGCTGTTTAACGATGCTTATCATTCTCTCCCACCAACCTCCATACCATGGCGCAGCTGGTGGATTAAAATGCCATTTGATCTTTTGAATAGCACACTCAGCAATAATTTCCTCCCATTTTATAGTGTTGAGAGCTCTGGACGTTCCCAAAAATTAGTTCCGTTGTCTGAGTACATGACAGAACTACGTCCTCTCCTAGCAAAAAATCGCCGCATAGCTTGCATAAATGCTTCGGTGGATAAAGAGGTCACTAATTCTAAGTGTATAGCACGGTAAACTGCACATGTGAAAATCACGATCCAAGCTTTCTCACCTCTTTTCAAGAAAATAGGGCCTGCTAGATCAACTCCGGTCACTTCAAACGCAGCAACGCGATTGATTCTATCAACAGGAAGTGGAGCAGGAACAATTGGCACTACAGGCTTTGATGTATGCTTCTTACATATTACACACCTTTGCAATACTTCTTTAACAATCCTTCGGCCCCGAGGAATCCAAAATCGTTCACGTAGATGAGACAAGGTAATTTGTACTCCAGCATGATGAAGTTCTTTATGAGTATAATCAATGAGTCTCCTCACAATTGGATGATCTGGTAGAACAATGGGTCTAACAAAGTCCTCTGGATCTTGTCCAAGAATTAGTCTTGATCGAACCTTCAATACGTTATTTTCTTCGTAAAACTGAATTGTTTGGGTATACTTTTCCCGTTTATCTGATGGCCATTCTGATTGGATTATTCGTATCAGAGCTTCTTCGGCTCTTTCAATTTCTTCGTACGACAGTTCCTTTGTCAATTTGTGAGAATTTACTCTGATATTCTGGCAAAATCTCAATATCCAAGCAGTCATGCGAATGATCCTGGGATAACTGGAAAAGTATAAAAATCTTTCTCCAAAATTTTCTTTGGGTTCTACGTTCAGGCTCACGACAACAGTTTTTCGACGTTCTACCATTGCCTCTTCAGGTAGGATTATCTCTTTGTATGGCCAAGCGTCTGGGCCTTCATAAAGCCATTTTGGACCCTCCCACCATCGACTCTGTAAAAGTTCAGACCAATTACACGAGCGTGAAGGTAAATCTGCTGGATTTATATCTCCAGGGACAAATCGCCAATCTTCTACATTTGTCAGTTTTCGTATTTCTTTAATCCTGTTACCCACAAATGTATTCCAGGGTTCTGAGTTATTAATCCATGCTAAGACTATCATTGAATCAGTCCAAAAATAGGTCTTCAGAGGCAAGTTCAAAGCTTCTAATATTGTCGATGCAATTCTAGCTCCAATGGCAGCTCCTAAAAGCTCCATACGTGGAATTGTAGGCCTCTTAACGGGAGCTACTCTAGTTTTTGCTGAAACCAACGAGACTCTCACTTCCTGGTCCAATTCACATCGCAGGAAAGCACAGCAAGCATACCCATATGCAGAAGCATCTGTAAATATGTGCATGGTAGCATTTTCTACACTTCCAATCAGTATTCTACGAGGAATTCTACATTTATCAATGAGATCTAAATGTCTAGCCCAACGCCGATAGCTTAATAGCATATCTGATGGTAATTCATCGTCCCAATCTAATTTGTTGCACCAGGCTTTTTGGAGTAGAAGTTTTGGTAAGAGTGTCGCAGGTGAAGTGAAACCAATAGGATCATAAATACTATTAACTATAGAAAGTAGTTTTCTCTTTGAAACAATTTCATTGCATCCAGTGTCAGTTTGATGATTAATGCAATATAGCTCATCAGTTTCTGTATCCCACTTAATGCCAAGAACGCTTTGACTTTCCTGATCTTCAATTCCAGTGTGAGCCCAACATCTTAATTCAAAAGATGCTGCATTCATTATTTCCATAGCTTGTTTCTTGAATTGTTCTAATTCTTCTTGGCTTTCAACACTGATTGTTAAATTGTCAACATAGAAACCATGATTAAGTTTATCCACTGTCGTCTGAAGAGATTCAATTTGGTACTCAGGTGAACTAAGATGGTGACGAATGCTGGCATTCAAGAGAAATGGACTCGAAGTTAGTCCGAAGACAACTCGACAATGTCTGAAGAACTGTAATTTTGATCTATCCTCAATATTCCACCACAAGAATCTCAAATAATCACGATCCTCAGGTCGGACACTCAACTGTAAGAAAGCTTGTTTTATATCAGCTATAACTCCTATTGCTCCAGTACGAAACCTTAAAAGGAGGGGGTAAATCTGCTCTGAAAGACTTGGTCCAACACTTAAACATTCATTCAAAGATGCGTAACCTGATCGTTTGAAGGAAGCATCAAATACGGGACGAACTTTAGTTGTAGTACTTGATGGTTTAATGACTGGCCTATGGGGAAGGTAATGGCCGGGTTTCGAAATTTCATTTTCTGGTATAGATTCTATAATGCCATCCCTTTGCCATTGTCTCAAAACATCATGGTAAGCCTCGAAAATATTTTCTTTTAGTAAACGTTTTGTTACTGAACGCAATCTCGATTCCGCAACATCATACATATTATACACAGGTGGATGGCCAGTCAACCAAGGTAAGGCGACTTCGTATCTGTGATCCTTTCTCTTAACTGTTTCTTGAAAATGGACTAAAGTCTCTTCTTCCAACAACTTCACAGCTTTATGTTCTGTGGGTTCGACAATACCTAAATTTTCTAATTCCCAAATCTTAGGTATTTCAAAATTTTGTAAACAAAAGGTTACCATGTTTACTGTAGTTGTCTTCTTCTCACTTCCCAGAATACTCCATCCAAGGCTAGTTTCAATAGCAGATATACCTGATTTTAACACTTCGATTCTTCCGGTTAGTATTCTTCCAAGTACATCAGCCCCAAGCAGCAATCTTATAGGAGGATCTTCTTCTCCAATATCAGTTAAGACGATGCCATGATTTTCAAGTTCAGCTAGCAAATGCTTATCACGTACTCTTGGCAGCATTGTGCAAATTTTTGGCTGATCAAGCACTGACACTTGGCAAGAAAACTCTTTATCGATTCTCTCAAGGTTGATTAAATAGCGATAATGATTAGCTTCAGGAGTTCGTCCTCCTCCAAATAAACCTTGGGATAAGACTTCCTTCCCTGTAGGTGAAAGTCTAAGTTCTCTTGCTAAGTCCTTTTCTATGTAAGAAAGATGAGAACCGTCGTCCAATAAAGCTCGTACATACTGACTTCTTCCTCCATTTTTCAATCGTAAAACAAGAGTTTTCAAATAGATCGGTTTTGTAGAGGAAGGAATCGTAAAGAGTGTGGTTATAGTTTCTTCCTTCTTATCTTTTTTAGGAGGAACATTACTTCTAGAGTTAGGCAAATCAGGACATAAGATTGCATAGTGTCTCTTTGAACAAATGACACACCGTACATTACTATGACATTTTTTAGCCATGTGCCCTTGTTTTAGGCAAACTAAACAAAGTCCCTTCCGTAAGACACTTGACTTCTTTTCTTCTATAGTCATCGTACCAGCTTTACCACAATCTTGACTTAAGTGAAAATTTTTGCAAAAAACGCACTGAATTTTTCCTTGTGTAGCAGATATGAGAGCAGAAGCAGAAGGAATTTCAGGCTTTTCTGAATTAACTACTTCTTTTTTAACCTTACTTTGGCACCCAAATCCAGATCTTGCCAAATTAATCATTTCTTCACCATTAACTTCCTGCCTTAAGAAAGCCATAAGATTTTCCAAAGATCTTTGACTGTTTTCTGGAAGCCCTGCGTCTTTATTCAAAATGCTGGATGTTCTATGCCTCTCCCAAGCTCTCAACACATCCTCAGGAAGGCAAGATTCCACTAGAGGCGATAAAAAATCTGCAAACTTATCTTTAGATCTACCTAACGTGTCTAACGCTCGTAGATGCGACTCTAATTGATCATATAAAGTTGTTAAATCAACACACTTCCGTCCACTAACGGCATTTTTCATTACCATCTTAAGTAATTCTCTTACGTAAACTTGAACTAGTAGATCTTTTCTCCCGAATCGTTCCTTGAGTAACTCAATTGCTTCAGGATAATTTTCAGCCGTAGGTGGGAAACTCTTTACTAAAGTGTCAGCTCTAGTTCCGGGTACAATCGCCGAGATCAAATATTGGAATTTGTCTTCAGGTGGCATGTCTTCATCTTCGTGAATTCTAGAAAACTGACTCCAGAATCCCAAGAAAGATTTTATATCGCCATCAAATTTCTTTAATTCTAACTTAGGCAAGCGATATTTTCGATCACAAGAAGATTTAAACGATTGTGAATCAGTTTCGTTTTCGAAGTTTTCAATCTTCGGTCTCAAAGATAGATACCGATCCTTATAAATTTCGACCTCACTAAAATCTTTAGAATACATATCATCTTTGTTTTCATTAAGCAACAGCTCAGAAATAGATTCCTGTGTCGTATCTAAGCGTTGAAATTTATCAGTCAATTGCGTACTTAATTCACGAAGTTTAATAACATCTACTTTCGATTTCGTAATTTCCTCATCAATAGTCTTTGCAGTGATCGTAAATGTTGTGCGTAAAGCTTTCCGTTTCAGTTTCAATGCTTCCATAATTAAAATACTTAAAGAAAGCAATCAAATCTATAAAATAATTTCGTACCTTGTTTATAGATTTCCGTTTAAATTTTTAGAAGCAGTCGTGTCCACGGACGCCAGATGTCACAAATCGTAATACTTTTTAGAGTTTTAATCCTTTATTTAAAGCACAACATTGAATTTCACTGCACAAATACAAATAACTATTTACAAGGAATACTTAGAACTGCAGACATAGCCAGAAAAACGTAACATGTTTTAAATCCGTAATCGAAACTGAAATAGTAAACAGAATGAAGAAGTTGCCAAACCCAAAATTATAATTAATAGAAATACAAGCACATGAAACACTAACAGGAAGTTTTGATAATACAATGACAGTGGCAACAGAATGTGTTCCCCCAGAAATAGAAATAGCATTTTTGGACTGGTTGAAGGAAATGGAAATTGTAAGAAACTTTGAAATTCCAAGATTATATTTTCATGAAATCAATTGGGAATCTTTAGAGGTCCATATATTTTCTGACGCCAGCCCTAAATGTTATGGATCAGTATGTTATTTTCGAATGAAGCATCCAGATGGGTATGAAACGAGGTTTGTTTTGTCGAAATCACGTTTAGCTCCATTAAAAAAGCTTACACTCCCTCGGTTGGAACAATTAGGAACTTTAATTTCAGCACGCATGGGACATTATCTGCGAGACACTTTTCCCCTGTTACGCAACCGTAACATGCATTATTGGACAGACTCACAAATTTGCCTTCATTGGATCAAAGGAAACAGCGACGAGTGGAAGCAATTCGTCCGCAATCGTGTCATGGAAACATGGAAATTAAAGATAAAACAGATCCGAGCAGTTGGCATCACTGTCAGGGAAAGACCAATCCTGCTGATAAACTCACGAGTGGAATTAAGGCTCAAACTCTTGTTAATGATAGTATCTTGTTCCATGGACCTTCATGGCTTCAGAAATGTGACTTCCCATGCTCTGAGACAGGCGCCAAACTGGATACTTTGCATTGTATAGAAGAAGAAAGAAGAAGTGTAGCAGTGTCTTTTCAAACGAATATTGAAACTTTACAGCCTTTACTGAATTTGGAGGACTTCAGTGAATTGAACAAGGTTTTTAGAATCACTGGTTACATATTAAGATTCATAAAAAACTGTAAAGCAACCCACAAACGAGAAACTGGCGTTATCACTACGAGTGAACTAGTTAACGCTGAACGATATTGGATTCGGACTGTGCAGCAAAATGAATTCGAGAAAGAATACATTTGACTTAAAAACAACCTTCCAATTCCCTCTAGTTCCAAACTTTTTACTCTAAACCCAGTTTTGGACTCCAATGATTTAATAGTTTTAAAAGGAAGACTCCAGAACTCCGAATTCAATCATCAATCCAAACATCCAATTATCATCCCCTATAAATCAAGATTCACAAATCTTTTAATAGATATGGAGCACAAAAACTTGTACCATTCAGGTGTCTCCGATACTCTTACCCAGTTGAGAGAACGATTTTGGATCATCCGTGGTAGACAAGCTGGGAAAAATTGTCTAAACAAGTGTTTTAAGTGTAGACGATTTCAAATCAAGCATGGAAATCAAATTGTAGCACCACTACTTGCAGACAGAACCAGTGAAACTGATCCTTTTGAAGTGGTGGGAATTAATTTTGCGGGCCCCTTATACGCAAAGGACCAAGACAAGGTTTATATCGCCTTATTTACATGCGCTGTAACTCGTGCCGTTCACCTTGAAGTTGTCTCCGGATTAAGTACAGAACATTTTCTTCTAGCATTTAGACGTTTCATCTCCAGAAGAGGTATTTGCCGCAATGTTAATTATGACAATGCAATGACATTTAAAAGTGCTGAGACTGAACTTAAAAAACTCTATGCAAACATAACTGAATCTGATATTCAAAATTACTTTGGAAAGAAAGGAATTAAATGGCAATACATTGTTGAACGTGCTGCATGGTGGGGTGGTTATTGGGAGAGAATGGTTCGAATAACAAAAGTTGCATTAAGGAAAATTTTGGGAAGGGCATTAGTTTCTTTTGAAGAGTTACAAACTATCTTGGCAGAAATTGAAGCTATAATTAACTCTCGTCCTTTAACTTATATTTATAATGAACCTAATGAACCATTCCCTCTCACGCCCGCAAACTTCTTAACTGGAAGAAGATTAACTACCTTACCAAATTGGTCAGATAATCAAAATTGCAAATTATTTACCAGTAAAAAGGATTTAATTAAAAAATTTCTTTATAGAGAAAAAATCTTAAATAATTTTTGGAAAAGATGGAAAGGTGAATATCTTCTTCTATTAAGGGGTGCGAATTTCCCCAAACCTGTCAATGTAAAATGTGTATTTAATGTAAATGATGCAGTTTTAGTAGGTGAAGATAAGGTTCCGAGACAGATGTGGAAGCTGGCCAAGATACTGGAAGTCCATCGAGGCAGGGACAACCAAGTAAGAGCGGTGACTTTAAAGACTCCATCAGGGGTCATAAAACGTCCCGTACAGCTTTTGTATAATTTAGAAGTCCAAGAGTAAGTTAAAACATTTTGTTTGAAAAGGGTGAAGAACCTTTATTATTGTTGGTGAATTGTAATGATTAATAGTTAGTGTTATACAATTATAGTTACTATTATGTGTATATTTTGTTTCAAATTCATATTTCTTAAGTATTCAATTTATTTTGTAATGTAAAATTTTAGTTTTTTCATATTTACGTGTATTAATTTTAATATGCGAAGTTTATTTTTTGGCTGATTCTTTGTCGGGGTGGGAGGATGTGGCAACTCAGCCACAGTAAATCCCTAAAGGGGAATGAGAAGCGCATCTTCCCTATTCCGATGGGGAATCTTGCCCAGTTGCTATTTGGATGCGGTCGAATGAAGACCGTATTGGCACCAGAGTATTATGGTGTGAGAATTTATTTTATGGATTATAATGATGAAAATTGTTATTTGTTAATTGTTATTGTTAAAATAAAATATTAAAGGCAATAGGACTTATTAATGAAAGGAAACAAACACGCAACAATTCGTAACGCAACACTACTAACCTCAGTAAGAAGTTTCTTGCTGGGGATATACACCTGGCCCTGATTCAAGAACCCTGGTTGGTTAGGGGGAGAATCAGTGGTCTCAAAGGAACTAAAGGTAAGCTTATCTATTGTACTAATGGTAACGCTAGAACTTGTATACTCTTACATAAAAACATTGAGGTTCTTCCCCTCTCTGAATTTATTCTTAGGGACCTGACAGCTGTGAAAGTCAGACTCAACATAGAGGGTAGGGACAGGGAAATTGTTTTTGGCTCTGGATACCTGCCCTATGAAGAGAAGGCTCCACCCGACCATTCTCTGCACAAGCTCATGAACTTTTGCAGAAATAACAACTTACAGGTAGTCCTAGGACTAGACTGTAATGCTCATCATGTTGTCTGGGGAAGTACGGACACAAATAAAAGAGGTGAGTACCTTTTGGAATTTATTCTAAACTATGGGTTAGATATTCTAAATGAGGGCAACGAACCAACTTTTATTACTGCCAATCGATCTGAAGTAATTGACATTACTAAAGCGACAACGCTGATTAGTAAAAATATCAAATACTGGAAAGTAGATGACAGACCTTCTGGTTCAGATCATCAAAACATCCATTTTGAAATTCACTCTAATGTGTGTCTGGATCGCATATTCAGAGACCCAGTTAGGACGGACTGGAAGAAATTCCAAGAAGAACTGACTGGGTTGATTGAGCTCGGGAACAGACCTATTAGAGACAACTACGATCTAGAAGTTACAGCAGATCTCCTGCAGAGAAGTATTCTAGATTCTTATCATAACAATTGCCCCATTCGCACTAGAAGAGCTAAACTCCAATGCCCTTGGTGGAATGACTCTCTAGCTGCCGAAAGAGCAAATGTTAGAAAACTTTTTAACAAAGCTAAGAAAAATGGTGAATGGGAGAACTATAAAAGGGCCCTCACTATTTATAACAAACTTGTTAGAAAAAGCAAAATTAACTCCTGGAGGAAGTTCTGTGACGAGATAGATTCTATTTCTGAAGGAGCTAGACTCCAGAAACTCCTTAAAAGGGATGAACCTATTTTGGTTGGTACCCTAAAAGACGAGGAGGGTAATTTTGCTGCTTCCGGAAAAGGGGTTATGGAAATTATGACCAGGACCCACTTCCCGGGAGCTAGAGATATTTATAGCAACGAAGGGGAACATTGCATTGGCTCTTTGCAAAGAGTCAATAGCAATCAATGGACCATCGCTAAAAATATCATAAACTACAACATTGTTAAATGGGCAATTTTTGCCTTTAAACCTCTAAAATGCCCTGGGCCTGATGGAGTTATGCCCATCATGATCCAGAAGGCAGAGAAGGTTGTCATACCAATGCTAACTAGAATTTATAGAACTAGTTTGGCCCTGGGATATATACCAAAGACATGGCAAAAGACTAGGATTGTTTTCATTCCAAAACCTGGCAAGGACACTTATGACCAGGCCAAGTCATACAGACCAATCAGTCTTTCTTCATTCTTTCTTAAAATTATGGAGAAAATCATTGATCGGCATATTAGAGATTACTTGGGTAGAAATAGTCCCTTGCATGCTCTTCAATTTGCCTATCAACCCGGCAAATCTACAGAGACTGCTCTACATCAGCTGGTTTCCAAGATTGAAACCACTCTGGATCAAAAGGATATTGCCTTGGCAACTTTCTTCGACATCCAGGGTGCTTTTGATAATACTTCATATCCATCCATCCTCAACGCACTTAGAGGGGCAGGGATTAATCAGACCCTGTGTGTTTGGATTGAGGCCTTAATTTCGGATAGATATATACAAATGAACATCTTCGGTGAATCATTTGAAAAAAAGACTACTAGAGGTTGTCCTCAAGGAGGTGTTCTGTCACCATTACTTTGGAACCTAGTTGTAAATAGCCTTATAAAACATCTAAATGATAAGGGCTATTATACGCAGGGATATGCTGATGACATTGTCATCCTTATCCTTGGTAAAGATTTTGACATAACTTGTCATCTCATGCAGGATGCTCTAAGTTATGTAGGTCAATGGTGCATGGATAGGGACCTGATGGTTAATCCTCAGAAAACCTACCTTGTACCTTTTACACGCAAAAAGAAACGGAAAGGTTTTTTCATACCAAGACTTTTTGATGTTGAAATCAATGTGGCTTCAGAGGTGAAGTATCTGGGCATCTATTTAGACCAGAAACTCACCTGGAATAAGCACATTGATGATAGAATCAACCGAGCAAAGAAAAGCATTATGATTTGCAGGCGAATGCTTGGTAAAAACTGGGGTTTACATCCAAAACTGATGTTATGGATGTACACAGCTTTTGTCAGGCCCATTTTCACATATGCCTGTGTGATCTGGTGGCATAAGGTGGAACAGAAGACTGTGATTGACAGACTGGGGAGTCTACAAAGACTAGCCTGTCTCTGCATCACAGGAGCAATTTCCACCACGCCAACCAGAGCATTGGAGGTTGTGTTGGATCTGACTCCCTTGGACATCTTCATCTGCAGCGTTGCAAGAATGAATGCATACAGAATGAAGCTGCAAAACCACTGGTATGACCAGCCTGTTGCCAAAGGGCACAAGGGCATCACCAGGAAAATTCAAGACCCTACTTTTCTGATGCCATCTGACATCATGGAAAAAACATACATGTTTGATAGGACATTTGATATAGTTTTTCCAACTAGAGAGGAATGGGATGACAACATGTTTGAAACTAAAACAGGAGATCTAATCTGGTACACAGATGGATCACTGAAGAACAGCCTCTCAGGACTGGGAGTTTGTGGCGTGTCACCAAGAATCAGCTTGTCTGTAAGCCTTGGGCGATACGCTTCGGTCTTCCAGGCAGAAGTTTTGGCCATTATCCACTGTCTGCGACTGAATATGAAGAAGGGCTACTACGATAAGCGGATTCTCATTTTCAGTGACAGTCAAGCCGCTTTAAAAGCGCTTAATTCCTTCGAAATCAAATCTAAAATGATTCTGGAGTGTAGAAACCTTCTTACAGAACTGGCAACTAGAAACAGGGTGATCCTTGTATGGGTGCCAGGGCACAAAGGTATCGAAGGTAATGAAAGGGCTGATGAGCTTGCTAAACAAGGATCGTCTTTTGTTCCCATTGGTCCAGAACCTTTTTGTGGGATCAATTTGAAGACCGCAAAAACCAATGTTCTTAGATGGGAAAAACGGAAGATGTATGAAGCTTGGCTCAAATCTCCTGGTCAAACCCACGCTAAAAGTATGATCTGTAGATCATCAGCGAGGATTTCCTATGAAATTCTAAGATGCTCTAGGCAGAAGATACGTTTAATCGTAGGCTTCATAACTGGGCACTACTATTTCAGGAAACATCTCCATAAAATGGGACTGTTTCAGCAAGACCCTATCTGCAGGAAATGTCATATGCAAGAGGAAACGGCCAAGCATATTATTTATGAATGTGAGGCTCTTGCCCTCCCTAGATTAACCTCTTTAGGCATCATCCATACTAGAGAGTTACACCTAGATTCCATTAAAGGGTTATCAGACTTTATTAATAAAGTGGGTGATCCGAGCAAATGGAACTAAGAAACATTGGGTTTGGAGTTAACAGTACAAAATGCTGATAAAAGCAGAGGTGCTCAATGACATACAAACCCAACTCGAAGAAGAAGAAGAAGAAGAAGTGTAGAAAACCAACCATGTTTAAGTGTAATTTTACTTTATAAAATTACATTTGTAACTATTTTAAATTAACCTTAAAAGACAAATATTGCTTTTATTTATAAATTGTGCTTGATAGCAGAATGTACTAATTTTTTTATGTCATTAAATTTTAAAATTATTTTATAGGCTGAAAAAATGCAAACATTGCGATTAGGATGAAAATTGCTGGAAGAAAATACCACAAAGTAATTTTCTTCAATAAAAACCATTTTTTTCTCTCCAAAATTACTTAAATTTATTATTATTTCAGCATACAAAGACTTATGTATTTATATCTTGATTTCAACAAGATAAATATTAATCAATATTAGGATTTGATTCAAAGATTTAATGTTTAATTAAAATACTTTTTACTGTTGAATTAAAAATCTGAGTGTTTTCTTATTGAATATCAAATTTTAAATCAATAATTCAAGATTTTGCTACTTAGCTAGAAAAATTATATCACCCAATTATTTTAATGTATGCTGGTCTAATATTTCAAATGAAGAGCTATTAAAATGTATACTTGAAAATTAATTTTTGTATTTTGTAGTTAAATGGAAGATATGTTTATATCCTATACCAGGTTTGGGATTCTTTCCTGGAGAATCCTCTGGAAGATTTTAATTTGTTGTCTGCTAATGGTTCTAGAATTTGAAGTAAGCATTGTGTTTTAATGAAAAATGATGTTTAAGATTTACGTAAAATGAGTTAGTATGAATTGTTTACATCTTCAGTGATTTAGCATTTAGAATGTGACTGTGTGTGATCTGTGAATGTGATTTTCTGTACATCTAATTTGGTAGCAAATTTCCTACTTCCATAATGTTTGTAATGCTGGATATTTTTTATATTCTTATTTTGTATTATTTTGTTTCATACTCTTACAAAAACCATCTGATCATAATATCTTCAAAATAAATTATTTTTTTAATTACATTTTATATATCTAAGTAAATTTATATAAGAATGCTCATTTTCATGAAAAAAAAAATCATAAATTATAAAAGCAAATGAAACTTTTAATACATTGATTTCATTTCCACTAAAGTTATTTTTAAATCAATATAGTTAAAACCTTTTTGTATGAGAAAAATTTAGTTTATTGTAAAAAATGAAATTAGTAACTAACTGAAATTTCTGAAATTCAAACCCTTTGCTTGTATGTGTATACCCTGAAAGGAAGTTAAGAAGCATGCTCTCAGTGAAATTAAAAACAAAATGATTACGTAAACGAACAAATTTTCTGGAATGAATATTATATGTGTATTTCCATTCAAATTCTGTTGATTAATTTGATTTAATAAATGATGTTCTCATTTAGATTTAAACAGAATTATCAATATTCTTCTATTTTTAATTGTATTCCTTTAAAGTTATTTTGCAGGAATTCACTTTTCTAGACTTCAAAGACTTTACTGGCAAAAATAAACTGAATTGCATCTACGTTTCACACAATAACCTGATTTTTAGTTCTATTAAATATTTGTCTTCTTTATTAATTTAATTTGAATATTATTAAAAATCACCATTTGATCACAGTTAATATCATTTATTTATTAAATGTTGATTGGAAATTCATTTTTACTGTAGTGTTTCATATTCTGCTCTGCTATGCATGAAAAATTGCTTATGATGGGCTGAACCTAGTTTCAAATAAATTGAAAAAATAATTTGTTTTATAAATAGTTAGCTTTTTATATTTATAAGATTTTAAATTATTTATTATGCTTTAATTATTTTGGTTGATAAAGTTGAATTGTATGTTAAAGATAAAATGTGTACCGCATTTATAAATTCTAAATTTTGTTTCCTTTTCAGTTAAATGAGAATAACAAATTCATATGCTTGAGGATGAAATTAAATTTAAAATAAGCAAATTAAAATTTTTTTAAATTTTTCTGTATTATTTATGCTTATTTGGAACTAATGTAGAGCAAGAAAAAATAAATCCTTTAAAGGATTGAAAACATGGCAATTTGTTACTACTGAGTGCAAATTGTAAATAAACATTTCATGTATTAAATTTTATTAAGAGTTTACTGTTGTAAAAATGATAAAAATGTTTAATCAAAACATTTAATATATTCCTTCGTAAATAACATTTATGTTTATATTGAGCACTAATATGTAAATTAAATTCTATATTTGATTATTTAAGTTCTGTTCTTTCAATGGCATTGTTAAATTTTACCTATTAATCTAACTCTTGTTTTGCTAATTTGAAGATTCATTACAAATTTTTAACATTTTGTAAATTCAGTTATTTAATCAATTCCAAAGGGTAAAAGATTAAATAGTAAATTTTTCCCAGAAATTAGTCCCTTAGGTTTTGCATATATGTAATTAAAAAGATTAACATTTCTAAAATTGGTATTATGATATTTGGCATGTCATAGATCTAAACTGGACAAAAATAAGACGTCTACTGGACGAAATTGTGTCATATGGGGCTGTTACTATACCATAGTTGATTTGATTTTGTATTGTTTAAATAGTTATTTTTTTATATATAAATGCTTTATTAAATGTAGGAATATATTAGATTTATTTTTTTAAAACTTATGTGAATTATATGCTGTAAATAATAATGATTATTATGACTATATAATGTATGGATGTTGCCAAAATTAATACAGTAATTTCAAATTTAAATTATAAAATGTTTTTAATTATAAAATATTTATATTTTTATTTGTTTTGTTTCATTGCTACTTTTTGAGCTTGTCTGGGGGAACTTCTTCCGGGAATTGCACCATAAGCATCATTAAAAAATTGATGACCAATGAACTTGCACCTGAGTTCAGTTATTTTGGTACTAGGGATAAAAAATCCTTTAATGGACTAAATATGAAGCAGTTAGCTTTTGGTAGCTGCAATATTTGAATAAGCATGTCATTGAAAGTTTTATTTTGTAGAAATGATGAAAAAATACACTTCTCATAAAAAATAATTTTTAATGAAATATATTTATGTATGTGCTAATATATAAATTCAATTCTGTTTGATTATTTAAGCACTGTTTTCTTTATAAAAATAATGTTCAATTCTATCTGATAATTTGAAGGTTTTTGTAACATATTTTAAACATTTTTTTAAAAAGTTATTTAATCAAACACAAAGGTTACCATATTTACAGAGCTGATATTTCTCAGAAATTGAGTTGCTAAATAGGTATTTAAAACATTTACTGAATTAAAATATAAATATTTCTAACAATGTTATTATAAAGTTATTTAATGTCTTAAATTAGTGAAGGAATTTTTTGATATTTTTCTGATTAATTTACGCTGTTTTTTACTAATGAAATTTACATCCAATCAGTTTTGTGTATTAATCAGAGTGATAAGAAATAAATTAAATATTGATGAAAATTGTCTTTTACTATTTTATCTGAGGTTATTAATCTAAAATGTTAATCGTTATTGTTAATTATTTTAAATGTACTTTATTTATAGATGCTGTGTGGCGAACTCCACAATATTCAAAGGCAACCGATGGTGAAATGGAAACTGCGATAATGAACTGATTACGTCATGCAAAAGCAAGATTTATTAATGAAAGAATCAAACATTTCAGTTAATTAATATTTCTGTATAATGTAAATAATTAGAATAAAAATTGTCTGCATTAAAAATAAATTCTATTAGTTTGTTATATTTTTCTTGAATTAATTAAGATTTACACTCTCTTGCTGGAATGTTTTCTTAAACAAATTTTAAGTTTTACAAAGAAAAAATTCAGCTTTTAAACAATGAAATAAGTAATTTTCAGAATTTTTTATCATAATAATTTAGAATATTCAATCGAGTGGAAAATTTTAGTTAAATAAAAGTTTCTTTTTTATCTTTTACAAAAAAAGACATTGTTGAAATTATATCTAATTAGTTAAAATATTAGGCTGAGAAATAAATGATTCTTATAAATTTCTCTTACGACAATAATTTGCCTGATATTAAAATGAAAAAAAATTATCTAAAAATTTTACTAATTTATAAAAAAACTCTACAAATAAAAATATCCTTGACTATTTTATTATTACTCTCAAGTTATAATAATAATTCATATATTTATGCATTCACTGGAAACTTCTAAGAAGTAATTTTAACTTTCCCCAAGAAAAAAGAATCGTTTTATTTTAAACAATAAGAAGATACATTTTCAAAAGGTTAACTATAAAATAATGAGCATAAAAATAATGCTAATTTATCAATTGTGAGTTTTTTATTACATTAACTAAACTTGAACAGTAAATCTGTCAAAAATCTAGGATATTTGACTGAAAATTAAGAAAAATGTGATGCTAAAGCAATTTCATAAGTAACAAGCTAATTAAAAATAATTTTCTCTGTCTAATGGACAAAAAGATATGAGCCACTAAGATAGATGAGGGATTATTTCAAAATCTTCACACATCTAGAATACATCCATAAAACTACCTAGTATTGAGCAGAGCGTATGAATACATACAAATTTCGTCCATGAACCATCCACTGGCAACGTTTCGTAGGCGTATAGTGGACGTAAAATGGGTGGATATTTGACGTGTCATGGATCTAAAATGGACCAAAAAGAGACGTCTACTGGATTAGAGTACATCCCGCTCATGTCATATCGACGTCTACTGGACTAAATTGTGTTGTATGGGCTGTCAGCAGTTTAGGGAACAAGTATATAATAACTATTATATACATGTCATCAAAATATCCAGATGCTATTCCCACTCCGAATTTATGTTCTACTATTGTAGATGCACTACTACAGATTTTCAGTCGTCTTGGTATCCCTAGAGAACTACAAACTGACCAAGGGATGCCTTTTGTGAGTGTACTTACGTCAGAAGTTTTGTACAAGTTTGGAGAGCGAGTTGTGAGAAGTTCTGTCCGCCATCCTCAAAGCAATCTGGTGGAAATGATGCATCGAACTTTGAAGCAAATACTCTGAGTGCTTTGTTTAGAATCTGGAGAAGACTGGGAGAAAGTTTTACCACATGCACTCTTTGCGTTGAGAACAGTGACGCACGATAGTACTGGTTACAGCTCAGCTGAGGAGCTTGTTCATGGCCGGAACTTGAGGACTCCAATGATGCTATTATATGAGAACTTAACAGAGCAAACTGAAGAAGAAAATGATGCTGTTTCATATGTTTCTGAACTTTAAATCATATAAAGCATTGTCAGGACCTTGCTGTAGAAAATATGCAAACAGCAAAAGAAAAACAGAAATTGTGGTATTATAGAAACGCTGAAAAGCGACAATTTAAAATTTGCGATCTGGTTCTTGTTGTGGCTCTATCAAAACCAAACAAAAATTGTCCGTGAATTGGGTTGGTCCAGGGGAAATCGTTAAGCAACTTTCAGAGATAAATTACGTTGTTAATTTTCCGAACAGTGACAAAAGCCAAGTTTACTATGTGAATATGCTAAAGCCGTATCTTCAGAGAGAAGAAAATGTTAATTTGATGTTTTTAATCACTGAATTTTTAATTTGATGCAATTATCTGAAATTCAAATTTGTGAATTTTGTGAACTGATTACAAAATACTCTAACACTTTTTCAAATGAGCCTGGTTGTACCGATCTGACTGAACATGACATTGAACTAGATTCTGATAGACCTATCTGTGCCAAACCTTATAGACTTTCATAGAGGCAGTCTGAAATTTTGAAAGCCGAAATAGAAAAAATCCTGAAGCTAAAAGTGATAAAGCCAAGAGAATTTGATTTTACATTTCCTCTTATCTTGGTAGAAGCTCCTGGAAAGGAAGCAGGACCTTGCATCGATTATCGACGATTAAACAAAGTGACCAAAACAAAGTTTTTCCAACTGCCTAATATAGAAGAGTTGATAGAAAAGTATCTGTTGCGAAATACATTACAGTTCTGGATTTCACCAGAGGTTACTGACAGATACCTTTGAGTAAAAATGCACAAAGATATGCAGCGTTCGTGACTAATTTCGGAACATACAGACCTTTGCGCCTTCCATTTGCATTGAAAAATGCACCATATGATTTCAGTCGACTTATGGCTAGTATATTAAATGGATGTGAAAAATATGCAATACCTTATTTTGATGATATAGCTATATTTTCCCAGCACTAGGAGGATCATTTAAAACATCAAGAGGACATATTTATTAAGCCAATGAAAATGTGGCGAAGTTGTACATAAAACCATCGAAGTGCCTATTTGCCCAAGCTTACGTGAAATACCTTGGACATTTGGTAGGATAGGGTGAAGAACGCCTGGCGAATTGAAAGTTCAAGTTATCAAAGATTTTCCTATTCCTGTAAACAAAACTGAAGTCCTAAGGGTTAACTGGTTATTATCGAAAATACATTTTTAACTTTTCTGTAATAGCAGTTCCTCTAACCAACCTGTTAAAGGGCAAGAATAGAAAATCAACTATCTATTGGAATAGCTCTTGCCAAAGTGTCTTCCATGAATTGAAAGAAAAACTTTCTAATAAACCCATATTGTACAGCCCTGCTTTTACACAACAATTTATTACTCAGTGTGACGATTCAAATATTGGAATTGCAGTTGTGATGTCGCAAGTGATTAGAAACGAAGAACATCCTATCATGCATCTAAGTAAGAAATTTTCCCCTACGGAACAAAAATACAGCACTACCTAGAAAGAATGTGCCGCTATAGTTTTTGCTGTGCAAAAATTAAAATATTACTTGGATGGTCACCAAAGTTTTATAATACAAACAGATCATAATCCTCTAGTGTGGTTGGAAAAGAATACTGTAACTAAACGTAGACTTTTACGATGGACCTTGATTTTACAGTCCTTTAACTACGAAATAGTTCATCGTAAAGGAAAACAACATCAGAATGCTGATAGTTTGAGTCGTATCCCTTAAAAATTTGAAAATTTAAACTTAAATATATAATTGAAGGGTACATTTTGGTATATATTTTCATGTGTCTAAATAAAATTTGTAAATATTCTTTTTATTTATTTTATTTATGTGTTTTTAAAGCGTTCATTAATTAGGGATGAGATGAGTGCATTTCTTAGCGTAAGGTACTACTTAGATAGAACTGGTACGTATATAAATATATGTGTGTATTTCTAAACATTACTGAACATTTATGAACTATACTATTTGGTTTTCCTGACTTGAATCGAAAATACAAAACTTTTCATTCCATGAAAAGTTTCCTCTCCCTTTTTTTTTTAAGAAAAAGTATAGCGGGCTGTTCGGCTGGATTCGAAAAGTGATTTAGAACGGTGATGAGAATGTTATGGTGGTGTTTCTATTACAAAATGTTCCTGTAAATTAATGTTGTATTATGTGCAATCATAGATGATAGTAAAAAAAATTGATTGCTAATATGTGGTGTGTTAAATTCTCGGTGTAAATTTAATTCAGCGACAGAACAACGTATCTATAGTCATTAAATTCTATGAAGTTGGGAATTTTTAACACTAACAACTAATCTTGAAAAAATCTTTATTTCAAAATAAGAAAAAAATTATGTAGTAGATCATAATTTCTTAATCTCTGAATACAGTTTACGAAATTCTTAAATTAGAATGTTTTTTATACGTTCATAATTCCGAAACCTATATTCGGTTTCTTTTTCAAATTTGATGTTTAGTTGTTATTTCTATAATTACATGTTATCATGAATCCATATAATCACTATCTGGTGTTCAAATAAAACAAGAAACAACATGCCATTTTTTAATATTAAACATTGGAAAATTTTTCTTGAAATACACTTTCAATGTTGCTTCCGATAAAGAGATAAGAGATTTTTATAAGCACGGAAACTTAAAAAAAATTAGGATTCTTACGGAAAATAGCGTAAATAAGTTATATCTAAAAAGCTTACCTTAGTGAAATTTGTCTGAATTAATGATTCCTAAATCAAAAGATATAACATCAACACAAATTATTTGGTGAACAATTTGAAACTAAAATGAAAAATTCTAATACGTAAAAATGGAATTGACCAGTATAATATTTGAAAAATTTTATCAGAAAAATGTCTATCTTCTTTTACACATGCACAAGGTTTGCAGTGCAAAATAATAATATAGCGTTACAAATCTTGAGCAAGGAAGGCAAATTTTAAAAAAGTCACGTCTGTCGGAAACAATTAAAAGAATATTATTTTTAGAAGGAATTAAACTATGTAAACTTATTATTATGGAAATATAAAAGGAAGAAGATTTTCTTTTGTAGCAAGTTTTTCCAGTTGTTCCCTCTCCTTTTTCCTGCTTTTTCTTCATCAACAATTCTTTCTCACTTTCAAGTGAGAAGTTTTCCGTTTGTAGCAAGTTCTTCCAGATTTCCTCTCCTTTTTTCTGCTTTTTTTTCCACCAACAGTTCTTTCCCACTTCCACATTTGAATCTTCAAGGTTTAGTGGTCAACACGACAATAATTATTATGTTTAAATAAATTTTTCTAATAAAGTTAAAATTTCGATCGAAGTTAAATTGATATTTTCTGGGAAGTTTTGTTTGTCTTAGCGAGTATTTAACACCCCTCTCCAAATGGAGGACGGAGTATGATAGACTCTTTGTCTATTTTCACTACGAAATTGCATTTATTTCGAACAAAATGATACGTTATTAGTGTCATTTAGTTATTGAAATATAATATTCAAGTTTAAATTTTCAATATAAAATAATTTATAACTGTTTTAATAAAAGTTATTTGAATATTAGAGAATAATATTCATTATTGTACAAAATGAGTGCATTATTCATTAAAATAATATTCACATTGTTCTTAAATCGTTTCTATTTTTTAATATTTATTATTATAATTAGAAGAGGAAAATCATTCTATTTTTAATATTTAGGATAATTTATATTAAGTTTTATAAAAATGAGGATTACAGAGAAGAGTAGAAATAATTGGGTCGATTTCTGTGAATTAATAGAAAGATATATATAAAAATTGGAGCAAAAAATATTAAAAGATGTATGTAATGTATTTTCAAGAGCAATATTTTTAAGAAAAAATATGCATTTTTCATAAGAATTTTATGTGAAAAGTATAATATAGAAATTAATTTGTGACGAACTGGAAGGTATGGATCATTTGAAGTAAATTTCTTGCAATGTCTGTAATAAGCTGATATTTTACAATAAAATATACGTTATATCCAAAATATAAAGATGAAAATAATAATCCGGATATGTAAAATAAATTTATAGATTTATTAAACAAATTAAATGGTGACAAAATTTTCTTATATTTTAGAATTTCTCATTTTTATTCATGTTTTTCTACAGAATAGCAACGTGTAAGGCCTTGATTTTACTGGAATCCTCTTAATAGAAAAGTATGTTTTACCGAAATAAAATTAGAGGTTAAAAGGAAAATACATTTATAAGTATACACACAAAAATTGGGATCTCCTGCTATTTTTTACATTTTTGCTTTGTTAAACTACACAGTGTTGTTTAACAACGCAAAAATGTGATTTAATTCTAAATTTAATTAAATCAAAATATTTCATTTCTAATTATACTGTCAAAGTACTACATAGTATTACATAAACTCTAGGTTACGACTTGCACAGTTATAAAATTTATATATTTTATTATTTACTACTCATAATTTAAAATTAATTGCCGATATGTTTACATCTCCAAATTTATATTTTACCAAATTTAATTATTGATAACTAGGATTAACACTCATGTTTTTTAAAATTAACTGCTGATAAAAATTAATTTCTTTTATTATTATTTTTTATTTCCTAACTACTTTAATTCTATATTATACAAACTTCATTATTCGCCAATAGTTTGTAATTGTAGTTTGAAAAAAATTATATGATTATCGTTTATATTAATTTCTCATTAAAGAATGCAAAATAATACATTTTAACAATGGTAATTATTTCATTTATGTAAGATGCAACAAAACAATTTTAACTGATATTTTACAATAAAATATACGTTATATCCAAAATATAAAGATGAAAATAATAATCCGGATATGTAAAATAAATTTATAGATTTATTAAACAAATTAAATGGTGACAAAATTTTCTTATATTTTAGAATTTCTCATTTTTATTCATGTTTTTCTACAGAATAGCAACGTGTAAGGCCTTGATTTTACTGGAATCCTCTTAATAGAAAAGTATGTTTTACCGAAATAAAATTAGAGGTTAAAAGGAAAATACATTTATAAGTATACACACAAAAATTGGGATCTCCTGCTATTTTTTACATTTTTGCTTTGTTAAACTACACAGTGTTGTTTAACAACGCAAAAATGTGATTTAATTCTAAATTTAATTAAATCAAAATATTTCATTTCTAATTATACTGTCAAAGTACTACATAGTATTACATAAACTCTAGGTTACGACATGCACAGTTATAAAATTTATATATTTTATTATTTACTACTCATAATTTAAAATTAATTGCCGATATGTTTACATATCCAAATTTATATTTTTCCAAATTTAATTATTGATAACTAGGATTAACACTCATGTTTTTTAAAATTAACTGCTGATAAAAATTAATTTCTTTTTTTATTATTTTTTATTTCCTAACTACTTTAATTCTATATTATACAAACTTCATTATTCGCCAATAGTTTGTAATTGTAGTTTGAAAAAAATTATATGTGATTATCGTTTATATTAATTTCTCATTAAAGAATGCAAAATAATACATTTTAACAATGGTAATTATTTCATTTATGTAAGATGCAACAAAACAATTTTAAGTAAAAAATGCCTTTCACGTAAATAAATATTGTAAAAGCATTCGTAGAGTATCTAAGATGTTCTCCCATGGAAAAATGTTGCCGTTGCCTCGGAGGGGGTAAGACTTCTGAAAAAACGGAAATAGAGTTCACATACTAAAGCTGTCACTAGCCTTAGAACGGCCACTATCGAGATACGAAGATTCAGAGAGAGGGCAATAGAACCTACCATCTGTGTATTAATTACGATAATATTCCACTAACACAAAAACATATTTTTGTCTGTCCCTCCATTTCAAGATCTTTGGCTCAACTTGGGGAAATCCCCACGAAATCGAAAAGAGTCCAATCTCCGAAAACACCAAAAAGATAGCCAGCACAAAAAGATATTCTGCACACTCTTGGTTATCTTTAGTTCTCCCTATGGACGCGACACCAACCAACCATTAAAGAAGCTTGTTATTAGTTTTATAAATTAAGATGTGAGTTACACAAAATACAGAGAAAATGATAAAAAGTAGACAATTTGACTTGGTAGCCTAATATTGAGAGTTATTCTAGATTCCAATTACAGTTGAACTAAAATTTTCCGAATTCCGTTCATCCGAATCTCTGATTATCCAAATCGCTTTCAAAAAGAAAGAAAAAAAAATTAGACTGAAGAAGAGAAGGAAAATGAGAAAATGCAAAAGCTCATGAAAAAAGGAGAAGGATGAGTATGATGTATCACTTGAGCAATTTAGAAACCTTTATTTTGAAAATTCCTTTATGTACAAAAATTAGTGTTTAAGATAAAAGAGAATGGATTATGAATTCGATCCTAGATTTTAAATGACCAGTGATGGTAAATTTATTTAAAGTGTTGAGGAAGAAGATGACCTCAATGTCCAAGTTGAAGCAGACACGGAACTATCAGCTAATGAAGCATTTGCCTGCTTTGAAGTGGTAAACCATTATCTCGAGTGTGACCAAGTGCAAATTCTCACCGCCACGCGGATGCGCGATGTATGCGCAACTTGGCTATCCGAAACGTGTGAAGGCGTCAACGCCTTTCTGTGATCGAGATGTTCGGCAAGCAATGGCTTTCATAATCTTTTCAAAAGTAAAAAAGCAGGATTTTGACCACATGAGTTGTCTCTCTACAGCACCAATGGTATCAGTATTCTCGTTCGTGAGGCTTACTGGCTCACGTTTTAAAAGATAGGAACAAACTACTGTCACCCGCTTTCGAAGTGATTAAAATTTCTGAAGGCTTCAAAATTTTCCAGACTTATGCCAAATGTTTCGCTGAACAAGTTACTCCAGAACAAATCTTTCAGTGCCTGAGGCTATCCAAACAAGATTTATATGACGGTCCTTTGATGGGGCTAGATTTTTTGGGGGGTATGTTATGAAACTGGTCTAGCACTGCTGGCCGAAGGGGATATGCAACAACAACATGACTTTCATTTACAGCACCGTATATGCATACTGTATAAGAATATAGCACTTGTAAGTACCTTAATGTATAGAAGTATTGTATTTTCATTTAATTGATAAAAAATTATTTTTGTTTAAAAATATTTTTTGTCCCATTTTTAACGTACAGGAACTAAAACTGACCCTATTTTCAAAAAATTCCAATTAACCGAAATCCAAATGGGGTCCAGTCCCAATTGATTCGGATGATTGGAGTTCTACTGTAACAATAATATAGACCAAAACAAGAAATACCAAACTATATAAAGAAATTTCATTCATTATAAGACCAAGATTGGCTCCCAATATGGGATCAAAATTATAGAATGGCCGATATAGACCACTTTTAAACGAATATCAGTTCAAGATTAGTTTATTCATAAGGTTATTATTCAAAATAAATAATTTGACATAATAATATTATTATAATATTTGATTATTTGTGGAAGGAACAATTTTTCAAATGAGCCAATTATGTTTTAACTCTTATATAATTTAATTAACATTAACTATAAAAATTCAATATACCACAGTACTACTTAAAATGAATAAAACTGGAAAATGTTTTTATTATATCAGGAAAAAAAAACATTGTAAATTGATTTTTATCAATAGATTATGACATTCTTAGTTTTTCAGAATGCAGTTTCAAATAAAATAATATAATCCTAGTGTTTAAGAACATCTCTTTTTTGATTTTTCTGTTATAAACCAGGACATCTGCATAAATAAAATAAGCTTTAAAAAATGGAAATAAACTTGAAATAAATCTTATAATAATGCAGATATATTCTTTAAAACTGCAAGGCCTCTAACTGTTATGATTAAAAAGATTTTTATGCATGCAATAGTATTTTTTTTCCCGTTTAATGTGTTATAATATAAAATATATTATTTCATTTCAAAAAACAACTCTTCTAAAGATTTATCTCAGCACATTTATTAACTTATGAAATATAAAAACGTTTTGATTTGAAGCTAAATGAAGCTTCTTATGTGGTAATTATTTTAAATCAATAGTTGATTCCACTTAAGTAAAATAAAATAGACATTTGCTTTGAAATTTGAATGAGATTATTATCGCGTTTCTGTAACTTTAGATAATATTTTTATTCATAGATGGCAGCTGTATAGTTTCAAAATTACATATATATATTGTTACAAATTTGTAAATAATGATTATATTTGTCTTAAAATATCTCAGACAGATCAGAAATTCTCACATTTTGGGCAAAAATTGCGGTATTTAGACGTGTTGTAGTTTAAAAGCGGATTTCCTAATGATTTAGCGACTTGGCGACAGTTGGCGAGATTCTTGGCGACTTGGCGACGGTTGGCGAGATTTTTGGCGATTTGGCGAGAAATCGATACTTCTGGAAACATCCATCACCTAAGCTCTAGGACCAATATTTTTCGAGATAGCCTAGAAGCTTCCAGAACCTTGGCGAAATTGGTAGATTTCTCCGCCAAGTCAGGTATAAATACCGCAGCCCGACATGGAAGAGTTTTAGTTTTGTGTAGACAGTCAGTTAGTGAAGACGATTAGTTGTGACTGCTAGTTGTTCTCTGTCTGAGGTATTTGAGACCTGTGATTAGAAGCTGTTTCTTATTGTATCCGACGAATTGTAGCTGTATAATTGTGATTGTTACAGCGGGAATTTCGTTTATCTAGTGAGATTTTTTACGAATAAAAGTCTTGTGTTCATTAAGTGGTTGCTTTATTCAACTCTCAATCGACACGAACCCGTGGAGCTCGGTACAACTGGTGTCAGAATCGGGGTTGAAGAGTTGATGCAGCGTGTCACAAGAAAAATGGATATGGATTTAATGAAAAGTCTTCTCGAAAAATTAGCGGAGCAGATGGCTGAGATGAAAACTGGACAAGAAGAGATGAAAGCTGGACAAGAAGAGATTAAAACCGAGATGATGAAAGAGATAAAATCTGGACAGGAGGAGATGAAAGCTGGACAAGAAGAGATGAAAGCTAGACAAGAAGAGATGAAAGCTAGACAAGAAGAGATGAAAGCTGGACAAGAAGAGATTAAAGCCGAGATGATGAAAGAGATAAAATCTGGAAAGGAAGAGATGAAAGCTGGACAGGAGGAGCTTAAAAAGGAACTTAAGAAGGACATTGTAAGTGTTAAAGAAGAATTCTCCAACATCATTCAGGAGAAGATGAATGCAATGGAAGATAAGGTAACTTCAGTAGAAACTAAAGTTCTGGAGATAGAAGAAAACGTGGAAGAAGCATTAGACAATATCAATAAGGAGATTGAAAGCTTGAAGAAACAAATGTCAAACAGACATGAGGAACCCAACGTGGCATTTGTGCCATCCCTAGCCAATATTAAACTCTCAACATTTGATGGGAAATCATCCTGGCAAGTATACAAGACCCAGTTTATGATGGTAGCGGAAGCTAATGGATGGAATCCCCGAGCCCAAGCTTTTCACCTGGCGGCTTCTTTAAGAGGAGACGCGGCTGACATCCTCGAGACGCTTCCGGAGGAGCAGAGGCACGATTTCCAAGCCCTATCGAGTGCGCTTGAGCTGCGGTTTGGAGATAAGTGCACTAAAGAATATAGCAGACTACAGTTAAAGTCCCGCTATCAAAAAGCGGGTGAAAGTCTGCAAGAATTGGCTGCCGATATTCAGCGACTTTCCCATCTAGCATTTTCGGACTGCCCAGCTGAGACACGTCAAGATCTGGCTCTCCATCACTTCATCGATAGTGTGCGGGATCCGGAGATACAGAAAACACTTAGAATCGCCGATGTCAAAGATATCGGATCTGCCCTAGTATACGCACATAAGATAGAGGCTGCCCAGCAGGCCGCGCGTAAAGACCGGCACTCAATCAGAGCCGTCTCTGCTACTGATACGGACTGTGATCTAAGAAAGCAAATCGAAGATCTGCGGAGAAAATTTCGTAACTTAGAATTGAGTAAAGGTGGCAGAAACACGAAAATCCAGTGTTGGACTTGCGGTGCAGTCGGACACGTTCAGAGAGACTGCCCAAAACGAAAAGATGATGGAAATGATCTTCGTCAGAAGCCCCATTTCAAATTGTTTCATATTTCTTCTGTAAGTAGCGGCGACAACGGACTTTTCGTTATGGGACATGTCAACGAAGTTCCCTGCAGAATGATAATCGATACTGGAGCCAACGTAACTATCATTAGGACAGATTTGGCCCGCAAACTTAGTGAGAAACTCATCTGGACGCCGCCCGGCATTACCCTCCAAACTGTGACAGGTGACAAGATTAAAGTGCATGGAAAAGTAAATCTAAACATTGCATTTGGTAATGCCGTGTACCATCATATGGCATATGTCGCTGATATAAATGACGAATTTATTCTCGGATTGGACTTTCTCAAAGAAAACCATTTCAAGTTAGATTTTAAAAATAATGAACTACACTCATGTTCTGAAGACATAGCGATTTTTAAGACGAAATATTCAGATATTAAAACAGTCCATCATATAACTGCAAAGAGTGAAACAACATTACCACCAAGAACTGAGACAATAGTTTGCGGAGCTCATTCAGAAGATAATAATTTTCATTATGGATTGACTGAATATCCAGATTCCGACAATAGCGTTAAAGGAGTACTAGTGGCTTCTTCACTCGTCGACCTTTCACGAAATGTAATCCCGGTAAGAGTTGCTAATCTAAGTAATAAGGTAAAACTTATAAAAGAAGGAGAAGTGCTAGCGACTTGCACTCCAGTGACCTGTATTAACCGAAATTGTCAAGCCACACTATCTGAGCCTCCTGACACTCTAATTAATGAACTCCTACAGAGAGCAGAGTTAGATGATAAACAGAGGAATGCTGCAAGAAATTTATTATTAGAATTCGGAGATCTCTTTTCCAAGAAATCAGATGATGTTGGGCGAACCAAATTGACGCAGCACCGAATCAATACAGGAAATCATCCACCCATTAAACAACATCCTAGAAGATTGCCATTCGCTAAGCAGGAAGAGGTGGACAATCTTCTGATGGAAATGCAGCAGAATGACATTATTGAGCCATCAGAGAGTCCTTGGGCTTCGCCTATTGTTTTAGTACGGAAGAAAGATGGTTCTACTCGATTCTGCGTTGACTATCGTCGGTTAAACAACATCACTAAAAAAGATAGTTACCCTCTTCCTAGGATTGACGATACACTTGATGCTTTATCCGGAAAACAATGGTTTTCGACTTTGGATCTCAAGAGTGGTTATTGGCAAGTAGAGATACATCCTGAGGATCGAGAAAAGACTGCATTCACCACAGGACAAGGACTTTGGCAGTTCAAGGTTATGCCATTTGGGCTTTGCAATGCACCTGCAACGTTTGAGCGCCTGATGGAGACAGTATTACGAGGACTTTCCTACGAAGCCTGTTTAGTATATTTGGACGATATCATTATTGTAGGGCGCACATTCGAAGACCATTTAAGAAACATCCGAAAGGTGCTGGAAAAATTAAAAATGGCCAACCTGAAGCTGAATCCTTGCAAATGTAATTTATTCCGACGTGAAGTAAGCTATCTGGGACACATTATCTCTGCTGAAGGTGTAAGAACAGATCCTGAAAAGATATCTGCAGTTAAGGATTGGAGTCGTCCAAAAGATGTCCACCAATTAAGAAGTTTTCTTGGACTATGCACGTATTACAGGAAATTTGTTAAGGGTTTTTCACGTATTGCCAGACCCCTTCACAAGTTGACAGAAGTTAAACAGAGATTTCTATGGACAGATGAATGTGAGAAAGCTTTTAAACAACTGAAGGAGGCGTTGACATCTTCACCCGTTCTTGCATATCCCCAGCCCGGAAAATTATTCATTTTAGATACGGATGCCAGCAATGAAAATATCGGAGCTGTTTTGTCGCAGGAAATTGATGATAAAGAATATGTCATTGCTTATTGGAGTAAATGTCTATCGAAACCAGAGCGGAATTATTGTACAACCAGGAAGGAATTGCTGGCAATCGTCAAAGCCATAGAACATTTCCACCATTATCTCTATGGAAGAAAGTTCTTGCTCCGGACCGATCACGCATCCTTAACCTGGCTTTTAAATTTTAAAAATCCAGAAGGACAGGTAGCCAGATGGATTCAACGACTCCAGGAGTTTGACTTTGAAATACGTCATCGCAAAGGAACTCTTCATGGAAATGCTGATGCACTATCAAGGAAGCCGTGTAATGAAAGCTGCCGATACTGTTCTAGAGTAGAGAAGAACTATCAGCTGATAAATACTTCGGTACGCCAAGTTACTGTTTCATCTCCATCAAAACCAGACCCATGGAGTGATGAAGGACTTAGGGAAGCCCAAAAAGAAGACCCAGATATAAATCCAATTCTTGAATTGAAAGAATCTTCTAGTATGAGACCAAGTTGGCAGGATATCTCCACCTACAGTCCTGCTACTAAGCAATATTGGGCTCTTTGGGACTCACTCCATATAAGAAATGGTGTCTTATACAGGAAATGGGAGTCCGATGATGGACGTAATTTTAAATGGCAGCTTGTTCTTCCAAAATCAAGAATTTCAGATGTTTTGAAAGAATTGCACAGTAGCTCAACTGGAGGCCACTTCGGAGTAATGAAAACTCTACAGAAAGTTCGAGAACGCTTCTATTGGAGCAAAACGAGACAAGATGTAGAGAAATGGTGCCAATCTTGTGATGACTGTGCGGCACGTAAAGGACCGAAGAAACGTAGCCGAGGAAGGTTGCAGCGGTACAACGTAGGAGCACCTTTTGAGAGGATAGCATTGGACATTTTGGGTCCTTTACCACGATCCTCAAATGGCAACAAATACATACTAGTTGTCATGGACTACTTTACTAAGTGGCCTGAAGCGTTTGCAATCCCCGATCAAGAGGCGACTACAGTAGCCGAGGTTCTAGTGCAACAATGGGTTTCCAGATTCGGCACACCCTTACAAATTCATTCTGATCAAGGGACAAATTTCACCTCTGTTGTGTTTAAAGGAATGTGTCAAATTCTCGGAATAGACAAGACGCAGACCACACCACTACACCCACAATCGGATGGCATGGTAGAGAGGTTTAACAGAACCATCTTGAATAACCTCTCCCTTATGGTTTCCAGAAATCAACAAGATTGGGATTTGAAGCTACCGCTGTTTCTGCTTGCATATCGCAGTGCTGTCCATGAGACTACCGGATATACTCCTTCACAGATGCTCTTTGGTCGCGAACTTCGTCTCCCTTGTGATCTTCAGTTTGGTCGTCCACCGGATACATCTTCATCGCCAGAGGAATACCTTCGAGACCTTCAGGCACGTCTTGAAGATGTCCATAACTTCGCTCGAGACCGAATCAACCTGACGACCGAAAGAATGAAGACAAGGTATGACACAAGAGCGACGGGACATGAATTCCAAGAAGGTGACAAAGTTTGGTTGTGGAACCCGATTCGACGTAAAGGACTTTCTCCAAAGTTGCAAGCCAACTGGGAAGGTCCCTACACAGTCCTAAAAAGACTGAACGACGTCGTGGTTCGTATAAGAAAATCATCTGCTTCAAAACCAAAGGTAGTACATTATGATAGATTAGCTCCTTATCGTAATGTAGAGTAAAAATCAGTAGACCATGGTCTGTTTGTAAATAGTATAGATAATTTTAATCTTTTCTATTTTCTTGTATTTTTAGTGTATGTAATGTGCTCTGTATCCTCTTGAAATGTAAATTCTTTTATATTAAATTTAGCCTCCTATCAGGGGATTGTACTGCCCGGGACGTGCAGTCCTTGAGAGGGGGCAATGTTACAAATTTGTAAATAATGATTATATTTGTCTTAAAATATCTCAGACAGATCAGAAATTCTCACATTTTGGGCAAAAATTGCGGTATTTAGACGCGTTGTAGTTTAAAAGCGGATTTCCTAATGATTTGGCGACTTGGCGACAGTTGGCGAGATTCTTGGCGACTTGGCGACGGTTGGCGAGATTTTTGGCGACTTGGCGAGAAATCGATACTTCTGGAAACATCCATCACCTAAGCTCTAGGACCAATATTTTTCGAGATAGCCTAGAAGCTTCCAGAACCTTGGCGAAATTGGTAGATTTCTCCGCCAAGTCAGGTATAAATACCGCAGCCCGACATGGAAGAGTTTTAGTTTTGTGTAGACAGTCAGTTAGTGAAGACGATTAGTTGTGACTGCTAGTTGTTCTCTGTCTGAGGTATTTGAGACCTGTGATTAGAAGCTGTTTCTTATTGTATCCGACGAATTGTAGCTGTATAATTGTGATTGTTACAGCGGGAATTTCGTTTATCTAGTGAGATTTTTTACGAATAAAAGTCTTGTGTTCATTAAGTGGTTGCTTTATTCAACTCTCAATCGACACGAACCCGTGGAGCTCGGTACAATATATATATATATATATATATGTATATATATATATATATATATATATATATATATATATATATATATATATATATATATATATATAATTTTTTATATTTTTTTATTTAATCTAATTTTTTAAAAATTTAGATGGAAATTTGGAAGTAAAAACATTTTGATGGTATTTTTTTTCACCTCATGTAAAACATTGTTCTATACAATTAGGATTTCTCGTTCTTTTAAATTTTTTCTAGCTTTCATTGTAAAAAAAAGAGACTAAATTTTTGTTTTTAAAAATGCTTATCTCTTTATTCTTCAATTAAAAAATAGAGTTTATATTGTTAGAATTAATTTTTCAGACTTTATTATTTTCCTTCAAAAAGAGTGCAATTTATTTGAAATACTGAAAAAAATATACAACATTTAATTTAGAAAAATTGCGTTTGTTTCATTTTATTTTTCATATTGTAAATATCAGGAAAATTTAGTATTCTGCAGCATCAATATAAATAATGCTCTCTATTGAAAACGATTATTATACATACAGGATTCATCAATCAACATATTTCTTAGAGTTAATTTTTTATTTAATTATTACAGCAATATTAAAATATAGACTGGTAATTTATTTAATATAACGTTGTTTTACAATCAAGCATGTTTTTAAAAAAGAGTTTAATAGCTTTCGTACATTATTTTATTAATACATTTAAAATAGTAATATATAAGTTTCAATCAAACTTTTTCATTTTACCTTGAAGAGGAAAGTATGGACAGGGAAATATCTATATAGTACTAGAAATTTGTGTCTTCCAATTCAAAGATGTTCAAGGCAATGCCACTAAGTGCAACAATTAAACGAGTCACTTTGTTGTTTCTATATTATATTTAATATATTTGATTATCAGAAGGTTTATATTTCATATTTGACCAAACACACCTTTATATATTATTTTACATATTGCTAACTTAGATTTGTATTTAAAAGAACATGTTTGAACATTTTTTGCTGAAAACTTGCACCGTGGTTGAAAACAAAAGTATTAATACTTTTTACAAGAATTTGGTTTTATTGTGTTCTCATAAGAATTTAATACTTTCTGTGTGAATTCTTTAAGAAAAAACACTTAGAATATTAAACAAAATATTAAAAGTTTTTAATTGAAGTGACATTTCAAAATTATTTTTAATCATAACATAATTAAGGCGCTTTAAAAATGTATTTTTTAATGATACTGTATACATAACGTAAATCATTGAAATGAAAATTTTATTTTTTGACTTCAAATAAAGCTAACATTGGTGGTATTTTATGCTCCAATAAGAAAATAATGGAGATATTTTAAGATATCATATAAGTTATTTTCAGAAAAAATGTAGGCTTGAAATATTGGCAATAGCTCTAATGTTTACAGCGATCAAATATCTTTTTTGGCAATTTCTTTTCTTTCCTTTTTTGTTTGAAATGAACAGGTCTTTCTTATAAAAACTATCTTTTACCCTTCCATCTTTGTTTATTTTATTTTTTTACTATTTTTATTTATTATTATTAGAAGTAAAGGAAATTACAGTTGTTACATATTGCAATGAAATTTCAGATGCTTATTTCACAGAATGTAAATAACCATTGTTGTTGCCCCAGCATACTTCTCTGAACCTCACCCTGAGTTGGGCTTTACAAGTTAGATAGAAGCAACCGGATGGAGTCTTTGTGAGATTGAAGCAGACAACAAACAAGCAGAAGACTCCAATACTTGGCCTGCCAACCCTGGAGGTATCATTTCACTTGGAGGATATTGCGGCACAATGTAAATGACCGTGGTAGTTTAGTTAGGGCATCAGCCATCCGTGTTGAAGGGCAGAATTAGATTCCCAATGATGCCAAAGATCCACCTAGTTTATGCGATATACATGCTCGATAAATCTGTGGAATTGAAAGTCCTGTGGTGGGTCGTTAAGTGGTTACCATGTGTGTAATAATCTGGAGAAAATTTCCTCCCTCTTCAGATCAATCTCAAAACTGAGGTAGTGGATTCTCTGGTAGTGCCATCTATCGGATGAATCTTAGAGAAAAGTAGTATTTCCAACTTCATGGTGCTGTGGTTAAACGAAAGACGCCCCCAACTGATTTAAATTCGCATAGCCAACAACATGGAAATTTAAGTCAGTAGGTCCAAGTGTCATAAGTAACAATAACATAGAATGAGAAGCTTTACAAAAACTAAATTGTAAACAGTAGTAATTTGTATTTTACAAGCATTGGAAATGCAATCGTATCATAAAGACAGTAAAACTATAAACGAGTAAATCTACATTTCTGAAGCCACCCAACTTGTCTAGTGGTCTGCGTGCCTGACTGCGGATAAGGATGTCCTGGGTTTGAATCCCGGTTCGGGCATGGATGTACTTTCTCTCTCTATCTATCTCGTCTTTGTCCTTCCTTTGTATGAATGAGGTGTGAATGGTTGCCTACCCTATAAACGGGTACCTATGGCATGTGTATAGAGCAAAGTCGTAATTTCACCTTGTTGGTGCTCTGATTAAAACGAAAGACGCTCCCAATTGACTTAAACTCGCATAGCCAAGACATAGCGAGTTTGGCTTGTCTAAGTGTCAGTAGTAACAACAACATTTCTGAAGCATTCAAGTAATTTTTTTATTAATTCATCAAATAAAATCATTTATGGTGATGACTGTGTAAGAAATTATAAGGCAATGACATTGCAAATTAACCATGTTATGCATTACTAAATTATGGATTAAAATATATATTTGGCATATAGTCAAATGGTGATGTAAATAGTCAAAACTGCTATAAACACATCAAATGTGATGAAAAATTTTAAAAAAATCGCGTATATTAACAATCTAAGGACATTCAACTTTTCTTAAATTAGTTAGTACTTTTTCATTATAAATAGAGCAAAAATATTAACAAGTGAGAATCATTGCTCGGTTTTGTGAAGCATAACATCGTCAAATTACATAAAATATAGATGATTTTATGAGGTGACAGACGTACCTTTTCTAAAATTGCTGCAATATATTTTTATCCACTTTTTATACATGAAAATATATGAAGCTAAATGTTTCTTGCAAATGCTTTTTAAGAATCAACTCATTATTTGTTATTATGCCTTATATGTAAATAAAATAAAAAAATAAATAAAAATATACATACAGAAAATAATACATGAAATAAGGCGAATTTTAAAAATTATAAGTGTAGCGCCCTCTATCTGCAGCGCCACCCATGGCATCGTCAACGGGAAGGCGAGTCCCTCTCCAACAACCGACGGTATGAGACATGTCCACATGACTCTCATGTTTATTTTTTTCTTCAAATTTAAATGTTTTAGTTGTTATTTAGTATTATTTGTAGTATCTGTGTGTATCTGTGTTGTGCTCAAATTGTACCTTAAATTATAATAAAATATTTTGAGCTATTTAAGGAACCTATTTCTTTGTTCCTATTAAACCAGCTACATGCTACACGTTACAAAAAATGGCAGCCCAACGTGAGACCCGAGTTCGAGTTTCTTTTTGCTCTTGAAAATTCTACCCAGAATTAAATTTTGTTGTTGGAGGGGAACTCAAAATTTTACAGGTTACCTCCTGATGTGTAGTGTTTTATGGATTCATTAGAAGTATAATCTCATCCGAGATCATTATTGTTCGATTCCGAAGTGTAATCTCATCCGAGATAATTGTGCTAGTTCGTTTGAGGAGTTCGGCGATCTGAAAATTCCAGATAAGTTGCTTTTATACTGTACTAAGAATTAAAATTAAGTTACGTTTAAGCACAAAAATGTTAATGTTTAAGCACGTATGAATATAAAACTATATAAAAAGTTTCTTTATAAGTTGTGTTCCATAAAAGTGTTATTATTTTATGTTCTGGAATTTTGAACAATATTATTACTTGCGAGTATAATTATTTGTTTGATTTGGTAGATATGTTTCACATATTATTAAATGAATAGTATTTTGTATTAGAGTATTGAATTAAAAGATATATTTATTTTATTATTATATTTGAAGTATTATAGTATGTGTACGTGAATTAATATCTCTGTTACTTCTGAATATTTTATATTTCTCATATATTATCTTTCTTAATTCTGAATAGTTGAAAATATATTCTTTACGGTGAGATAGTGTTTAAAATATAGTATCTAATAGAATTTAATAGTCTGATGACTGTGCATTTTTCATGGGATGATACTGTTACAAATTTTTAAATAATGATTATATTTGTCTTAAAATATCTCAGACAGATCAGAAATTCTCACATTTTGGGCAAAAATTGCGGTATTTAGACGTGTTGTAGTTTAAAAGCGGATTTCCTAATGATTTGGCGACTTGGCGACAGTTGGCGACATTCTTGGCGACTTGGCGACGGTTGGCGAGATTCTTGGCGACTTGGCGAGAAATCGATACTTCTGGAAACATCCATCACCTAAGCTCTAGGACCAATATTTTCCGAGATAGCCTAGAAGCTTCCAGAGCCTTGGCGAAATTAGTAGATTTCTCCGCCAAGTCAGGTATAAATACCGCAGCCCGACATGGAATAGTAATAGAGTTTTTGTGAAGACAGTCAGTGAGTGAAGACGATTAGTTGTGACTGCTAGTTGTTCTCTGTCTGAGGTATTTGAGACCTGTGATTGGAAGCTATTTCCTATTGTATCTGACGAATTGTAGCTGTATAATTGTGATTGTTACAGCGGGAATTTCGTTTATCTAGTGAAGTTTTTACGAATAAAAGTCTTGTGTTCATTAAGTGGTCGCTTTATTCAACTCTCAATCAACACGAACCCGTGGAGCTCGGTACAACTGGTGTCAGAATCGGGGTTGAAGAGTTGATGCAGCGTGTCACAAGAAAAATGGATATGGATTTAATGAAAAGTCTTCTCGAAAAATTAGCGGAGCAGATGGCTGAGATGAAAGCTGGACAAGAAGATATGAAAACCGAGATGAAAGCTGGACAAGAAGAGATGAAAGCTAGACAAGAAGAGATGAAAGCTGGACAAGAAGAGATGAAAGCTGGACAAGAAGAGATGAAAGCTAGACAAGAAGAGATGAAAGCTGGACAAGAAGAGATGAAAGCTAGACAAGAAGAGATGAAAGCTGGACAAGAAGAGATTAAAACCGAGATGATGAAAGAGATAAAATCTGGACAGGAGGAACTTAAGAAGGACATTGTAAGTGTTAAAGAAGAATTCTCCAACATCATTCAGGAGAAGATGAATGCAATGGAAGATAAGGTAACTTCAGTTGAAACTAAAGTTCTGGAAATAGAAGAAAACGTTGAAGAAGCATTAGACAATATGAATAAGAAGATTGAAAGCTTGGAGAAGCAAATATCAAACAAACATGAGGAACCCAACGTGACATTTGTGCCTTCCCTAGCCAATATTAAACTCTCAACATTTGATGGGAAATCATCCTGGCAAGTATACAAGACCCAGTTTATGATGGTAGCGGAAGCTAATGGATGGAATCCCCGAGCCCAAGCTTTTCACCTGGCGGCTTCTTTAAGAGGAGACGCGGCTGACATCCTCGAGACGCTTCCGGAGGAGCAGAGGCACGATTTCCAAGCCCTATCGAGTGCGCTTGAGCTGCGGTTTGGAGATAAGTGCACTAAAGAATATAGCAGACTACAGTTAAAGTCCCGCTATCAAAAAGCGGGTGAAAGTCTTCAAGAATTGGCTGCCGATATTCAGCGACTTTCCCATCTAGCATTTTCGGACTGCCCAGCTGAGACACGTCAAGATCTGGCTCTCCATCACTTCATCGATAGTGTGAGGGATCCGGAGATACAGAAAACACTTAGACTCGCCGATGTCAAAGATATTGGATCTGCCCTAGTCTACGCACATAAGATAGAAGCTGCCCAGCAGGCCGCGCGTAAAGACCGGCACTCAATCAGAGCCGTCTCTACTACTGATACGGACTATGATCTCAGAAAGCAAATCGAAGATCTGCGGCGAAAATTCCGTAACTTAGAATTGAGTAAAGGTGGCAGAAACACAAAAATTCAGTGTTGGACTTGCGGTGCAGTCGGACACGTTCAGAGAGACTGCCCGAAACGAAAAAATGGTGGAAATGATCTTCCACCACAGCAGGGAAACTAATATGTGGCCATCTCGCGGGGCGGAGATGTCCAGAGAGTCAGAAGCCCCATTTCAAATCGTTTCACATTTCTTCCGTAAGTAGCGGCGACAACGGACTTTTCGTTATGGGACATGTCAACGAAGTTCCCTGCAGAATGATAATCGATACTGGAGCCAACGTAACTATCATTAGGACAGATGTGGCTCGCAAACTTGGTGAGAAACTCATCTGGACGCCGCCCTGCATTACCCTCCAAACTGTGACAGGTGACAAGATTAAAGTGCATGGAAAAGTAAATCTAAACATTGCATTTGGTAATGCCGTGTACCATCATATGGCATACGTCGCTGATATAAATGACGAATTTATTCTCGGATTGGACTTTCTCAAAGAAAACCATTTCAAGTTAGATTTTAAAAATAATGAACTACACTCATGTTCTGAAGACATAGCGATTTTTAAGACGAAATATTCAGATATTAAAGCAGTCCATCATATAACTGCAAAGAGTGAAACAACATTACCACCAAGAACTGAGACAATAGTTTGCGGAGCTCTTTCAGAAGATAATAATTTTCATTATGGATTGACTGAATATCCAGATTCCGACAATAGCGTTAAAGGAGTACTAGTGGCTTCTTCCCTCGTCGACCTTTCACGAAATGTAATCCCGGTAAGAGTTGCTAATCTAAGCAATAAGGTAAAACTAATAAAAGAAGGAGAAGTGCTGGCGACTTGCACTCCAGTGACCTGTATTAACCGAAATTGTCAAACCACACTATCTGAGCCTCCTGACACTCTAATTAATGAACTCCTTCAGAATGCAGAGTTAGATGATAAACAAAGGAATGCTGCAAGAAATCTATTATTAGAATTCGGAGATCTCTTTTCCAAGAAATCAGATGATGTTGGGCGAACCAAATTGACGCAGCACCGAATCAATACAGGAAATCATCCACCCATTAAACAACATCCGAGAAGATTGCCATTCGCTAAGCAGGAAGAGGTGGATAATCTTCTGATGGAAATGCAGCAGAATGACATTATTGAGCCATCAGAGAGTCCTTGGGCTTCGCCTATTGTTTTAGTTCGGAAGAAAGATGGTTCTATCCGATTCTGCGTTGACTATCGTCGGTTAAACAACATCACTAAAAAAGATAGTTACCCTCTTCCTAGGATTGACGATACACTTGATGCTTTATCCGGAAAACAATGGTTTTCGACTTTGGATCTCAAGAGTGGTTATTGGCAAGTAGAGATACATCCTGAGGATCGAGAAAAGACTGCATTCACCACAGGACAAGGACTTTGGCAGTTCAAGGTTATGCCATTTGGGCTTTGCAATGCACCTGCAACGTTTGAGCGCCTGATGGAGACAGTATTACGAGGACTTTCCTACGAAGCCTGTTTGGTATATTTGGACGATATCATTATTGTAGGGCGCACATTCGAAGACCATTTAAGAAACATCCGAAAGGTGCTGGAAAAATTAAAAATGGCCAACCTGAAGCTGAATCCTTGCAAATGTAATTTATTCCGACGTGAAGTAAGCTATCTGGGACACATTATCTCTGCTGAAGGTGTAAGAACAGATCCTGAAAAGATCTCCGCAGTTAAGGACTGGAGTCGTCCAAAAGATGTCCACCAATTAAGAAGTTTTCTTGGACTATGCACATATTACAGGAAATTTGTTAAGGGTTTTTCAAGTATTGCCAGACCTCTTCACAAGTTGACAGAAGTTAAACAGAGATTTCTATGGACAGATGAATGTGAGAAAGCTTTTAAACAACTGAAGGAGGCGTTGACATCTTCGCCCGTTCTTGCATATCCCCAGCCCGAAAAATTATTCATTTTAGATACGGATGCCAGCAACGAAAATATCGGAGCTGTTTTGTCGCAGGAAATTGATGATAAAGAATATGTCATTTCTTATTGGAGTAAATGCCTATCAAAACCGGAGCGGAATTATTGTACAACCAGGAAGGAATTGCTGGCAATCGTCAAAGCAATAGAACATTTCCACCATTATCTCTATGGAAGAAAGTTCTTGCTCCGGACAGATCATGCATCTTTAACCTGGCTTTTAAATTTTAAAAATCCAGAAGGACAGGTAGCCAGATGGATTCAACGACTCCAGGAGTTTGACTTTGAAATACGTCATCGCAAAGGAACTCTTCATGGAAATGCTGATGCACTATCAAGGAAGCCGTGTAATGAAAGCTGCCGATATTGTTCTAGAGTAGAGAAGAACTATCAGCTGATAAATACTTCGGTACGCCAAGTTACTGTTTCACCTCCATCAAAGCCAGACCCATGGAGTGATGAAGGACTTAGGGAAGCCCAAAAAGAAGACCCAGATATAAATCCAATTCTTGAATTGAAAGAATCTTCTAGTATGAGACCAAGTTGGCAGGATATCTCCACCTACAGTCCTGCTACTAAGCAATATTGGGCTCTTTGGGACTCACTCCATATAAGAAATGGTGTCTTATACAGGAAATGGGAGTCCGATGATGGACGTAATTTCAAATGGCAGCTTGTTCTTCCAAAATCAAGAATTTCAGATGTTTTGAAAGAATTGCACAGTAGCTCAACTGGAGGCCACTTCGGAGTAATGAAAACTCTACAGAAAGTTCGAGAACGCTTCTATTGGAGCAAAACGAGACAAGATGTAGAGAAATGGTGCCAATCTTGTGATGACTGTGCGGCACGTAAAGGACCAAAGAAACGTAGCCGAGGAAGGTTGCAGCGGTACAACGTAGGAGCACCTTTTGAGCGAATAGCATTAGACATTTTGGGTCCTTTACCACGATCTTCAAATGGCAACAAATACATACTAGTTGTCATGGACTACTTTACTAAGTGGCCTGAAGCGTTTGCAATCCCCGATCAAGAGGCGACAACAGTAGCCGAAATTCTAGTGCAGCAATGGGTTTCCAGATTCGGCACTCCCTTACAAATTCATTCTGATCAAGGAACAAATTTCACCTCTGTTGTGTTTAAAGGAATGTGTCAAATTCTCGGAATAGACAAGACGCAGACCACGCCACTACACCCACAATCGGACGGCATGGTAGAGAGGTTTAACAGAACCATCTTGAATAATCTCTCAGTTATGGTTTCCAGAAATCAGCAAGATTGGGATTTGAAGCTACCGCTGTTTCTGCTTGCATATCGCAGTGCTGTCCATGAGACTACCGGATATACTCCTTCACAGATGCTCTTTGGTCGCGAACTTCGTCTCCCTTGTGATCTTCAGTTTGGTCGTCCACCGGATACATCTTCATCGCCAGAGGAATACCTTCGAGACCTTCAGGCACGTCTTGAAGATGTCCATAACTTCGCTCGAGACCGAATCAACCTGACGACCGAAAGAATGAAGACAAGGTATGACACAAGAGCGACAGGACATGAATTTCAAGAAGGTGACAAAGTTTGGTTGTGGAACCCGATTCGACGTAAAGGACTTTCTCCAAAGTTGCAAGCCAACTGGGAAGGTCCCTACACAGTCCTAAAAAGACTGAACGACGTCGTGGTTCGTATACGAAAATCATCTTCTTCAAAACCAAAGGTAGTACATTATGATAGATTAGCTCCTTATCGTAATGTAGAGTAAAAATTAGTAGACCATGGTCTCTTTGTAAATAGTATAGATAATTTTAATCTTTTCTATTTTCTTGTATTTTTAGATGCTTGTGTATGTAATGTGCTCTGTATCCTCTTGCAATGTAAATTCTCTTATATTAAATTTGGCCTCCTATCAGGGGATTGTACTGCCCGGGACGTGCAGTCCTTGAGAGGGGGGCAATGTTACAAATTTTTAAATAATGATTATATTTGTCTTAAAATATCTCAGACAGATCAGAAATTCTCACATTTTGGGCAAAAATTGCGGTATTTAGACGTGTTGTAGTTTAAAAGCGGATTTCCTAATGATTTGGCGACTTGGCGACAGTTGGCGACATTCTTGGCGACTTGGCGACGGTTGGCGAGATTCTTGGCGACTTGGCGAGAAATCGATACTTCTGGAAACATCCATCACCTAAGCTCTAGGACCAATATTTTCCGAGATAGCCTAGAAGCTTCCAGAGCCTTGGCGAAATTAGTAGATTTCTCCGCCAAGTCAGGTATAAATACCGCAGCCCGACATGGAATAGTAATAGAGTTTTTGTGAAGACAGTCAGTGAGTGAAGACGATTAGTTGTGACTGCTAGTTGTTCTCTGTCTGAGGTATTTGAGACCTGTGATTGGAAGCTATTTCCTATTGTATCTGACGAATTGTAGCTGTATAATTGTGATTGTTACAGCGGGAATTTCGTTTATCTAGTGAAGTTTTTACGAATAAAAGTCTTGTGTTCATTAAGTGGTCGCTTTATTCAACTCTCAATCAACACGAACCCGTGGAGCTCGGTACAATACTTTTGTTTTGATTTAAAACACGAAACAAGGCGCCGCAAACGACCGTTGTTATTGCTTTCATATACGCCTCACTGTCTAGCCTTTCAGTATCTATAAATGCTATTTTTATTTATTTAATTTTTTTTCGTCATTCACTTTCTGTTTAGAATCTTTGTGTTTTATTTTTTTTAGTAAGTGGTTTCATTGAATAAAGAATGAAAATATATTGTATTCCATGTATATATTTAAGGTTATAAATTAAGATTACAACATTATTATTAATATTTTGGTAAAAGGTATCAGAATTGATATTCTAGAAAATTGAAGAACTTTTAAGTTAAATAAATAGTCAATAAAACATTTTGTTATTTATATATAAAATATTCTTTGAATGCATATGATCAAGTTATCTTAATTAATATATTTTGAATTATTGAATGTGGTATTAAAGTATTGATAAAATATAATTTATAAACAAAGGTACATATTTAGTGATTATTGATAATTATAAAACGAAAGTAAAGAGTTATAAATGAAAGGAAAATAAAATTCATGGTAGAAATGTGAAATGCTTTGTTTTGGTTTTGTTTGATTACAGTGAATATCATATGAATATTTCAGGTTTATTTACAATAATTTAAGAGTTCATTTTATTTGCAGTAAATATTTGGATAAATAATAATAGGTTATACTTTACTTATGTTTAATGTTAAAATGTTTATATTTTCACATAATATTGTATTTAAGACTGATGGTGTTTAAATTTCGTTTTAACTAAAATAAATAAACACATATTTTAAAAAAATCAGTATTTTAAATCAGTTGAAAATAACTTTAGAACTCTTAAAAATAAACTCATGCTAAAATGGCCTTCCTTGGGAAAGGGAAAAAAGAAGATTTGAGAAACCTCGCTATAGAAATGGGGCTAGGGGTAGCAGATGTTCTAAAAGTAATTCAACTGAAAGATATTATAACCAAATCAAACGATTATGATGAAGAGTTAGTGAAAAATATGCTAACTAATATAATAGAGGAACGGCTTGAAAAAAAAAAACAAGCTGAATACGAAAAAGAAAGAGCATGAATTGCAACGCTTAAAACTTCAAGTGGAAGCTCAAAAAGTACTTTCCTCCACTGCCACAGCTCCAGCCAGTGAAGCAGAGAAAACAAATTGGGATCTGAATCGTATTCTCCCAAAATTCAATCCCAATAAGAATGAAATAGGACTGTACCTGACAGTTTTTGAACGTCAATTAAAATTAGTGAATATACCTGAAAGGAATTAGATTCCGTACTTGATAGGCTCATTCCCATCCAAGCTAGAAAAAATGAAGAAGATGTTAAAGACAACTCAAAGGTGAAAGAGATGCTCTTGAAGAGTTATAGACTTACATCAGATAGGTTTTCTGCAGATGTTCTTGCAACATAGAAAAAATGCAGAAGTAACATGGAAAGACTTCTATTTTGAAATTAAATCGTATTTCGAAGGATGGGTAAACGAGTTGAATATCATCACTTTTGAGAAATTGCAAGACTTAATTATAGCTGACCAGTTAAAGAAAAGAATACCTCCAGAGGTAAGAGAACATTTTATTGATCAATTGTCAGAGCTGAATGATCCTTTAGAACTTGCAGGAAAGCTTGACAGTTATGAAAATGTAAGACTGGGAATGAAGAAAAATTCACCTATCTTTGCTAAGAAGCCAAATTTCAAAGACTATGTTAAATCTACTTCGGAAAGAAACTATAAGCCTCCTAACTCTAGGGAACATAACAAAATAAAATATTTCAACTATGAAAGTCCAAAATTTTGTAAAGACAAGCCAGAAAGAAAATTTTCGGTTCATTGCTATGGATGTGGTAATCCTGGTTTTATTCAGTCTAAGTGTCCAAAGTGCAACATATTAAAAGAAGAGGCTAAAACAGTTGTTAATGGTGTAAAATTGTATACCGCACAAGTTTCAGATTCATTGTCTAACTCAATTTTTTTAACTGTTTGTGGTGAAAAAGCAGCTTTTTGTGCCGACACAGGTGCATCAAATTCGATTGCGGGAGAGAGATTTTTTTGTTTATTGAAAGAGAAAGGTTTTAAATTTCAAAAGAAGAATATTACAAAGGTACTTGCTGATAGAAAAGAAAGAAATGTCCCAGCCTTGACAACAGTCGTGAATCTTAATGTAGAAGGAAAGAAAGTTCGTATGAAATTTATTGCGTTACCAAACGCTAAAGGTAATAGAACATTGCTTGGCACTGACTTTCTCCAGGCTGCTGGTATTGTGCTTAACATCCAGAATGGCACTTGGCATTTTAGTGAATATCCACACAGACATTATACATTTTATCAGGAAACATCTGAAACCGTAAGTGCTGCAAAAGTAATAATGTCGCAAAAATTAACTTCGCCTGATATGTCTGCTGAAATTTCAGAAACCTCTAATTCCGTGCAATTGAGAAATGATGAAGGAAAACACTTGACAAGAGAACAACGTCATAAATTAAATTCATTGCTGGAAGAATTTGAAAATAACTTCAAACCAGGGGGAGAACCTACTCCTTTTATTGAACACAGAATACAGACTGGAAATAGCCTACCTGTTGCTGAGCCTCCATATAGAATGACACCTGCAAAGAAAGAGTTGTTGAAGAAAGAGCTAGATTCCTTACTAACAGAAGGAATAATTGAAGAATGTGAATCTCCTTATGCAAGTCCTGTGGTATTAGTGCCTAAACCGAACGGTACCATCAGATTGTGTGTTGATTACCGTAAGTTAAACTCAACGACTATTCCGGATAATTATCCACTACCTAGAATGGATGATTTATTGACTGAAGCCAAGTCGACGAAATACATGTCTACGATAGACTTAAGATCTGGTTATCATCAGGTCAAAGTTCATGAATCGGACCAAGAGAAGACTGCATTCCATTTGGAACTTTTAAAGTTTTACGTATGCCTTTTGGGTTGCGCAACGCACCCGCAACTTTTCAACGTCTCATTGATAAATTTAGATCTGGTCTCAAAGATGTTTTTGTATTGTCATACCTTGACGATATCATTATCTTATCAGAAACTTTTGATGAACATATATCAGATTTACGAAAAGTGTTTGAAAGACTTTCTATATTTAAACTGAATGCTAATAGAAGCAAATGTCATTTTTCTTGTGACAGAGGGAAGTATTTAGGTCATTGGATAACTGATAAAGGTGTGGAAGTGGATGCTGACAAAGTATCTTCTATTCAAAAAATTCCAACACCAAAGTGTGCTAAAGATGTTCAGTCCTTCCTACAGACTTGTTCCTGGTTCCGGAGATATGTTCCTCATTTTTCTGAAGTTGCTAGACACCTTAGTGACTTAACAAAAAAGAATAAACAATGGATATGGGGTGATACCGAACAGAAAGCATTTGATGAGTTAAAAAGACGGCTGATTTCACCACCTGTGTTGTCTCAGCCAGATGGATTTAAACCATTCCTCATAAGAACGGATGCTAGTAATTACGCTCTAGGAGCAGTCCTTATCCAAGGAGAAAGGCCGGAAGAACATGTGATTGAGTATGCCAGTCGATTGCTCAGTTCAGCAGAAAGAAATTATTCAACTACTGAAAGAGAAGCACTAGCTGTGATATGGGCACTTGAAAAGTTCCGTGGCTATGTGGAAAATCAAGAAATTATTGCATCTGATCACCAACCCTTGAAGTGGCTTATGAGTATTAAATCGCCATCCGGACGCTTAGCTCGATGGGCTCTTCAAATCCAGTCATATCATCCGAAAATTCTTTACACTCCAGGAAAATCTAATGTAATTGCAGATCTTCTGTCCAGACCAGTTGATAAAGTGGACAAATTTGTTTGTAACTTGAACACTATTTCAATAGATTTGCCATCCAGGAAATCTAAAGATATTCGTGAAGAACAATTGAAGGATGAGGATGTAAGAAAAATCATAGACTGCTTTGAAAGTGGTCGGAAAGATGAAAACTATGTAAATTGGACTAGTAGAGGGTATCTGATGAATCAGGGAATACTGTATCGATATTCGCCTGAAACAGAGTCAGAAGAAGCACAGTTAGTTGTCCCTTGTCACGAGCGAGAACGTGTCCTACAGCAATATCATGATACTCCCACTGCAGGACATTGTGGAGCTGAGAATACGTATCATAAAATTGCTTCTAGGTATTTCTTTCCTGGCATGAGAAAGTTTATAGCCGAATACGTGAAAGATTGTGCTGAATGTAATCGGTACAAATCTAACAACCAGAAACCTGCTGGATTACTCAGAACGCCTATTTACTCACAAAGATTTGAGACGCTGGCAATAGACTTGTTTGGCCCTCTCCCAGAGACCCCAACTGGAAAAAAATGGATTTTTCTTGTTGAAGATACAAGTACACGATGGGTCGAACTTTTTGCCCTAAAAGATGCTACAGCTATCAATTGCTCTAAAATATTGATAGAAGAAGTCTTCTTACGCTATGGCCTACCTAGAAGGGTAATAAGTGACAATGGCGTACAGTTCGTCAGTGCTGTAATGCAACAAACTTGTAAAATCTTGGGTATTAAGCAAGATCTTATACCGTTATACCATCCTCAAGCAAACCCTGCTGAACGAAAAAATCGAGACCTAAAACCCAAATTAGCAATTCTAGTTGGTGATTCACATGATACTTGGGAGGACAAACTACCCATGATACGTTTTGCTTTAAACACTGCAAAATGTGATTCTACAGGTCATACGGCAGCTTACCTTCAGTTCGGAAGAGAGCTTCGAACCACAGATGATGTCAAGCATGATATAAGAGCTGTCATTGATAACGATAACTTCGTCGCAGAGATAACACCTTACTTGAAAGAATTTGCACGTCTTACACCATTAGTTAGAGAACGTGTAGAACAAAAACAAGATGCAAGAAAGGAGTACTTCGACAAGAAGCATAGACCCGCTTATTATCAACCAGGTGATAAAGTTTGGATCACTTTACATCCCATAAGCAAATCTAAGACCAAAACAAGTAAGAAATTCATGCCCAAACGTGAGGGACCTTATATTATCCTAACAAATAGATCACCAAATACATACGATGTTGCAGACCCTGCTGCCCCTGATCAAGTACTCGGTACTTATCATACCAGTATGTTGATGCCTTATCAACAATCATCTAGAGATAACGGTCCCGTTTTCCCTTTGAAAAGTAGAGGAAGACCACGTCGACACCCTCAGCAGCTTCCTAATCTCAATCCTGTCTCCTTGCCGGGACGTCGGCGGAGCCAGAGGGGAGTCTGTAGCGCCCTCTATCTGCAGCGCTACCCATGGCATCGTCAACGGGAAGGCGAGTCCCTCTCCAACAACCGACGGTATGAGACATGTTCACATGACTCTCATGTTTATTTTTTTCTTCAAATTTAAATGTTTTAGTTGTTATTTAGTATTATTTGTAGTATCTGTGTGTATCTGTGTTGTGCTCAAATTGTACTTTAAATTGTAATAAAATATTTTGAGCTATTTAAGGAACCTATTTCTTTGTTCCTATTAAACCAGCTACATGCTACACGCTACATAAGCTAATAAATATTTTATACTGAATAATAAATTGTAAATGAAATAATTATCAAACTAAAAAAATACCGTATAAGAAAACCGATATTTTATACAATATATATGTTTTATCATTAGTAAGATCACATCCTTAGAAAAAATCGTTTTAAGTGACTGACTGCAAAATATGCTTAACTTTTTTTTTAAAATTTTAGTAAATTTTAATGGAAAATAATTATGTAATTTTTAATATAAATGAAATTATTTTTAATTTAATAAAATATTGGAAACTATTATATAATAATATATTTAAAATATGCTTTCTGAAAAATTATTAAATAAATTAATTTAAATTAGTTAGTGAAATTAATAAGATGAATTATTTGATTTATTAAACTTGTTTGATTAATATAAATATATTAACTAAATAAATTTATATGAAATATGTATATTTGTAATATATGTAAGATGATGTATTTTACAAAAACATCAATTCCCATTAATCTTCAAATATTATTTTGAATCAACTGTGGTTCTAATGAGTGTGATTAAAAGCCTTTTGTTGAAATTTCGAACCTTTCTAAAATCAACATAAAAGTGTTTGTATGCTTAAATGTAAAATGTTTACAAAAAAGAATATAAATGTCCATGGAAAAAATATTTTTCCTTACATAAGCAAGGCAAATATCAAAGTAACTTACATAACTAACTTTTTATAAATAAATTTTTATAACTCCAATTTTTTTTAATAATTTATAAATTTTATTATTATAAGATCAAAATTGAAAGTTGTTTATTCCAAAATTGAATAACTTGATCCTCATTACTGTCTTTATAAAATTAGATAATGAAGAGTCCTCTAAATCAAAATTACTAAATTAATTCAGTAATCAAAAAAGTAGTAATGTACTAAATATTTAAATAAAAAATTAAAATATGAAGTTGAATAATGAAAGATTTGCAGGATGAAACAGAGTTTCAAATTATAGTCTATTAGATTTTCTTTTGCCCTGAAAAAAGAATATCTTACGTCATAATATTCACTCTAGCTCATCTCAAATGAAACGATAAGATAAATGCAAACGATAACGGAATTTACTATGTGAAAGGTACCAACAAAATTGTAAGGATTTGTTTCAAGCTTTTATCAAGTTCTCTTTGAATTTTTAAACCTACTTTAGTTATTGCTATGTGAATGACACATACTAAATAGATGAGTGAAAGTGGGATCAAAAGAACATGACTTCATAGTTGAACATTCATGTCACACTAAGACACAGGATGTCAGTGATTGTCCTGATTGGTTAAGCAAGATCGGCGAAAGACAATGGTTTAGATAATGATAGAATACAACGCAAGTTCAAATAAAATATATCATTTAATAAAGTATATAATTCAATTCTGTCAATGTCTGCCACCAATCTTGTTTTAGCAGGTACAACAGCCAACAACGCCATATTTCTTTATGATGCTTGAATGTCCAATATCATGTTATTTGTTACTAGTCTCATAATTATTCATTCACTTAGCACATAAGTATGCTTACAAAAATGATACCTCGAGACCAGTTGATGAGTCATGTAGTTTCTAAAATATTCATTTAGAATCTTTGTACCATGATACTCTGCCCACCTTCAAAGCCGCTTAGATCAACAACCTTTACACTAACACAAATGTATAATCGCAGGAATGATTGCATCAATTTTTTTGCAAAAGGTTGTATAAAGTTCCCGTTGGATCAAATTTGCAATCCTACGTTGCCCTAACCGGCATAGTATCAAAATAAGTTAGTCATAACATTTTCACATTTCATTATATATTTTTCCATAATAGAAGAATGTCCACTTACACTAGTGTTCAAAACTTAAACAACATGAGTTTTTTTTCCATAACTCTACGAAAAACTATCTAAGAAACACAAAATTCAGAAATGAGAGACAGCATTTTTACTTAAACGATGCTGAAACATAATTTTGCAAAAATTGAAGGCAATGCATATAGTATCGAATCAAACCAAAAGGCCTTTATACAACTCATAGTATTGTTACTTATGATTGTCAGTCCAACAGGAAGAACAACAAACAAATATTCTTTAGCATGGGACATGCCCTTACCTTATTTCGCATCCTTTTTCCATACTCACCACCAGATTGTACAACAGTTCTTGATATAAGAGTGTTCATTATTCAATTTGCATATAAAACCATGCTACAAGAAGTACCTGTTTAAAGCATCGCACTCATGTTTCATTAGATTTAAATCAGGGGAGTACGTTGACCTATCAACTCGAGTAATATCTTCCCTTTCCAGAATTTGCTGATCAGCAGAAGTCTAGTGTGGTCGTACAATGTCATCTATAAAAATGAAGTCTGCTTCAAATGTACCTCGAAAGAGACGCATTTGGAAAAGAATTAATTCCTTAAAATACTGCTTACAGAACCTCTGTTGAGAACGTGGAGCTCAGTCCTCCTATTCTGCTTAATGCTTCCCTAGACGATAACTCTAGGACCACCATATTGGTCCCCTTCCGTGATATTACTGAGATGAAACCGTGTTCTGATCTTACTTCAAATCAAATAGGTTGAGAATAGCTTATGGCACTGAAATGACATTCATCCATAAAAAGAACATGATTTAATTGATGAGTTGTTCAGTTTTTGTTCTCAGTTTTTCTTTCTCATTTCAGTCTTTGCACATCTGTAAACGGTGGCGCCGATGAACAACTTTCAAAGAGGTGTAGCGTTTAGAACGGTGGGTGAATATGCCATTTTTGTGAACATTTCTGGACACAGTAAATCGCGATACTTGTCGCCCTGTTGCTTTAGACAGTTGGTGAACAATAGTGCTTGCTGACTAGTTTTGGGCTCTTTTCACTTGCAGGATGATATCTCGGTCACTCACTGCAACCATTTTGCTCGTTTAATCACTACTAACCTTTCTAACACCTATGGTTTAGAATGCGCGAAACTAGACTTTTGCTGATTTCGAATTCTTTAACTGCACTGGTCACACAATGTTTCTCCTCCAGCTTTTCAATCATTTTGCTACGTGTGAATCAATCCAGGTAAATTCTTCTAAACATATTTTACGAAAAATTTCACTTGTACTTACAGTGAATATCTAGTTTCATCAAATCATCTTTTATATTGGTGTTAAACTGAGCGCGCCGATTGTATGTGTTTTGTATATACCCATGTCGCCCTGATGTTTTATTCCTGACATTTGTGTACGTATGATCTTTCTACTGCATTGTGTGTTCATTGTTCTCATCAGAAAAACCTATTTTCTTCAATTTCTGGGATATTTACTCAAAATTTATACTGTTACTTATATTCCGCCTATCAGTGTATACGTTATACCTTTAATGATACCAATTGAAATAAGTTATTTGAGTCGGTAAGTTCAATTATAAGCATCATTTTACTATCTTCAATGAAACTATTAGCTAGTTTGAGAGAAAGAAAGAATTTTTTTCTATTTCAGAATTAACATATGTTTTTGTTGATTTAATGTAATGATGCGAACACTTATACTAGCAAAATATGTTAAATATTCAAACATATTTTACATAAATATAGTTCATAAAATTTTTAAATTAATAATTTTTGAATTGATTTCTAGAAATATTTCAGAATTAACTTTTTTTATTTGAAACTTTTTAATTCCAGGTACCCAGCTGCTTAAGTGACAAGTTAATTAAGTATTGAATAAAATTCTTAGATGTACTCTTGGCAGCTCATTAAAACGCACTTGTTGCTGATTGAGATTTCAATTCCAATCTTTTCTTCCGGCTATTCAGGAATTCTTACTTCCGGTTTTGCGGTAGTATTTCCGATAGTAAAAGGGGAGAAATCTTTTACTCATACTACTTACATTTATTTTCAACAGGGTCACCAGCATGATAAAAAACAAAACTTTGAAACTTCAAAATAAGCATAGTCATTTGTTATAAATATATGCATAAAAGTAACAAATCTCTGAAAGTGATTTATGTTAGTAAAATGTAACTTCCACACATTAATGAAAGTTATGCATGTAACTTATAGTATATTTGTGAAATACGTAGAATCATTTATCTCTACATAAAAGGAAATTATTTTTCGTACAGAAAATTTACGGTTAATTTCATTTATATACAAACTTTTGTTGAATATCTTAATATAAATTATTAAAATTTAAGTACTTTAAAAAAAACTTAATTACTTGTAAACAAATATTTTGGATTATGTTTATAAAGGTAATAAAACTAAATACTCTAAAGAGAAATGTAAAATGAAATAAAACTAAAGGTTTTTAAATATTATTAAAATTCATTGATAAAAATTAATTTAACATGATTTATAAGTAAATAACTATCCAAAAAAGAAATTAATTTTCTCAAAATTAATATTTGAGTTGGAGTAAAAATATTATAATTCCAATAATAATGTTGTTGTTGTTATCGTGTGACAAGTGCAAAGAGAGAAATAAAAAAAAAAAAGGACAAGTCATATGGGACCAAAGGCATGGAGAACTGCCCTTACCACATCTTCAGCCTTTTCGGTATAGAGGATGTCATGGCAGCAGTTGGGAGTGATGCTGAAGAGGGTCGAGGCAAAAGATATGCAATCGAAGAGATGCCTCGGATCCAGTGGAATTCCTGTGCAGTGCCTGCATTCTGCGTATGTTCTAGATCCGTCGGGCATGATTTTCATACCCCTCATGTGCCCAGTCCACATTCTGCTGACGGTTGAAGTGATACCACGGTCAGGATTAAGCTTCGGTAGGCACCATTTTTTCCTTAGTCCCCCGCAGGCAACTGATGACAATTTAAATTAAATCAATTTCTAAACCTGAAGGATCTTTCATCTTGTCTAATTCAACAAGATTTATAACAATGGATCCAATGGAATAGGTATTTATCGATTCACATGATAAATTTAGGATTTCTCTTTTTTATTATATAAAGAAACAATATAGTTAGTATCAGAGATTTTAGATTCACTTGTTCCTGAGCCCTGCCATTGAACAGCTAATTTATTTGCAGAAGAAAGTACCAAACAAGATTTTGCAACCTTCTTTAAATTCTCGTTCAACGCTGTTGCTATCATAGTATAAATAATCGTTTTTTTGACACTCTTCTATTTTTTCTCTTTCCATTCTTCCATTTTCAACCACTGATAGATTTTGGCATCGTTTCAGTTAATTAATAAGATTTAAAACATATTCAACAACATAATTTTGCTCTTCCTCAGTCTGTAACTAATATTCATAGGATAAGGTGATTGATGTTCTTAAATTCTTCAGAGCTGAATCAGGTTCACTCGTGAGTTATAGTTCGTAAAGCAAACAATGTTGCATGAATATACGGTTTCTAATTTGAGAAACATTCTAAACATAATACTTTAAATAGTCATTTTATAGATCTGTGGAATATTTCATCTGAATTACTTTGAGAATGACACATTGAACTATGTATCATTTTTGTTCAAAATTTTTCGAATTATGTTGTTAATGTTGTTTCGAATTATGATTTTACGAATTATGTTGTTAAAGAGTTCATAAACGAAGTTCCCTTACTATGTTATACCTCTTTAGGGAAGCTCATTAAGCTAAACATTTGAAGTAATGCATCAACAAATGATATGGATGACATATCTTCTAGGGTAATAGCAACTAGCAGGCACTAAGAATATACCTTTTCCTAGAAGGTGTGACTGTCAAAGAATTTACCGTATCTATATTTATTTTTTCAAAAGCTTTAGATAGTATTGGTACTACTCTCATAGGAGCTATCTTTTTCTCTTTAGTCTTTCTGACTCTTTGACAAGAATCACAGGATTTTACAAATTCTTCTAATTCTTTGTAATAATTTGGAAATTATATTTATTTTCTATTAAAAATTTCAAAATTAATTTAAATATTATCTATTAAACATTTCGAGCTAGTCTATCTTTTCTTTTGGTAACTGCAAGATGAGTAGATGTACTTTCATGACAAGATATTTTAAGTTTTTCTCTGAACTCTTTTGGAACTACTAATAAGAAATTTTCTTGGCCTAATTTATACATACTTTTCTTTTCAGTGAAAGTTAATTTTTATTACATAATATATTTTGTAGGTTTCTGCCAGCTGAACTTTCTCAGCTTGTTCAAACAAGGAATTAATGTTTCCACTTGATTATTTGAATTTTTCTTTATCAATATTTTGGTTTATAGGTAAGAGTCAAATTTAAGGGTTGTTGTACTCAAAATTATTCTCCAGTCATATAATCAGGCAAAACATACTTCCTACTAATAATATTTATTGTTGCTCCAGTATTTTTCTCAAAATTTCACATTTAATTCCATTTTCTCTTCTAACAATAATATAAGGTTTGAGTAACACTTTAACTTTTTCTCCTATACTATTTACAGAATTAGAAAAATGTCTTTCCATTAAAGGGCATTGTGGTTTCAAATGATCAGCAGAATCCCATTCCAAACATCGCAGTAGTCTTCTTTTTTCAAAACATTTATCTTTAAATCCTTCCTTAAGATCTTTCTTTTCTATTTTAATTTTCTCATTCCTATGATTATTATCCAATTTCACATACCCGTAAAGTGGGCTATATGATCTTTGAGTTTGATGTAGAAAAGTTTTATTTCTTCATTACATTAAATTAGTTTTAGTTCTAATAGTTTCCTTCATGTCTTCAAGCTCTGCTAATTTCTCCACCAAATTAAGTGGATTGTTAATACCATCCCATTCATCTAAATAGAATTCTTTAAATTCTTATGGAGCAGTCTTTTTAATCTGGTCCGTTAGGATTAAATCACTTATCATTTCAAAATTACCAACCTTAAGATAATTTATTTATCCATAAAAATAATAATATAGTTCATGATAACAATTCTTTCAAAGAACATAATTTTCATTTTGATGATTAACGAACAGTTGTCTGAACTTCTCTGGTGTTAATTTAAATCTTTTAAATAAAACTTTTCTTACATAATCATAATTCTGAGCTTCTTCTTCTGGTTCACGTGCCATTATTTGTGTGATTTCATACAGCAATAAGCCTAACAAATATGTTGTGTTGTTGCTTATCCCCGACTGGCGTGACAGTACCATCACACCAGCCCCATGAATCCAAAAATAGTCAGTCTCTCAAGCACCACCTCCGGTCTCAAATCCATGCCCCCTCTCTCACACCCAATGCACTGAAAAATATGAGATGGGGAGGCCTGAACCACTCGACATTTGGGACAGAGAGGGTAGACCTTGGTACCAGAGACGTGTCTCTGAGCAAGCAGGTGGCCACTTCGCAGTCTTGTCAAAGCCGTTTGGCTGCATCTCTTGTGTTTACTCACTAGTGCGAAACCAGGATGTTTGCATGTGTAAACAACAAATATGAAGCCTAACAAAATGTAAGCCTAACAAATATGAAACAAGCAACTATTTACATATTTGAGCAGCGGTGGGCGACGATCAAAAAGAAGCATACATTTATATCGTCTTTGGCATCATATCAATGGACTAGTCCGTGAAGATATTTATAACGATGTTGCCCATTTTCTCTGTGGGATCCATTTATCAGTTTCAAATGAGCTTCTAATCTAAGCTTTTCCAATTCATGCTCCCTTTCTGCTTCTTCAGCTTTTGTTTCAGCTCTTTTTGTTCGTTTTACAAGCTTCCACTTTACAGCTTTTCTTCTCTGCTCTTCCGTTTCCATTTGAATTTTTTCTTCTTCAATTTGTTCTTGCTATTTTCTTTCTTCAATTATAAAAAGTAATAATTCTTTGACAAACTCTCTTCTTTATAATTAAAGCTCTTAGTAATAGCTTATTTAATTAATATACTCGAGGAATTTGAGTCAACATTCACTTCCAGCTCTGAAGCTAAAACTAATAGTCCTGTTTCTTGCTTTTTCTCTAGAATGACACAGTTAATATTTAGCCTGTATCTAAACTTACTCGTTTCTAACAAAACCAAAATGCTTAAAAATAATGGTTATGTGTAAACTCAAAATGAAATTTTAACATTCGATAAATAAATTTTTGCTTTCAGTTGAAAAACAGAATTAACTTGCCATTATGCAAAATATATCAAAATCTCTGGAACAATAAAACAATATTTGATTTAAAATATTTCTCGTTAATTAAATTTAAATTTAAGATTAATTTCATTACTTAGCATAATATTTTTTTCCTTTTAGAAAGAGAAATGGTTTAAATATATCACATACCATATACATCAAATTTTTTCACACAGCAAAATTAATAAACAAAATTCTACAAGAATTGGTATAAACCTGTGCTGTTCCTTTACAATACACCTAGCTCATTATTAAGAGCAAAATACTTGCATGTAAGAATAAAAACAATTTAAATATAAAATTTCTAGAAATAAGCAAATTCGATATCAAAATTTAAGAGCAATAATATGCAAATTTCTATTTTATATTTACCAACTATTAAATTTAACAAAATTTTTTGTTTATAAAATTAAAATACTTTCAAAAACAAACAGAAATGTTCATTTATAGAATCATAAATCAAAACTAAACTTGAATAGGGTACCTAATGTAAAAATTATTTTAATGAAAAATTTTTGCAGTTGCGCAAGAAAATTTAATAATAATATGTAATTATTTTCTTTTTTCAAGATTTCACTTGAAAAATCACTTGCGCCCAAAACTTCTTGATTATCACACCTTTCTTGATTTTAATAACATGAATTTTGAAACTCACAATTCATAGATTTCAAACAGTACACACCATCATGAAAAAAATGTCATGACATCAGCGGATTCTTCCGAAGACACACTTCCAATGTTTCTCTCCGAAAACTCACAACCAAATGAAAAAGTAAACAACAAAAAATAATGGGAAGGAAAGAGGAAGGCGGCAGTTCTTAGAGCGCATGCGTTATTCCAATCTTAGACTTTACTCTTTACAATATATTGTGAATATACAATTACTTAGATTGTGCTAACCATTTAAATTGTAAATTTGTCCAACATATTTTCGAAGTTTTGGCATTCTCAGTAGCGACAGTGAAAGGTAAGAAGTTAATTAATCATTAAAGAACTATTACGATTGAAGATTTTATTCAACAGGAAGGGGTAGCAACTCTAATTTGATAAAGAAAAAAAAGATCAAAGACTAGTTGAAGAACTTTAAAATTTGAAAGACAATTATATGATAAAATAAATGGAAGGAAAATTCTAACTTCTTTCTGGTGTGATAAGTGTCTGCAGGCTTGCACCTATAAGAAAATAATGAAGCAGGAAACTTATTCTGAGGACAAGTGATAATGCTTGTAAAAATAATATATATCACTCCAAAAGAAAGGAGATCTCCTATTGTCAGGAGAGCTTTTTACTTCTATTTCTATAGTAGATAGGAAGCTCTTTTCCTAACAAAACATGGGACTTTTTCCACCAACTTTCTTAGATTCCATCTTACCTCTTCAGTTGGTTGCACTTGTGGTAATGAAGATAATCCACTTCACTATTTAACAATATGCCTTCGAACTTCATCTTGACATCTTGCTAAGCCAGCGATTGAATGGACAACAATATGAAAGAAGAAACCTTTTGCAAATAAAATCCCTAAGAGAAAATTTAAATAAAAAGTCTGTGATACATAAAGATCTACTCTTCACATGATTTAAGGATGAAAATCCTTAGCAGCTAATTCCACGAGTGAACCGTAGCAGATTCACTGGTTCCTGGAAAATGATTTCTTCCATACATATATTACAATTTTTTTAAAAAAAATTTGTAACCTGTAAGTATTTTTAGCTGTAATATTTATAACTTAGTAAGAGTAAGGAACTATTTGATGTACAGGGTGACAACTTTATCCGGTTGATTAAAAATATTGTATTAAACTAAAAACATGTGTAATTTATTTTCAATAAACAAACTTTACTTAAGTCATTTGTTACTTAGATACAACATATTTAAGTATTTTCAAAATGGCCCTCTTGGGCATCGATACATAACTTTAAACATCGCATAAAATTTTCTGCAATGGGCGGCAGTTCATCAGGCGTTAATTTAGCCCATTCCTTCTTAGCCTTTAGACATTTCAAACTTCGATGTGGCTTAGAGCATACTCTTCATTGCAAAATAGACCAAACACTATAGCCCATTGGGTTTAAGTCAGGTGAAAGGGGGGCCACATTCCCACAGGTATGTAATCTGGAAGATTTGCTTGACGCCAGTCTTGCATTGCTTTTGCTCTATGAGAAGCGGTTGATCTTGTTGAAGTGATTAGATGCTGTTTTTAAAATGTTTTTGGGCCCAAGGAAGTAAAACCGACTATAAAATCATTGCAGTACATGGTCTTGTTAAATCTGACGCATTAATCTATGAAAACCAAAGAAGTTTTTCCAGATTCACAAATGCGTCCCCAAACCATAACTGACTGTGTTTTTTGTTATAGTTCTATTCTTGTGGAAATTCCAGGACGATCAGATGACCATAACGGTCATTTTGTCAATTTTAAGATTGTTCAATTGTGAAAAATATTTTGTCCGTGAAGATGAAAAGCTTCCATGTGTCTTTTGCAGACTTTCGAAGGAGAGCTCGACCTCTTTACAACAGTATACGCTTATTTTGCTCAGTTAGTTTCTGTGCTTTTCGAAGTTTATATGGCTTAAATCCAGTCCCCTATTTCTTTAGCCATTTTTTCATTGAGTTTCTTGGATTTTGGTTAATTCGTTTCTTGATAATTTTGCGAATTTTATTTGTATTCACAGTTCTCTCTCTCTCTCTCTTTGGTTTTTTGGGTCTATTACCGCCATGGCCAAGCTCCAAGAATCGTTTTATAGTATGTGATACCATTTGTCTGTGGATATTCTGCTTTCTCGCAATATGAATTCGCTTTAATCCAGCCTCAAATAAAGCAATTATTTGTCGTCATTAATTTGGCATATTATTTCAAACAAGTAAATAAAAAATACCTATTTGTTTTATTAACATTAAGATCTCTTAAGCAAATGAAATCATTGTAAAAAGTGTTGAATATGAATTAAACCAATGAAATACAGTACAGTTTGGTAAACAGTATAAAGTTGTCACCCTGTAAAAACTAAAAAGGATGAATAAATTTTTTAGTAGCCTGCATTTAAACTCGTAAAGCACTTTTTTAGTTAGAAACAGGAAGTTCTGTTGATGTAAACTTTAACTACTTTAAGATTTGGAGAAAGCATTTAAGAGTAAAATGAGCTAAGCCTCGGTTTTTGGAAATACATTTCAGCTTCAATCATCATGTCATAATATGAGACAACCAATAGATATAAAAAATTTTCTGATGCAAAAAAAGTGGTATTAAGATGGATTAAATAGATAGAGGGACTATTGATATGATTTAAGAAAAAATATTCTCCAAGAGACAAGTGATGAAAGTTGTGTGACACTTGGGAAACATGGCTCACATTGCAATCGATTCAGTTGCAACGATTTATATTACGAAATAGTTTATAATAAAATAAGTTCACTGGCATACAAATAATTCATTTTTTATTAAATACTGAATTTCTTACTGAAGAAAATTGGAATTATTAGCAACACACACTAATAATAGTTCTAAAAATTAGCTTAAAGTCATCAATGATGAAATTTTACACATCCAGATTTCAACCCAATAGGGAATTTATGTGGTGATTCAGCAGTACTATTTCATTTAAATGAGGCATTTCTTTAAGAATCTGTTATCAGAAATTCATTGCATAAAATTAAATCCTCAAACTTTGTTCAAAATTAGTTTCATCGATGAAAGTAACAATATTTGGGGTTATAAAAAAGGTTTTTTACACGAATTTCTAAAAATTTGTATTTTATTTTCTAAGGTGCTATTTTCTAAATTATCCTTAAATTTTTTACTTAAGCTTAAATATTAACTGCAGTCTCTTACCTAATATTTTCTGATAGTAAAACTTTTAACATTTACAAACTAATTTTTCTGCCCTTTTTTTTTTGAATTACTAATTACTTATAGTCTGTTTTTATCTTCAGCTTAAAATGTTTCTTCTTTTTACAAATTTTCTTCAAAATTTTCTTCAATCTTTTTACAAAATTTCAAATTTTTCTTCTTTTTACAAATTTTCTTACTTTTTTTAAAGTTTTTAAATGAACTATGTGTATATTATATAAATTCCTCCTAACTTTCGACTGTTCAATGATCGAATTTCTAGTGATCAATGGATCATTAGAAAATTGTTTTTTATTGGGTACTTTAAAAAGACGAAACAAAACTTTAATATATGATATTTGATACACTGGGAAATTTTTCGTTTTTAACTATTTGCTGCTTTATAACAAAATTGTTTTATTCTGTAATATATCTTGGAATTTATAAAGGATTATCTGGATTTGCTTTTATTTTAAGGAAGATTATTAATAACTTATACTACACCTGCTTGATTTGATTGATAATGGCAAATTAAGTAGTTACCAATGCATTCAAACATAATCTTAGCCAAATTCTCCCAATCTGAGTTAAATTTTTGTCTTTTATTTTCTCTTTTCATAAATAAGAACAGCTGATACAATATCGTCAATACCGCGGAGAATTTACAACTTGAAACAGGTGCCGATAGTCTTTACTTTGCGGTACTTTTATTGAATTCTGCGTGGATATTTACTCTTGCTCTATTTTATTTTGTTAAATAGTAAGAAGATTTTATAGCCTGGATTTGATCAAGCACAGCAAATGAAATTGATATTATGTAAGCATTTAAATGATTTCATTGCGAAATAATGCTTTAAAGTGAATAGATTCAAATTAGAACGTAAAATACTTATAAAAACACTAGAATAAGAAATATACTTTTTATTTATAATTGCTGTATATTTTAAATTAGTATGTTAAGTAATATTAACAGTAACGAACTTGTTCTGATTCCAAATCACTAGGGGTGTTCTCGCAAACTTCTGCAAATAACATGAATAAAAAATGTACTTGCAAAATATTATACACTAAAGTTAGCCAAATTTGTAAATTAATTATTTCCTTTCCATCTTATAACATATTTAATCAAAAACTAAAAATTTAAATTTCTATTCTGTGGAACAAGTTCAAAAGGAAATTCTTAATATATTAAAATATTTTCTGAATGTTGTCCAGCTGGCAGCCGAATGTCTAGAGCTTTGACTTTCGGTTCAGCATTTAATGGGTTCGTATCCCCATTGGGTATGGATGTTTAGAATTTCCTTTAAATTCTAGGTGCCGAATAGTTCTCATGTGCAAAAAATAGCTCGACAAACGAACCAAACTTAGCTTCAAAGAGTTTGATTGAGGTTATTTCCTGGAATTCTCTCACTAATTAAAAATATTGCTGAATAAACATTTTGGCAAATTTAAAAGAATAAAAAAACCGATCGAAGATAAAGTTCAAAAAATTTCGTGGAGGATTTTTAGTGGATATAACTTTTAATTATAATCAATAGCAACGATTTTCTTCCGTACATAGTTTTCTTTATCTCTCCCAAAGGCAAATACATGTGATTGTTTTAAAAACTTAGTATTTTTCAAAGGGTATGTTGTTAAATTTTCCATGATAAATAAGTTTTTCACATCTCTGTTTCCTTAAATTTAATGATTATAAGTGTTTCACTATATTTTGAAACCACTTTCTCTCTGACCAGTTTGCATCTTCAAATTCTGAGAAATATTTTTTCAGAAACAAATTACTCAAATGGTTGTATAATATTAAAGAATTCTATTTGAACTTTGAGCACTTACTGCATTATCCTGACCAAAACCGTCTCACATAATATGAAACTCATAAATATTTGTGAATTTTTTTTCCTATGAGGGCTTAAGTTATATATGAGTGTGTTGACATTTAAACGTATTTAGTTGACAATTGTTATTAATTAATGTGGTGACATTTGAAATTACTTGCATTATTCCGCATAAATAATGCATTGAAGAGGAATAAAATATGCATTTACTTTTAAATAACTCAAAATTGCGGGAGAGACATTAGTTGTAACAACGCCACAATATTTTATTAATAAACACATAAATTTTTCCATGCTAATAATTATCTTTTAGCTATAATTATTATAAGTGTAGCCAAATTCAATCTAAATGTTCTTTCACACTTACGTAGCTAATTTATATTCACATTCATATAAACAGCAAGTGTTGTTAGATTAGAAATGTAGCTTAGTATCAATGAATTTTTTTTTTGTCATAAATCAATTCTTTTCTTGTTACTCACCTACTTGTATTAGTAATTTGTAAATGGAACAAAATATAATATTGCATCTTTTTAATAAATTATTAACCACGTTATCACAATAACTTACCTTTTACAAAAGATTTACAAGCGGGTATTTGCCGAGATAATTACAATAATTTTCGATTTTTGTACAGAAGATTTGTAAACAGTTCTATTCTTCATGAATATTGTCACAGTGACGTTTTATCTTAGAATTGAATGTTAGAATATCCTTAAAGAAATTTTCTGTTGTTAAAGCTGATATTTATATGCCTTTGGTGTATATTTAAATGCAACGTTTACATTTAGAAAACTGTTAAGAAATAGTGATACGAAGTATAATATCCTTGAATCTCTAATCTCTAGTAGGGGTAATATTCTTAGACATGAAAAATCCTTAAGTTGCAAGATATTTAAGTTAAATATGTTTATTGTCTGTACTCTGATTTCAACTACCTCTTTTTATTTTCATACATTTACATTTTCAATATAATATGATTACTTACTTCCTGTAATATAGAGTCAAAAAATAATGCAATTCATTTTCTTTAAAAATAAGTTAACGAAGTACAAAAAGTTGTAATAAAATTATTATATTATTATAAAATTGCATTCTGATTGACTTAGCCTTAATGTAGAACTTATTTTGATCATTATTTTGGAGTTGCCTGAATTCAATGGTTTGTAGAAAAAATAGATAAAAAAGAAATTGCATTAAAGATTCCAAGATAAATCTGAATTATCCTGAATCTTTAAAAATAAGTTAACGAAGTACAAAAAGTTGTAATAAAATTATTATATTATTATAAAATTGCATTCTGAATGACTTAGCCTTAACGTAGAACTTATTTTGATCATTATTTTGGAGTTGCTTGAATTCAATGCTTTGTAGAAAAAATAGATAAAAGAAATTGCATTAAAGATTCCAAGATAAATCTGAATTATCCTGAATCTTTAAAAATAAGTTAACGAAGTACAAAAAGTTGTAATAAAATTATTATATTATTATAAAATTGCATTCTGAATGACTTAGCCTTAATGTAGAACTTATTTTGATCATTATTTTGGAGTTGCTTGAATTCAATGGTTTGTAGAAAAAATAGATAAAAGAAATTGCATTAAAGATTCCAAGATAAATCTGAATTATCCTGAATCTTTAAAAATAAGTTAACGAAGTACAAAAAGTTGTAATAAAATGATTATATTATTATAAAATTGCATTCTGAATGACTTAGCCTTAATGTAGAACTTATTTTGATCATTATTTTGGAGTTGCTTGAATTCAATGGTTTGTAGAAAAAATAGATAAAAGAAATTGCATTAAAGATTCCAAGATAAATCTGAATTATCCTGAATCTTTAAAAATAAGTTAACGAAGTACAAAAAGTTGTAATAAAATTATTATATTATTATAAAATTGCATTCTGAATGACTTAGCCTTAATGTAGAACTTATTTTGATCATTATTTTGGAGTTGCTTGAATTCAATGGTTTGTAGAAAAAATAGATAAAAGAAATTGCATTAAAGATTCCAAGATAAATCTGAATTATCCTGAATCTTTAAAAATAAGTTAACGAAGTACAAAAAGTTGTAATAAAATTATTATATTATTATAAAATTGCATTCTGATTGACTTAGCCTTAATGTAGAACTTATTTTGATCATTATTTTGGAGTTGCTTGAATTCAATGGTTTGTAGAAAAAATAGATAAAAAAGAAATTGCATTAAAGATTCCAAGATAAATCTGAAATATTCATTCAGTGGATTGTGAATTTCCTACATTTGAACGGAAGCTAATTTTTCTTTCAAATCGATGATGGTGAGACTGCGTTTAATCTTAGTCGCGAAATGACGCAATAAATATAACCACACTGAATCAGACATAACTAGGAGAGATAGGTATTTTTATTAATTAAAATGTATCGCTTTTATTTAATGTGCTATTAACAAAAAAGCATACTAGTATTTATAAAATATAAAAAAATGACTGTATGAATCGTTGTATCAGTCTTATTAAACTTGTGATCATAATTAAAATATTACATTACCCAGAGTAAGTAAACTCGATAAACACCCAGAAAGTTATTGTAAAAATTGATCACGTATAGTAGAAAAAATATTGAGCATATAATAAGCATTTCTGTCTGTTACTTGCTCATCACTTTTTTACAACATTTCAAAATTTCAATTGAGAAATTGCTACAATTTATGACTAAAGTGTAAAATGGCAGCTATTACTTGTACAACAAAGCGCAATTAGTGCTGTGGTATGGACAACAACGCACAGCTAATTTGGCTGAAGCTAATCACAATTTTGTCTTTTTGAGTAGATTAACATTCTTGTCACAAAGAGAATCATTTCATATTTTATACTGGATACTATATTAATTGAATGAATGTATTAATTACACAATATTGATATAATCACAGGTTAGCATATCAATATTTTTTGAAAAAGGAGGCTAATTGTCAATATTATTGATTTTGATATACTATAAAGCTCGCTTAATAGTTTCTAATTGTATTCAAGTGCAATAAGTAAGAATTCAAAAACAAACTTTTTGTTTTAAAAATAATATTTGAGTCATTTCTACTGAAATAATTACTACAGTAAATATTATTAAAACACATTTTCATTTGAAAACTTTATCATGGCATTTTGAAATATTGCTTTCAAACAACAACAACAACAGCCTGATTATGTTTTCTTGAAAGAGAAATCATTTTATTAGTGAGTAATCATTTCTTTTTTTAAATATTACGTTAAACAGCAGAGAAAAAAGATAAAATAAAAATTTTTTTCACACATTTGCACTCGAAATATCTGCAAGGAATATTTGAATATTTTTTATAGTAAATATTTTTACTATTTTTTCAAAACTCAGTTTTGAACAACCCTAACCTACATTTTTGTTTTGTAATTAAATATTTTGTAATAACTCCACCACAGTTTTGAAAATCATTAAGTAACTATGGTTAGAACTCGTAAACAATGATTAAAAAATTTCATCATAGTCTACCCCATTAGGTAACTTTAGTTACTTAATGATACCCTATTGATTAATAATACAAAAGTCACCCTATTGATTAACAATGAAAATTTTTTTTAAATTTTAACAATGCAAACTGATATTTAATGAGATATGGAATACAAATACCATCCTAAGTAGTATTGTGATATAAGCGTCGTTAATAATGAATTAAATCAGTAAATTTTCTATAGCTTTTTCTTCACAAGTTTCAAATAATATTAGAATAAATTTCATTAATATGGCAGTTCATTAAAGGATATAAAATTAATATGCATATTAATTCACATCATAAATGAGATCTCTTTTTAATTTGGATCGTGTTGGTTCTAACACTAAGAGGCACTTCTTAAATTCATTAAAATTTCATCAAAGCTATTCTGCTTTGACTCAATGTATAAATAAGTACTTTTTAATAGACTTATTATGAATTTAAATTTACGTTCGAAGAATCACTCAAATTTACAAACATTATAAAATATTAATCATTTACCCACCAAAATGTGTGATACATCAGAGAAAAATTACCAAAATCGGATTAAAATAATATAGGTATGCAATAACATACTAATTAAAAATGTCAGAGATGAATTATATATTTTACTAAGAAATTTGCTCAACACGAAATGAGCCGCTTCTAATAATTGCTAGTGTATTGATTTGTGGAATGTTTGTTGTAAAAGGAAGTATTTTTAAATCATTGCTTTTCAAAATGTATCAAAAAGGAAATTTTAAACTAAACTTCCTATAATTTTAGTCTTATTAATAGCGAGAAATGTTTCGTGTTGTTTTGTTTGTTCCCTGTTTTAGAATGTCTATTTCTGCACATCTAAATTCGCTTTACATATCCAATTGCTACATAACTTCGATTCTATGGCGAGTGACCCCATTTTTATCTTTCGATGATAATACACAGAAAATGATATCAAAAACGGAAAAATAAAACATTTTTTGCTGAAAATCATAATATTAGAACTTTTTTCTATATTCCTTAATCTCCCTAACTATATTTTTATTTTTGTTATTTTTATAAGGGCATAATTTTTTATATACTAAAATAAAATACTCTGAAATAGGTATTTGAATATTAAGATTCATTGGGAACATACATTATAGATATTACATGTTGAGGAAAATTTGTAAAGTGAATTTTCGGAACTGTTCAATTGGAATATAATTATTGACAAGTATATTATAAACAAGATAACAAGATATGTAAATACAGGCATATATATATATATATATATATATATATATATATATATATATATATATATATATATATATATATATATATATATATATATATATATATATATATTTGTGTGTGTGTGCGTGATTCACAATAATTAGGGACTAGATATATTAAAGTTAGAAATTTCGGATCATCCACTTTCCAAAATTTTTTAGAGCTAACTTCCAAAGAATTCCAGTTTTTAATAAAAAAATAAATGTATATATATGTAAAGAAAAAATATTCTTGAAATTTTTCTTAAGAACCTAACTCAAGAAAGTAAAAGAAGTAAGTTTGGAAGTATTAAATAATTTCGTAATTTTTCAATTACTAAGTATGTTTGTTACCCGTTGTAGACATATAAATTATTCAAATGCTTATTTGTGTGGATTAGTTTCCTTTTGTACAATTTTGTAATTATCCGTGAAATCGATTAATCGGTGGTAATCAAGCTACTCATTTGCGCAGATAATCGGAAGATAATCTCTGCATACAAATACATGCATTATTGAGCAATGTAGAGAAAATGAGCAATATATATTACCTATATACTATATTACCTATATATTACCAATATATTAAATCTATATCAATGGAAAAGAGTTTTTTAAATATCGAACAAGAGCAATATAAGGGTGTATAACTACCGTCTGTAAAACAAAGAACTGAATGTCTCATGACTTAGTTTATTAAAAAAAAAAGCTGCATTCTTTGTACTGTAATTTAAGTTTTAAGGGTTTAGAATACTCGCCCATCACCTATCACCTCGTAATTTTGAACAACCTACAGGTGACGAGGTCAACTCTGAGCTGGCACCCTACTCTTTAGATTCATATCACACCAGCAGAAGAACTTAGGAAATCACAGATTGATAAGGACACGTCCCCAACCCTCGGAGTTCCAGCAGCTTAGGAAGAAATTAAGAAAACAATAGTAAAATGTTTTTTTATATCAAATAATGAAAAACAATTTTCTATAAATACGTAGGTTTGAAGAATAAAAAAAATAAAAGATTACTTTGCCTTTTTTAAAGTTTAATTAAAATATATTTATCTTGCACGCGTTTTTTTATAAAATGCATGCTAAATAAAAATTTTGAATAGCACTTTATTTATGTTAAAAAAGAAACATTACAATTTTTTAAACAAATTAACTTTAAAACCTATATTCATATTTTTCTATTTTTATGACCCTTTGATTTTAAGAAATGTTTTACTATTCCCTACCAGCTCATAAAAAGAAGCATGTACTGTATATACTTCTTACTCTCTACATAGAACGTGTCACTAATAAGTGAAGAACAAATTATTTTGCTCATAATTTTTATTCCAACTTTTTTCTGTTGGCAACACATAATAGTTTTATTTTAATTCTATGAAAATTAGCACTGATGAATTTTAAGTAAAATCTGTTTTATTCTCTGTATGCATATTATGACACTTAATTCTCGAATAATATTTAAAATTTCACAATTTAAATTTTTAAAAAATTGAAATATTTAAATGGGCTAAAAAGATAAATTGGAATAACTTTAAAACGGTTTATAAATAAACAGGTCGTGTAGATACGGCCTAATGTTGGAAGGAAACGCAGTTGAAGATCAAAAAAATTAATAAAATGTGTCCACGAAAGAATTAGAAGTAAACTTGCACAATCTGACAGAAATATTTCGCGCTTAAATTTGTAGAAAAATTTGACTGCAATCACCATTAAACAGGATTTAAACTTAAAAACGAGAAAATGACAATCTATAGATTAACCGAAAACAATGAAGTTGAAAGACAAAGAAAGTACAAAGAGCTACTGAAAAGACATGCTGCTAGTGATAATATTTTCGGATCTCATAATAGGCAAAATAAAAGGATTTACGCAAAATCAGCACAGAATATCCGTCCAATAAAAAAAATATTCAGAGGTTTCAAAAACCATTTTCAGTAATGGTTTGGGATGCTATAAACAAGAGAGGAAATCTGATCATTCTTTTTATTGAGAAAAGTGTTAAAATTGGCAAAACTTATTTCGAAAAAGTATTGAAATTTCAAATGAATGAAGAAGCCAAGAAAATTATTTAAAACAGATCCATTGATATTTCAACAAGATTCGGCACCCATCCAGAAAGCAAATATTGTTTAACAGCGGTACAAACAGAATTGTTCCAGATTTATTTCCACATAAGAATAGCCTGCATCTAGTCCTGCTCTCAACCCACTGAATTGCACAGGATAAAGGAGAATAAATTTACAAACATAAAACCAATGTCCAGTCTTAAATTTTAAAAAAACTCTAAAGATTTGGAATGAGATTTTATTTTCTATAGTAAATACTGCTGCAGAAGCCTCTTAAAAAATATTGTCATCGGTGGTTAAAATTAAAGGTGCGAGAATAAAAATTTTTAGTTAAACATTGAACAACAATGATTTTACTTTTATTTAACAATATCTTTATAGAAAAGTTTATACATATTATAGTAAAATAAATTTTTTAAAGCGTCATTATTTGTGGGCATCCTGTACAAAAATGTCATTCTCAATTTAAATTTGTTTATGTGATTTTATTTGATTTAATCTGTTTTTAATTACGAATACATTCATAATTTCAGTTTAGTTGAATAATTTTATTTTAAAAACCAATTTTTTGGCTGAATTTTGAAAAATATTTTCATAAAAATTTTGTAAATTTAAACTCTGAAGTTATTTTTATTATAATTTACATATGAAATTTCATGAAAAAAAAAAGTTTTATTTTTATATGATTTTAAATCAATTTTATAATATAAATTTTACTGAAAATTTTATAATTACAAGAAAGAATTGATTTGTGTGGCAACAAATCGTGTTTTCTTTTAATTATTATTTTGTATAAAAAGTTACATTTATTAGGTAATTTATAGATTTATTGATAACATTCTCCAAAGTTTTCAAACACAATTCAATAAATTCAAAAGTTGCACAAATTTTTAAAAAAGTATAATAAATTTTTAAAATAAATGAACAAACTTATTATTAATAATAATAAAATAAAGTTGAAAAATTATGAAAAAGGGTTCTGAAATACTTATAGTACATAAATTATAAATTATGGAATAATAAAATAAATCATTTGCACCTTTTTCAATGTCTATTTTAATATATATATATATATATATATATATATATATATATATATATATATATATATATATATATATATATATATATATATATATATATATATATATATATATATATATATATATATATATAATATGGAATTTATAATTGAATTTCTTATCCTATGCATTATAAGTAGTTATAAATTTCGGCAAATGCATTCGAACCATTACATTCCTTTTTATAATTATAAAAGTATATTTATAAAGCATATATATTTATAAAAGTTTGTCAAACAGTCTTATTTTTCTACTGATAAAATTCAGTATACTACACAAAGTGATGCATTGCATCTTGTTGAAGTTTTTGCTAATTTGAAAAGAGATCCTTGTTAATAAAAAGTTTTCATTGATTTGGATATGGAATGTACATTTGCTTAACAAACGCATTCCAGTTTTCTAATATGTATATTTCTTAATATTCATAGCTTGTTTCGATGAAGTATCAAATTAAATAAAAATAAATTTCATATATACATAAAACTTTTCAGATAAAGTATATTATTTCCGTTGAATAAATTATCGGAATGTTTAAAAGAAAGCAACACGAGAATTACAGACTTTAGGTTAATTAAATAATCGTGCCATAAAATATGATCTCATAACCTGGAAATTTTTCGTCACAGAACGACGGGGACCCGCTTTTTCCACCTCATTTTTAGAAATGCACGAAAAAAGAAAAAAAATCCGAACTTGACTACTTTCACCTCTCGTAAAGTAACGCAAAGCCATGTGCATGTCAATTAGAGCGAAAGCGAAGAAAGAAAAAAAAAATGAATTTTCGAGATGTCTTGGCACAGTCGTCGCCAAGTCAATGAGTTTGTAGCCTTTGATTGGTTGTTTTGTCCAGTGACGTCGTGAAGCGAGGCGGGGTCCAGAGAAAAACGTGATAACCGGGAAAGAAAACTGCTCGTAGAAAGAGAACAGGTGCGTCCGGCGACGCAACAACATAATCATGGATTCAGTGGGTAAGAGTTTGAGTTTTAATGAGCGAAAGGGTTTTTTCATCCAGCGGTGGGTATTTGTGGCAGGTCTGGGGACTGCCGCTCTATGCATATTAGCTGTTGGACTGATTGTGGGCTATCTCGCGCCCTGTGGTTCCCGGGATATCATCCCAGATAAAGACGACGAGATACAAGTTCGAAAGGATCTCCCATACGTGCTCCTTCCTCGCAGTATTGTACCCGAGCACTATAATGTTGAACTGCAACCGTACATTTTCCCGGGGAACTTTAGTTTCGATGGCAAGGTTATGATTCGAATACGAGTGACAGAGCCCACGGACAATATAACTCTGCATATTAACAACATTACCGTAACGAAAGAGAGTGTCCAGCTGCTTGGCAGTGGTGCGCCGGACATCAAATCTTTTGGGGAAGATAAGGAGAGGCAATTCTTTATACTATATTTGAAAGAAAAGTTGGTTGCTGGTCGCGTCTATGAAGTTAAGATGGAATATTTAGGATCACTTAATGATCAATTAGCAGGATTTTACAGAAGCTCCTATGAAGACCCAGATAAACAAACGAGGTAAATCCTTTTATTTTTCGATTATTGCAATTAATTTAGAAAATGTTTCCAACTTAAATGAATTTTGTTTTATAATTTATTCAAAATTTGTGGAATAACTCGTTATTTTTTTTATATTTCTCATCATTTATCATTCATTGAAAATTTTTCATAGATGTCCGTTCTAAATTAAGGATATAATCTTTTATTTTAACTTTTTAATATAAAAGTCATAGAAACTATAAATTTTTTTAATTTTACATTTTTAATATTACGAGAGTATTATTAAGTTTCCATATATTTTTTTCATGATCAATTTTCTAGCGGCTAAAGATACACATGCACCTTATACATATTAATAAATAAAATTTTAAACTCTCACTAAAATTTTATTAAGACATTTATATTTACAGGATAATGAATTCATGAATTTATGAGCCGACCAACTTGTCTCGTGGTCAGTGTGCCTGACTACGGACAAGGAGGCTATGGGTTCGAATCCCGGTTCGGGCATGGATGTACTTTTTCTCTCTATCTATCCTGTCTTTGTCCTTTCCTTGTATGAATGAGGTGTGAATGGTTTCCTATCCTATAAACGGGTACCTATGGCAAGTGTGTAGAGCAAAGTCGTACTTTCACCTACATGGTGCTCTGATTAAAACGAAAGATGCTCCCAATCGACTTATTTCGCATAGCATAGCGAGCTTGGCTTGTCCAAGTGTCATTAGAAAACAACAACATGAATTTATGATTATAATAAAATCGATTCATAGTATTTATGAATTCTTCAAAGAAATAAAATTAAAATAAAACAATTAAATTCATAAAGAAAATGTAAAGTTATATTTTAACAAAAGCCAAAATAATAATAATAAGTTTATAAATTAAATGGGCAAAAGTTTGAGATAGTAAAAAATATAATACTTCAAAAATATCATTAATAATCTAATCTAATCATATATTTCATATTTCACATTAAAATAAGTGTAATTACATAAATATATTTTGCTAAATATTCAATTTAAATGAATTTAAAAATATACATGCTTAGTTATTTATTATATTAAGATATGCTTAAAATTCCATAAATCATACGATTTATTTCTTACATGCTTCAAAAGAAGAAAGAGGCGATAAAAATATTTTAAAGTTTTTATATACATAAATTAAAAATATTTATATAAAATAATTATCGTGTAAAAATTTCTTTTACAAGAACCACTATATAATGAAATGACAGAACCTGTTTTGGAAAAAATGGATCAGGTAAAAATTTATGAGTAACTAAATTAAGGAAAATATAAAATTCTTGAAAAACTAAACTTACAGATTCTGAATTTTATGATCTATTTTCATGAGTTTAAAAATTTATAATGGATGATAATAGGTAATTAAAAAGCATTTAGAAATTGCAAATTAAATTCTTGCAATACTTAATACTAATAATAATTTTTTATATTTATGTATGAAATCAATGTTTTATAAACGTAAATTCATAGAAAATTATACAAATCCCAATTTCTTATTCTGATTTTAGTAGCAATTTTCCGACACACAATATGGCACTTTTAAATTCAATGTAGAAAATATGAGATGTAAATTATAAATTAAAATAATTAAATTTCTTTTGCGGTCTTTAAAAAAGAAATACTTGCATTAATTATTTTTATTCTTACAAAATTTCTTTCCCGTGAGGATGGATTAAAAATAATACATTAGATGAGTTGTTTTTTTATCTCGCTGATCTTTATTATTAAAAGTGGAACAAATTTTAAAAAGTGTACCATAACATTGAGAAGTATTCTTTCAAAAATAGCAATATTCTTCAAACGTTTTACTGCTTTTTTGTGTCGTGCAAAATAAATGTTGAAAGTATTTGCTTCTTTTAATTTGAGTTCGGTAAAAGAAATATTTTAAATGCTAAGTGTATTCCTTTCTGAAAAAAAAAATTAAAGGTATTAATTTAATATTTTTATCGCATTTTCTCTAGCTCGCTTATTTAAACTGTAAATGGATATTATAAATAAGACTTGTTTAAGTTCATATAGAATAGAAACAAATGTATCATCTTCCTAAATCTAAAAATGAAGTAATTGACCAACGCTATATTTTTTTTCGCGCTTAAATTCTTTATCCAATATTGGGTGTTGTAAAAGATATTAGTCCATTCATTTTATATGCATTTATTTTGTAAAAACTCTTAGTACGTCTCTCCCACATAATTTTCTATAAATAAAATTTTATGAAAATTATCGATCTAATGGATCTAAATCGATTTTTTTTGTTTCTTTATTTAAGGAACATCTTTTAAACTCGATTAAATCATTGAAAGTGAAAAAATTTGAAAAATTAAAAGCATGATGGAAATATTAAAAGATGATTGCGAATTTAAATTAAAAATTCTTAATTATCGAATACAATCAAAGTTTTGAAAATCTACGCCCTTTTCGAATGTTCTCATTTTCCATCGCTTTCGCTTCTCCGTACGTAATAATTCTCTGAAGACACTTGAATTGCGTCCTGGTTTAATTACACCAGCAATTCCAGTCCTCTTCGAAATGAACAAGAGGATGACTAAGTCAATTCTACTACAGTGCTGCTCAATTCTTCCTAAAATAATTCTGGTGCGAGGAATGACACGGTCATTTTTTATGCGTTACCACAGAGAGGCCACACATAGGGGACGGCTAATTTTAAAAAAAACATTCATTACTTTTCTTTAATTATAAAATTGATTTATTTTTTAATTTAATAGTAATTTTTTTAAAAATAAAACTAGTAATATTATATTAAAGGTTTTTAACTACGGATAGTTTACTTTTTAAGCATATATAGAGAGAGATTTATTATAAAATAGTATTAACCAAGCTTTTTAGGTAGAATTAAATCATGTCCATTTTTCAGAGGTGTTTTTTGAAACTTAAGCCAATACACTGAAAACCTTATGATTATTTGATAAACAGTATTTTTCTTTTTATCATTTCAACGGGAAAATGACTTCTCATCCAAATTATATAAAACTCTTTTATTTTCTGATTTTTATAACATTAATAAATGAATATCTTTTTTAGTAGAGAGTGAATTAATTGTGGTATTGTCATCGATACTAAAGGAAATTTATCTAGGCCATGCCCTGTAAATTTGTTAGGAAATTTTAATAAAGGATTTATCGCTTCCTTCTTTTTTAATGTAAAGACTATACACGCCTATTTTTATTTTACCGTAGACTTCCTTTCGACGTGATAAATGGTAGATTCAACATCCCTATTATTTACTAATATTTTTATATAATAATAAAAATTATTGATGTATATTAAATAATGGAAAAATGACTTCTACATCATATAATATGTATTTTATATATATGCAATATCCTATCCTCTAAAATATGTAAATAGTTATCATTTTAATACAAGGGAAACTACTATATTAAACACATCGAATTGCTCAATATCAGAATCTTAATCATTGCCATTATAAAATTTAATGCTTGAAATAAGATTTGTTTTTAGTAAAACGTAAAAAAATATTTTTCTAAATACCCATACTTTATGCAGTATTAACTATATTCGTTGGTAAGTATTTCTGAGATATGATTAAAAAGTAGAACTATATTTTTCTTTAATAAGAATTTTTGGTTAAATTATTTACTAATATTCGGTTTATATAAAGTTTAATTAATAACATAGGGTTTGCATATTGGAATTTAGACTGCAATCATATAACTTTTGGACTCTCAGATATTCCCTTATTTTAGTAATAAACATTGATCTTTAATGCTGAAACCATCTTTTACATTTACCTTTATAACTAAGTACAAAGGGTATAACTGAGTACAATAACTGGAATAAAGGAAAGTTATACTGGAAAGGCAGTTATTTTCAATTTTATTGATTTTTCTTCGTTTAGTTATTCTGTATCCATCATCTATGATTGTATATTTCCCGACATCGAAAATGCAACGCCAAGAGAGAGTGGCTAGAAAATTATGCAAATTTTAGGGTAGACAAACTTTACCGAATTGTGTAAATGATGTGAAATGCGCAACTCTCCAGGGCACGTAGGATAAGATATAAGGTGAGGAACCCGGCAAAGTGGGTAACATTCGCGCCGTTATCGCTGCTTGGGAAATAATCGTCGAAACTTGTCGCAAAGGACGCCTGTAATTGCAGAGAATGCCAAGCCATCGTCGATGGAGTCAGTTCCAGCGGAGACAAGTTTACGAGAGGCATGGTGATCGGACTGAGAAGGGCAGGCTGGCCCTTACGGCAAATCACAGTTGACAGACACCTGGACGGGTCAACAGTGCGCCAGCTGTGGTGAAGTTGATTGGAACAAGGAAATGAGGGATGTTTGCGGAGTGCTGGTGCACCCAGAGGGATGTCAGCACGCGTGGATCGACGTGTCCGATGGGTGGCGGTCGAGTCTCCGCAAAACACGTCTGATAGAAATTCTGCAGAATGTGCAAGACGCCCTGGAGGCTCCCAAATGGAACAGAACTACTTGCCGTCGATTGGTTGCTAGTGGCCAGAGCTTATGGCGTCAATTAAGAAGACTGCCATTGACCCCATATTATAGACGACAACATCTGAAATTGTGCCGGATTAGAATGATGTGGACGACGGAGTGGCACAGGATCGTCTTCTCAGATGAGTCACGCTTCTGTTTCTCCACTGATAGTCACCACGTACACGAGGAGACAGGTCGAATCCTGCAGAATTCTGGAACGCCCCATAGCGTGGCATCGTGGTTTGGGGGCCCATTGTGTACGATTCCAGGTCACCTGTAGTCCGTATTCACGGCACTATGACAGCCAAACGTTACGTGGATAATGTGCTGAAGCCGGTGACGCTTCCCTACCTTCAGGAGGTGCCCAATGCTCTTTATCAGCAAAATAATATCCGACCGCACATTGCTCGAAACATGCCCTACCAGGTGTACAGCTGCTTCCGTGTCCACTGTGCTCTCCAGATCTCTCACCAATCGAACACATTGGTATATGATTGACACTATTTGCAGACCCTGCCATTGCTTCTTTCAGAGGACCAACTTTCACAAATGGTTGATAAGAAATGGAGAGTCGTTCCTCAGGATGCCATCTGTAATCTCATTGACTCCGTGACTAGACGTGCTGCTTCGTGCATCACCGTCCACGATGGTTTTCATTCTACTGACCCGACCTTGTTCTCGCCCTGTATTATGCATATTATTTCGAAATACAAATCACTTATTGTTCATTACTGTCTCTCTCTGTTTTCCGAGTTTCGTTATTTTCTGACATCTTGGTGTCACGTTTTTAATATCAGGCAGTGTATATTGTAAGCCACAAAAAGTGTTCTGCGAAATGGACGCTCTAGTGGATAACGGCTTATTTTCTGTGATTAAGGTGTACATTTCACATGACGGTTTACTGACTTTTTGGGTTAATATTTAAGACCATTGTCTTTGCAGTTCTCCCATACAGTTTAGACTTATGGTAATACGGTAAGGAAGCATAAAAATTAACAAATATCTTTTTTTAATCCCATCAATTTTAAATGCAAGTAAGAGATTTAAAACAAAATAATCCTTTTCCCGATTGACAGTCAGATTATTTGAAGTTTGTTTCTTAATTGGTGGTTAACTCCTTCAAATCATTGCTCAATAGTAGCAATTGAAGAAGTTTTCAAGTTTTTACTTTCAATGTTCCTCTAAATAATAAAAAGCAGAATTTAAAATAGTAAAAGGTAGAAATATAATTTTTACAATATTAAATAAATTTTTACAAAATCAATTTACAACCGTGATTGAAGTTGTTGTTGCTGTACTAGTATGCTACCCTGTACCTAGTCCTGAGTTGGGCTCCTCCAATTGGATAGTTGGGTAGAATCTTCGTGATTTTGATGAGTGGGGACCAAGCATAAGATCCCCAATTTTTGGCCTTTCGCCCCCAGAGGTATTATTTCATTCGGTGAACATTGCGACCACGACATATTTAACTTGCCTCAGCTGCCTTTAGTGAACACGACGGATCTTCGGTTAAGCCGGAATTCCAAATCACTATCTTTGGCTAGTGAGAACTAACCAACCAAGTCACCGTGGCCATCCGTGATCGAAGTGTCATTTTTCCCAACGCCTAGTCGTTAGGAATTTCAGCTTTTTGAACTACAAAGGAGCAATTGATCATACTTTAATATAATGGGGCATCCGGTAGGTATGCCACCGTGACTCCAAAAGTAGGTGAGTCATCGTAATTTATAAGTAAGGACCTAAGCAGATGATCCCCAGCCTGGACTATCAGAATCCACAGGTATCAATTCATTTCTAAGACATTGGATCACAACCTGTTTAATGTGATCCATCGGCCTTTAGTGAACACGGAGAATCTTTAGTTAATTCAGGATTCAAACTCTTACCTACCGATAATGCGAAGGCACTGTAACCAAACAGGAAACCACGGTCATAGTATCATTTTGTTCACAACTCTAAACTTCTAATGTGAGACCAGATAATCAGATTAAAAAATAAGAATTTTAGGAATAAGTGCCTTAAAACTGCATTAAAATTTTCTTTAAAAAGGTTTTCATTATTTGATGTTAGTTGCGCTGTGCTTTTTCTTAATTTTTGGAATCCCAATTAAACTTGTTGTCTACCACCCATTTACTGTATAAAATTTGCCTTGTTTTTATTTTTATTTATTTATTATTAACTTTATTTTTTGGTAGCAAACATACTTCGGAATATTTAATTATCTTATGAAATTTGAATTGCCAAGAAGAAAAATATAAATTTAAAAAAATAAATAAAATAAAATAATAATGATAAATTAATTCTTCTCTCTAATATCTTTTTTTTTAACAAAAAGTTTTTCATTTGAATTTTTATTACTCTTTATAATTTGCGTTCTGTAATAACTGTAAAATTGTTAAATTTCGTAAATAATTATAAAAAATGTACCATTAAAATATATTGCTCCAAAACAAGTTTTTCTTTAAATTATTATTCAAGGTACAAGGCCTGCATTACTATTTTGAATTTTCTTCGCACATAATGAAAATGCATTTTCGGCTGAAATTACGAGCGTAACATCATTTTCAACAATCTCGGGATAAAAGAACAGTTAAATCTCGCTTTATTTTCTTTTACTAGATTCTATGCTGCGGAAAAGGCAATATTTTTCTCTTAATATTTATCACAATTTTGTGGAATTGATTTTATTTCTCTTATCTTCTGATAGAAATTCTCAATCCGGAAATGGGAATCTGCACGTTCTTTTTCATCTTCGTTTTTTATTCCAATTGGGGTTGAATGAAATCGTGATGAATTCTATAAATAAAGAATCCGCTTTAAGAAAATACGTTATGTGAATGTGTAATAAAATAGTATTTACTGGTTGGTTATCAAATGATGCTCACAGCGAATGATTAAAATTTCTTCCCGAATGAAATAACATCCATCAGACACAGATTGCTTCTAATTAATATCCCATTTAAGTCATCAAAAAGTAATTCTATCATCTTATTAGCAAGCGGCATATTTTGAAACCCTGTACGCATTAAGTTATTTTGGAAAACAACCAAATTAAAAACATATTTTGATAAGTTTTTTTTGATTAAGGAAAGTGTTTTGAAAAAAACTGTCATGAATTATTATTTATTTTTTTTTTTACATTTTTCAGTGTCATTAAATATCATTTTATTTCAGCTGTCTAAATTTTAAAAAAAATTTGGCATCACATCCACACTTTTTATTTATTTATTCTATTTTTAATATATCATTGAATTCTTGTGGGTAATTTACCTTATATTTAATTATGCATGTGTATGTGCTGTAAGAGAGTAAACAAATTTTGATGCAACATTATGGAGTTGTGTGTTTATTACATTATGGAGACATAACATTTTGGAGTTATTGAGTTGTGTGTTTTCTTAAATGTCAATGACAACATAAAAATATGCATGTTTCATTAGATGCTTGATTTTGTTTCAGAAAAAATATACAAATATACATATATATATATATATATATATATATATATATATATATATATATATATATATATATATATATATATATATATATATATATATATATATATATATATATATATATATATATATATATATATATATATATATATATATATATATATATATATATATATATATATATATATATATATATATATATATATATATAATATATATATATATATATATATATATATATATATATATATATATATATATATATATATAAATAAATATATATATATATATATATATATATATATATATATATATATATATATATATATATATATATATATATATATATATATATATTACATACCTTATAATTAATAAAATATGCTCGATGTAAAAGCATTAAGTTTTAAAAAAATTATTGTGCCATTCATAAAACATAGACTACTTTTTAATATTTATAAATAAGCATACTCTACAACGAACTTTTTAGATGCTCTACAAGAAAAATAAAATCATTAAAGGTTAGTTTTCAGTAGACACTTGCAATTGCTTATATTTTGATTTTTTTAGTATTATCAAGGCTTTATAATTCCTTTTAACATTTGCATACTTTTAAAAATTTACAAAATCAGTTTAAATTTATGGCGTTAAATTTATCTCTTAATTTAAGCGAATTTTTTTACATAATAAAGCATAGTTTACATTTGTTTAATTTAACAGTATATCCCGTTTGGACATTAACAAACCAGTTCATATGTACCTAATTATAGAATTTGAAGTAATCATAATATTTTTGCAATGTATCTTTCGGAACTTAATTCATAAGTTTCAAATTTTTTATATTTAAATGAATGAAAGATAACCAATTCTATGCTGTTTTATAAAGCGTAATTGTAGCATTGGTATATGTATATAGTAAAGTATTTTATTGTAAAAACTGAGAATAATATTTTTCTGTATATCACTATAAGTGTCTAAAGATCACATTAAATAATAATTTTGAGACTTTTAGAAATGAAAATGTATTTTTTTTTATTTAAAACTATTATCGAATGAAAAAGATTTCTCTTACTTCATATATTTCATCCAACAAGAAATATGTTTACTATCAAAGCTTAATGTAAAAGAAAAGTGCGTGACTTTTTCGGATATAGCAAAATGTTAAAAGACACTTTTCTCATAAAACGGCATGTTTTCCTTTTTGAATTCTCGATCGTCGGTGTTCAGAATGTAACAAAATAATGTAAGCTTTTTCTTTTCAGTTATAAAGAGTTCTTTCATTTCGATTCTGAGCAATTTTTGAAACAACTATATCTTTTCTGAGCATCATCTCTAGAATCTTGCTGTTTATGTCACGTCAAACTTTCAAAAGCAATTCCAATCATTATTACAAAATATTCAAATATCATAAGAAATATTCTGAATTTAAAAAATTCACAGATTTAATATATAGCAAAGTGTTCTAATATATATTTAATTTAGAAAATGCATGCTTCGTATAAGATAAATTTCCAATCATTTTAAAGACTTTTAACAATAATGTTTGTTTTCCAGATAAATATATATCTTGGTATATTATTTCATAAAATTATACAAATTTCTTTATCATTGAAAATTTGATTATTTTATATAAAATATATGCTTGTCCATTTAAGAATTTTAACTAAAGGCATTGCTAGAAAAATTCAAATTTAATAAAATATCCATGATATTTAATTATAATTCGAAAAAATTTCAATTGATCAAAATATTTAATGTAGATTTATTTGTTCTTTAAATGAGGTTTAAGTTAATATTGCTCTAATTTCATAATATATATTAAAGATTTAATAAAGTAAATATATAATCTCAATATTTTTTCATCATAGTTTATAGTAAGCAGGTTTTTTTAATAATATATAACAACAGTTATATTTCTAGAACAAAACTCTTTTATTTCATACAAAAACATCATTTGAGAATTTAATAGCATTCATACGATTGTCTTAAATTACGTTTGCAATAAGCTTTGGAAAATATGCACAATTGATAAAAATTGTAATTTATACATATCTTAATGAGTTATGCATGAAATATTACCATACTCTGATCAATAGTAAAAAATGACTCATAAATTAGTTTTAACATCTTGATAATTTTCAATGATATTGGGTGAAATATTTTATAATCACGAAACATAAATCAAAACTGAAAATATCTGTGTACAGTACCTATAGAGCCACTTAAGTGATGTTGCCATAGCAACTTACCATCATGGATCTATCAACAAAGTAAGAAAAGGCTTCATGATAAAGATTTTAGCTAGTCTTTGATAAAGAACAAGCTGTATTTTATTTCCCCATTTCTTTTTTCATTTCGCTTGTATTTTACTTGTTAAGGTATATATTCGCCAAAAATAATATATTAAAATAGAAAAAAATGCATAATTCTTCTTGAATCTTTGAAGAACGGCAGCTAAAGTTAAGAATTTATGCGAAAATCGGTAGTTAAACATTGTCAATCATCATTAGAAAAAAATTAAGTGGAAATTGGAATAATATAAATTATAATTTCAATTTTTACTTTGATACTTTTTTATGATATTTATACTAATATCATATTTATAAAGAGTCAATTCACATTAAATAAAAGATAGTAAAATTCTATAGTTTAAATAACTAATAAAATATTTGTTTTCACCGGTTCACAATATAAAATAAACATTCCTTTTCTGTTGATATTTTAAGAAAATCAATAAAAAGATTTACTGTATTTAATACAGAAATTATGCAATAAAATTTAATTCTCAAGTGATAAAAGCATACGTCTTAAAAATTTTTTAGCGTAATAATAATTCACAGCATTGTAGTTCCAGAGTATAAAAATTTTTAAGCAAAATCGGTAGAAGTGTTGGATTTGTTTAAAAAGCATTAAAATTAGGAATGAGTATTAAAAAGTTCTTATATGGCTCCTGTAGAGAGAAATAAATCTAAATGATTTAAGCAATATTCATTTATAATAAATTAAGAAATTTTTCGTTTATTGATATCAAATCAAAATGAATGATTAGAAATCAAGCGTGAATTTGATCAAAACCAGTTTTTGGTCCGTAAAAAAAGGATGCTTGATATAAATAAAATCAATATAAAAGGGAGACAGCAGGCTAATTAGCTGAATTTTAACTATACATTAATAATAATTTATTGTATAGATAAATTTCTGTATAGTTAAAATGTATAATTTTAACTATACAATAAATTTTTATTAATTGTATAGTTAAATTTCTATTGTGATTAATATTCTATTTTATCTATTTCCACAGATTTAATGTTCTGCTTTGATTGCATTATTTTTCTTTGAAATTAAAATAGTTATAAGTAACATTTTTCTCTTTCCTTAGTTCCACATAATAAAAATGATATTACATATTTCAATAATTAGTAAATAAATTGCTCACAACATTTTTCCCAGATTGCTCTTAAAATTTTTTGCATAATTTATAGAGTAACAGCCTTAGAATTGTGTAAGGCTTTTTAAATAGCTATGAAGAACTCATATATATATATATATATATATATATATATATATATATATATATATATATATATATATATATATATATATATATATATATATATATATATATATATATATATATATATATATATATATATATATATATATATATATATATATATATATATATATATATATGTATGTATATATTTATATATATATATATATATATATATATATATATATATATATATATATATATATATATATATATATATATATATATATATATATATATATATATATATATATATATATATACATATATATATATATATATATATGCATATATATATATTGACTTATCTGAAGAAATAATTGAAAACCAGGCAATTCTTAAATATACTCTTATTACCTATTAAGATATTCTGCGTCTCCGTGAGATTAAATGCCTTTGTAATGAACAAAAACAAGAGAATTATAATAATCATTACAACTTTCTTTAATAATGACTTAAAATGGTTTGCGCTATGATTTCAATTATTCCTGGATTCAAACACTACCTTTAGTTTATCAACTTGGATATTAGTTAGAGTTCGGAATTCATTTTAAATTACTTTTATTTAAAGGTAGTTCATTCTATAAAATAAACAGTTTGTGCAATATAGTGAGTCATTCCTTACAGAATGAAATAACGTTCAAAATTTTAGGTTAAATCTCTCTTTTAATAATTGTTTGTGAATATTATGGTAATTTTTTTTTAATGTTTTGTCGCATTCTTAAACCATTTGAAATTAAAGCAATATTTTGGTAATTTAGTATTCTAAATGAGCTAAGTCAGAAACCTTGTTCATTACGAATATAAGTGAATTTTAATGCAATATATATATATATATATATATATATATATATATATATATATATATATATATATATATATATATATATATATAATATTACATAAAGATATTACTGAATTACTTAATCTGATTATTTAATCTTTTACTTAGGCACATATGCCGTATAATCTAGAGTGAAAAATTCTGAGTTTGGTGATTTTTTTGGCGGATTTTCTTATTCATTTGGCAACCTAGTTTTTATTACGTCATAGATATGAAACTCTATAAGAATTATGCAAGAAATTCTATTTTGGCAACATTTTTGAAATTTTAACAAAGCCTCGCTGTTATATTATCTTTTAATAACGGTTTTTTTTATTAAAGTTTAAGAAAAACCTAATCCTTTCAGTGGTACGTTGTATGTTTGACGTATTTTATATATAGGAGGATAATCCTCTACTGCTTTATTATATAGTCCTGGATTGGAGTTGCAGAAGATTGAGCAGTAAAATAATTGATCACCTTTGATTTTTCCATGACCATATTAGAAAACATCATGGTGAGAATTTAAAGTGGTTTAATTATTTATATATATGTATTGCTTTTTTCAGTCGTAAATTACACAATATTTTCTAGTAAAGATGTCGACGTAAAATAACGCTCCATTTTTTTTATTATGGTTAAAAATTAAGATAACTTCTTGTAAATTATATAATAAATTTCAGGACGTCAAAATATATAGTTTGCTACTTCTGTTGTTGATAAAATTATTAAACAAATTAATTTATATTATTGAAACCTAATTTTACAATGTTTTATTATAGTCAATATTTTCAAGGAAGAAATGCAAGAATATTATGTTATGAATTATACATAGTAAAATATTCTTGCATCTCTTAAAATTTATTAAATTATTAATGAAAAACTATACATTTTTATGAGTTTTAAATTAATAAAAAATGTGTGATATAAGAAAAGTCAAATTATAAATTTTAAATTTATAGTTCAACATTATTGATTGGTAATTATTCACAGTAAAAGATAAATATCGTTATTAATGAGGTATAATTATTGGTGATTATATATAATTATGAATAAATTGCTATGGATCAATTAATTTCTCCGAAAGTATTATAAGTATATTATACTAAAGATAGTAATTTTACGTGTTTTTATGTGCCAGTAAATGAGTAAATAATAGTAATATTAATTAATCGTATTACATAATTTATTTAATTTGAATATTTATGTAATTATAAAAATTCAAATTCAAATTATAATTCAAATATAATAATATTCACACAATTCATAAATTTTAAAACTTATATTGTTAGAATCTTATTGAATTTTAAATTTTATTTTGTAATGCTACTAAATTTGGCATCGAAATTTTGTAGAAAAAAATTATTTTAAAGCGCAAATATTTTTATACTCGTCACAATGATCAAGCACAATAAAAAATTTTTAGGTATAATAACTTGATATTTAAAATAAAATATAATTAAAAATTTTATCAAAAAGATATCAGAAGAAATATAATTTTATAAAACTTTATTAATAACATTTATTGCATGGAAAACTCATCGAAACATATAAAGAAATAATAATTAAAAAGAACCTCAAAATAAATAGAAATATTAAATATTAATTTTATATGATGATAATATTTTTCTGTGTCAATATCATTATTCGTTTATGTTAGTAATTTTTCCTTTATGAAAATATGCAATTTTGCTAAAAAATTTTCAAACATATGATAACAAAATATTATAGATATTTACTAATTTTTATTAATTCATAACATACCCCATACATAAAAAAATTTACTACAAAATTTATTCAACATTTCCTTAAATGATTTAAGCATATTTGCTATGTAGTGTAGAACAACCCCCAAATAGTAATTTTAATGATTCTCGTAATAATCTTTAAATTAATTTTAAAATTTAGTGTAGAAACTTTATTTGAATTATTCATAAATGTTTAATGAATAATGAAATATTTTTACTTATTTAATGTTTAGCACATAATTATTAATGGAAAAAAAGTTCATTTTTTTATTATTTATGTGATAATTATTTTGCGAAAATAATTTATTATTATTCATTTAACGTAAAATTTATGCTTCACAATTTTCAATCTTTGTATTTAATTATTTTTTAATACATTACATTTTCAAAGAAATTGAAAATTAGACTTCAGTTTGTGCTGCCTTTCCTACACTCCTTAAAAGTAAACCACTCATTTTTTTTATAAGAAACTGCGGTTATGTATATTTTATTTCTATTTTGTTAATGGAGTTAGTTAAATATAAAATGAAAATTCCTAAAATTGAAAAATAAACCATGACTGCTATCGTTAATTATTTTTATATATGTATAAAAATACATATATAAAAATAATATATGTAATTTAAAAATAAAGCATGACCTAAAATTGAAAAATAAAGCATGACTGCTATCGTTATAAGCTGACAGAAATAATGTTTCAAATAAAAAATGAAAGAAACAACTTTTATTCTTTTCTTTAAAAAATCCTTCTATTCTTTAAATGCAAAAACAATTTGGACAACATCATTGAGTTAATTGTTATTCATGCCTCTTAAATCATCAGTAAAGCGGAATTAATCTTAATTATACAAGAGAGCTAATAGTTAATGCTCCGCCGCAAAGTGATTATAAAGCAAAAGGAAGTCTTTAAAACTACAGATATTTATAATAAATTGCTACTTTCGCCTTTTTATGACCATTATAAAAGAGATTTATTTTGCTCAGTTGGTTCGGAGTTGGGCGAATTATCTTTACATTATTATGTGAAACATTTTAATGGCTATTTTAAGAGCTACTCTTGAAACATTTACGGGAGAGAACACTCGAGATATTCATTTATTTGTTTTAAAAAACTCGATTGCATTATTGAGAAAAATTATGTGATCTACTCTTTAAATTTTAAATCACTCGTTTAAATGGATTTAATTTATTTGATGAAAAAAAGATGTTTGAGTCAGGATTTTTTCTGTCATAGTAATGCTATGAAAGGGAAATTAGTTTTTGGTTGCATTGCATAAAATAAATGATTATTTTAAAATAAATTATTTTATTTAATTTTTTGAAGCACAATTGATTGCGATGAAATGATTGTTAATCGATTCGAGAACCATTTATTTTACTATCGTAATCTATATAAATGTATCAATTTCATTACATTTTCTGTCAAGAATCTTACAGAATTTTGTTAAAATCAAACACACAATCAAAAATTAAGACATCGATAAAAACAATGAACTACAAAAAAATTAACATATAATTTTAAGGAAAAAATGCTCAAAATTGTATTTAATATTTTATTAATTTATGTATAATATTTTAAACATTGTATTAATAATTATTATTCAACCAAGTACCCTTATAAATAATTATTTTACTTAATTTTCCTAATATTTGTATCTTGAATTTCAGGACATAACAAAATTTTACAAGATGACAAATTTTTAAACATGCTTAGTTTTGTCTTCTCTTTGATTTTAAGTACTATTTTGAATTAAAATTTCATAATAAAACAAGTTTCAGATTAAATTTAAATTATTTAATAAAGGAAAGTGTACTATGTTATTTCCTAAAAGTTTCTTCTAAATGAAAGCGAATTCGGTAAAATATATTAAATTATCGGAGGAACATTGTAACATAATGATATTGACATATAAGTATATAAGTATAGCCCTATAATAAATAAGTATTTGGTACACTTAACATAAGGAAAGAGTTTTTTTATAATTTTTTAAAACTTATATAGTACACATAACAAATAAGTAGTTTCATTTTATTTCTTTAAAGCAATTTAACCCTAAACTCAAATCCATTAAATTGATGAAAAAGCAACCTTTATATTTTACTCTTGAAGTGGACTTCGAAATTATCTAGTAATGGAATAAATAAATGTTAAAAAGCTTTTGTTATGTTTTACATTAATATTTGATAGTATGAATAATGTATTGAGCGACAAACAATTAATAATATGTTGATTTGAGAAAAATATTTTATTTCATTTTAGAGTGATTTTTTTTAAAAACTGAAACATTTTGCGATGCTATTTCTTTGAGTGAAATTAACACAGAGGAACAAAATATTTTATATGAGAATGCCATCAAACTATAATAATAATCTTAAAACAGTTGATTAATATTTGAGAACAGAACAAATACCAAAATAGAACCCACGTTTCAATAAAAGTTTCTATAATTTGAATTCTACGCAAAAAATTTAAATTATTTAATTTTCTGAATAGAGTTTTAAAAATTACAAAATAAGTTGATAGTTTAGATACTATACGAATTTCAATAATATTTCATAAAATTTGTCATTCTATAAATAATGATTAAATAAACAATGGGAAATAAATAATTATATTATGCTTTGAAATTTTAAATGTGAGGGTGCAATATATGCAATGAATTAAAGTTGCTCCAAATAAATTGTGTTCTAATTACAGCATCTGCAAGTTAAACAATTTTTCTTATTTATTTTCTTTGTTCATAAGGTCTTCCATATTCAATGATTTAAAAATACATATGGACTTTTTTTCTTGCCTGAAATTCATTTAATTTTATTCATTTAAATAAAGACAAAAATATTTAAATAATAATTTTAAATTATTTTAACGATCCTAATTAGTCGAAGATTTGTATACACAGATGAAGATCTAAACAGACAAATATTTATTTCTTTTAGAGTGAAATTGATTACTTTTATAAAAAAAGTCAAAGCAAAATCTGGCTTCAGCAAAAAATTAATTGTTTTTAAAATTATTAACTAGATACGTACTATAATTGAAATATTCGAATTCCTCTGACTAAAAGTCTTCAAAGTAATTCTCAAAAATAGTATAGTTTTTTATTAAAATTTTTAATTAAAATTCTGAAAACCATTTTAGCTTAAAACCTAAACATTGAAAGCTTATTGAGTTGATAAATTTTATAAAATAAAAAAAAATAAAATAAATCTGTTTCATCAAAAAAACATTTGCTAAAACTATTAAACTAGCTGTCTATTATAATTGAAACATTCGAATTCTTAAAATTTGAAATCTTAGAAAAATTCTCGAATTCGGAAATAGTATTTCTCCTAATTCTCAGTTATATCTCTGCCTTTTAACTTAAATCCTAATAATTTTAAATTGAGTTATTGGGTAATAACATATAAAATTTAATGTTTTTATAATTAGCACAATATTTATATTTGGTATAACTTTTAGTTTACTTTTTCATTTCAATTTACAGTGACTAGTAGCCCAGTGTAATGTTAATGCAACTTTGTGGAATGAGTGTGTGTGTAATATTTTCTATTTCTTTAATATAGTAACATTTAAAATGCATTTCTTCAAACCTTTTTAATATATTTCTATTGTTCCTATTTTTCTAATAAGAAATAATAAAAGTAATTGATTCACAAACATGCAACGCTTCAAACTATATTTTTTTAGGAAGCACATATGTTTATTTAACAATATCAGAAATTAAAGTTTTGTTTTTTATGACATTAAAGCTTGTTCCTTTGTTAGTTAACTTGAGCATTATTTCTGCATCTGCATGAAAATTACCTTCCAAAATTTTCCCCGTTAATTAATATAATTTTTATAGTGAATACTATATCTTATTATTCTTATATTTCATTTATTCATATGCAATGAGTTTGAAAAATGTTGCCAATAGAATATGAGAATCTTATAGCTTTCAAGTTGGGGGTATTTTGTGACAGCTTCCTTACTCATCGCCTTTGCAGCATCAGATACCTCTTCTCAAAATCACAAAATTGCTACGCTTCAAAATAAATTTTTTTCGGAAGCACATATGTTTATTTAACTATCTCAGAAATTAAAGTTTTGTTTTTTATAACATTAAAGCTTGTTCCTTGTTTAGTTAACTTGAGCATTATATCTGCATCTGCATGAAAATTACCTTCCAAAATTTCCCCCGTTAATTAATATAATTTTTACAGTGAATACTATATCTTTTTATCCTTATAGTTCATTTATTCATATGCAACGAATTTAAAAAAATGTGGCCAATAGGATACTAGATTCTTATCGATTTCAAGCTGGGAGACTTTGTAACATCTTCCTTACTCATCTGACTTTGCACCAACAGATTACTACCTCTTCCAGTCCTTGGACATCATCTTCGTGGAAAATGTTTCACCAATGAAGCAGACTTGCGCCAAGCACTCACGGACTTCATTGCGTGCAAAAACCCCAAACCTTCGAGGAATAACAATAGGCTACGCTTTCTGTTGGTCATATTCTTTTGGGTCATTACAAGCGGCAAAAACTTTCTTGCTCATCTTGTATATATATATATATATATATATATATATATATATATATATATATATATATATATATATATATATATATATATATATATATATATATATATATATATATATATATATATATATATATATATATATATATATATATATATATATATATATATATATATATATATATATATATATATATATATATAATGAAAAATTTACGAAAAACGTTAAGAATTTCTGAAAGTTTTGAAATCTTCTGCACATCAAATGGAATATAAACATATATTAAAATCTTTATAAAATACGAGTATTTCTCTTTGTTTTTATTTCGTTTTGTTTAAAGATATTGGGAACAGATAATACGTTCCATTGTTGAGAAAGGATAAATTTCTAGCTTTCAGCAATTTTAGGTGATTTTTCATTTAATTACATACGCATTCTAGTATTATAAGCTGAAAATATATCGATGCACACAGTGAAATATTCCAATATCTTTATGAAATGACGGGAAATATATGGTATATAAAATCAATAAGGAAAGTAAAATGTTTTTATTTATCCTAAGGTACATCTGGTTTTGTATATCAATCGCCTTCAGTTAAAAAAAATTGTCAAAGAAATTTAAATGAAAACAATCAAATTTCTTCTCTATTCTCAAACGTAAAAATTAATTTACTCTAAGTTTATTTGCATAATAAATGTTCGGAGAATCTTTATTTTGTTTTTAGAAAAATAACGAAACAAGATACAAGCAATGGATAAAGAATAAGTTATAAGAAAATACTCAAATAAATTTTTTTATAAACATGCTCTTTTATTGACGATGCCACTCGGCATGATATATCTGAATTTTCAAAATAATAAATCTATGTCAAAATTGATGATGTCTGGGTGTTAAGAGATTTTGTCTCTGTAGGAAAATAAATTTTTCGCTGCATGTGGTAATTGTCAGAACTAAGATAAAGTATTTGCTCCTTTTTTTCTTGCTGTTTTTTATAAGATTAGAATCTCTGGTCATCATAATTTTGTTCATGATACAAATAATCTTTTAACAAGGGCACATTTTCCACTGTTTTTCACTCTCATTTTTCCTAATCGGTAAATTATATTGTTTGTGTATTATAAATTAATATTTTTCATAAAAAAATCTAAATTTTACAAATAATATAATAATTGACATTGTTTATCATGATCAAAACGAAAAGAATTCTTTCCTTTTATTTTATTTAAATGAATACCTTTTGTGTAAAAATTTTACTTCAAATATAATTATTATTTACTAAATAATTATAAATTTGAATGCTTTTGAACATAAAAATGTAATAAATATGTATGTACAGTTATATCTATATATCTATATCATATATCTTATCTATATATCTATATAATTATATATATATATATATATATATATATATATATATATATATATATATATATATATATATATATATATATATATATATATATATATATATATGTGTGAATTATAAATTAACCAAATAAATTACGAAAATTCCGCTAGACCTTATAACTAAATTACTCATTTAAAAAATAAAGTTGCAACGAAAACATTTATTGTAGATAAATTACAAAGAATGTTTGTGTGAGGTGGAAAGTCTAAGTAAATCATTATATCTGCATGTACATCTGATTAAATAGTAATCAATTTATACAATTGTTTCAGCTGCCTTAATGTATGTATTGGGTCAATGACAAATTGTTATTGGAGGACTCTTGAGAAGAACAGAAAATATATTAATTATAAAATTCTTTCAGTTGGATTAATCTATATATTCGGTCAATAAGAAATTGCTGCTGGAGAACTATTTGAGGAGCACAAAAAATACATAATTTAAGTTTTGTTGGTCAGTGCAATCGCTTCTTTTATTAATCACGACATGAATATCATTCAGCAATGTGTGTCCTTTGCGATTGGCTCAAGATCTAGTAAAAATTCAGGAGACAGCAGATAGTATACAAGTATTAAATTGAATACTATCTGCTGCCTGGCTTAAGTAAACAGAGTGTAGGAATTGTTTATGACCTAAAAACTAGAGGATGTTGCGAAAGTTTTTAAACGTCCACTATGTATTGCCTCCCAAAAATCCCTTTATATGAATCATTCCAGAAATAATTGACTGTATGTATAGTAAAGAAAGGAATTCGGGATTTTCAAAGGATATCAAATGTAGAAAACAGAAATGCAGGAACTAATTATTTGTCGTTATTAAAGATATTAGCATCAAATCTGGATATTTTTATTTCGATTAGTTTAGCCTTACCACTAGAACATGTCATGTTATTTGAAGCCTCATGCTTTCATCAGTGGGGGTACTGATTCACGTTAAATGAACTGTAATTTGTTATATAAGGTACGCAATCTGCCTGGGAAGATTCACTTGCTCTTTAAGCTTTTTAACATTCTAAGCTTTTGATATAAATCTCCATAATTGGCATGCATTGTAACTATGGGATAATGATTGCGATTTATGATGTTCGTAAATTGCATCATGTTCAAACAATTCGATTGAAAATTTGCAATTGTATTCATGTTCTGTATGTGCTACAGAAAAATTCCAAGAAGTTAAAAATTGAGTTACATTAATAACATGTTAGGAGCAAACTTGCTTAAACAATGATATCCATAGAATAATATAGTAAGAGAAGAATTTTCAAAAACAAGTTGTTTCATTTCGAATTGACTTTTCGAGACATAATTTTTATTAGATCTTAAGCAGTTGACATGCCTTTGATGATTTTTCTGATTGTTATCGTTGTAGTTTTGAATATAGGGCCATACTGATTTGTAAATGAAAAATGAGCCATTTTTTTAAAGTTATCTTATTGAATCAATTATCTAGTTCATATTAAATTATACAAATGGCTGTTTAATGATTGCCATTTTTGTAAATATTAAATTTTTATTATTTCAAAGTGGTGAAACAGCGCAAATTTTTGCTTTAGGTAGTCTTTATGATGAAACACCTACATTCAATAGTACATTCTGATATTTAATTTTATAAAAAGTTTTGTTTTAAAGCATAATACGAACTAAGTGGAACTTATTTTATTTTTATGATTATTTGTGAATGAAATTCATAGTTGAAATGTAGCACTTTATGCTCATTTTAATATTTGTTTTATATTTATTATGTAATTCACTTATTTATTTGACAGCAAAGAACTACCCCCTTTAATAAATTCTTTCTAAGCATTTATCTTTTTCTTACTATGCAAATGCAATTCTATTAACTTGGCTTTTGGAAAACGGCAGTCTTTTGATATTTGTTATAATAAAATAAAAAATCCTTTCATTTGGCAAGTGAAAAAACGGATTTTGTGGGAAAACTTTTTCCTAGCTTGTCGACCATTTTAATTAAGTGAAAAGTGCTTTTAGTTGAAGAGATAAAAAGTTTCTCTTCTATTTTTTTTTCACTTTCCTTCGAACTCACTTTATACAAATGCCTAGCTCTTCAGGTTGGCTCAGAGCCAGAAATGTACCATTTATTTTTGAAAACGGCATCTGTATTATATATAAGAAGTCAAAATGTCAATTTCTAATTCACCACGTTAGAATTGTGCTGTTTTCCAAACTGGTTTCTAAAAATTTCTATTTTGCATAGATAGCATGATTTTGGTTTTTAGATTTCTATGATTAAATATTTCATCCCAAAACAAGGTAGATTTGAATATTTATGTAAAGTACATCGTGTATTTTTCAATATTGGCTAATAGGAAATTTATGAATATTCCTGAATGAGCAGTTAAACTCATGAATAAATTTCACAATTTCGTGAAATGAAATTCAGGAGTTTAAAAATGTATGTGCTCAATTCAATATCTCATAATCTGCGATTTCTAAGTGAGGTGCAATGACTGTTACTGGAGTTTAAGTATTGTCAAAACATATAAATGAAGATTATAAAAGTGCTATGTAAAATTTATAGTGTTGACTTTAGTTATAACGAAAATATGATTAGAAATTCTTTTAAATCACTTAAATAATTATATAACATAACAGTAGAACTCAAACTATCCTAACATATCTGTCCGCATTGCTGATTACACGGGTCGCTTTTAGAATTTCAGAAAAATATATTAGACAGAAGAAGAGAAGGAAAATGAGAAAAAAAAAACTAATGAAAAGTAAAGGTAAGAAGAGAAGGGAGAAGATGATAATGAGACAAATGCCATTTGAGGAATTCAAGAATATTCTTTCGAAAATTCCTGGATGTTCAGAAGCTAGTTCTGATTTAGGAGAATGGATTATGAGTTAGACACTTGTTTACAAATTGCAAATAATGTTCAATTTACTAAAAGATTTGAGAAAGAAGATGACTTTAATGTCCTGGTTGAAGCAGGCATGGGACTATTAGAGCATTTGCCAACTTTGGAACTACTGTGAGGGAAGTGGATGAACCGTCAGCCAGAGTGTGACTACATGCAAAATGCAAACTCTTATCGTCAAACGTCAAACAGGAGGAAGAAAGTGAAACAGCTTACTCTAATCAAGATGTTCAGCAAGAAATGGATTAAGCAAGATTTCATTTACAGCATCATTCAGCATATTCATTTACAGTATTGTTACGGCATACACACTGTATTAATGTACAGTCCTTGTAAGTAAGTACCTTAATATATAAAAATGTTGCTTTTCATTTATTTGATTAAAAGTTCTTTTTCTTTAAAAGTAGGTAGTTTTTTTCCAGTTTCAGCAAACATTATTTAAGTTGGAAATAATTCAGTTATCCAAATTTTTGATTATCTGAATGGGGTTCGGTCCCGATTGATTCGGTTAACTGAACTTCTACTGTACATACATTTCTAAGGAGACACAAGTTAAAAATGAATTTTCGCTTAAATATGCGCGAAACTAAATTCTGAAAAAATGAACCTAACTTTAAGTATAGTGAAAAATGTGCTTTTTAGGTAAAAGAGTCAAAGCTATTTGTTGGATAACAATATATATTTTTTCTCTAACTCCTTCAAAATAAATTGGGTCTAATTATAAACCTTGTGGGCAAAAATCGACATTTGAGAGACAAACAAACTTAACCAAACTTCAAATAAATTAATTTTCTTTATAAATTCCGAAATAAGCTGTATTAAAATTTTTACTTATATATAAAACGTAATATTATTATTAATTAATATTAAAAAATTATTTATTAATATCATCTATTTACTTTAAAGAGTAATTTACTGTAAAATTTTCTTAAAAATTCTATATTAATTCTATAAATATATCTGATTTTCTATACGCTAATTGTAAAAATATGTTTTTATTAACTTAAACATGTGTAAAAGTTAAAAAAAAACAGAATAGTTGTATTTTGAATACATTACAATATTGATAATTTTAACACAAATCTCAAATATTTTTCTTGCACTCACATTCTGATCATGTAATTGCGTGTAACTTACTTTACACATCATTCATTCAATTAAATATTAAAATATAGGAATAATATAAATTCAAATTCCTAAACAAAATGAATTAAATTTTATAACGTAAAGTAAAATCGCAATTAATACAAAAATTGTTAAATTATTGTAAAATAATTTAACAATTTTGTTTTATTTTAATTGCGTTTTTTAAAATTATTTTATTAAAGTAAATTTTTGAGCACAACAAGATTATTCAACTAACAATATGTAAGTTGGTTACCCTTAATTTAGAACACGTGTTGCACAAAAGTTACGAAGTTACTTTTGTGCAAAAAAGTTTTTTATTTACATTATGAAAAGATTATTATTCTTGTTTGGAAGGATAAATTTATCGCTGAATGATGTACTATGAATTGCTATGGTACAAATACTATGAACTACTTTGGTACGAACTACTATAGTATATCATTTGTGAGCTCGAAATATTTATTCTGTATTAGTAAACTATAAAAAATAAATTTGTGATTTAATTTTGAAATAAAAGAAAACTAATTTCAGTTCTTTTGAATTTAATTTGAATTAGAGAAAATTGTTTTTGAGTTCAAAAATCTTTTGCATTCAAACTAATAAATTAATTAGATTAATTAATTAGTTTGATTAATCATTTAATTATAATTTAAACAGTATAAAGTGTTAAATTATAATTCGCTTGTTTCGAATAAAACTAGTTTTAACATATACTTTAATGTATACTGTGCTCAAAGTTTTTAACAATGTGAAGAAAGAGAATTAAAAATAATGTAGCACAGTTTTAGCTATGCAGCAGTAGAGGAATTCTTTTTATTGTTTGTACTTAAATAAATTTAAAAATTCCATCTTCTTATACTTATTGTACAAAACACTAAAATACCGATATTATATTTAAAAAAAAACTAAAATACCAAATATCTTTGAAATTAGTCTAAAGATTGTGGGGGAAGTTTTACAGAGAAATGTAGCTTAAAAAACTGATAAAAAAAATACATACACTTTGGTTTTTATCGTATATATTCATACAATATAATGTTTTTTTTATTCAATTTTTAATTACGAAGTCAAATAAAAGTAACTAAGTCATATTATTTGAAATTAATTCAACTATTTCATAGGTTAAAAGTAAAAAAAAAAATTAGTATTTACTTTTATACAAAAATACTTTTGTAAGTTTAATTCAACTAAATAGAACGAAAAATAAATTTATTGCTGCTCAAGATTTCAAAAAAATTAAAAAGCATTTACGACCAGAAAGTCATAAGTACGCGTAGAGAATCGAACTAGTCAATGAAAGCAGCTATAAAGATCTTTTGAGCATCTATGGTACAATATCTTCCTAGAGGACATTTCAAGGATAGTAGGCTGTATTTCCTTAGTTGCAAAGAAGAAAACACCCAAAATGCCCACCTTTACTGGTGGACATACAGAAAACTGAAATCAACATCCAAATCTCGTTATTCAACAGCATTTGTTCAAAACTGAAAATCTTACACTCACAGTGCAGTAGTACCACTAGGTTATGGAACAATTCATGAAATAGAGTTTGGGCGCCGTAAGCGGACAGCTTACTAGGGCTGCGAGTATAAGGTTGTAAAATGTCCGCAGAGTGAGAAAAACCCATTATTGGGAGGTCACTTGGAACCCCTGTAGGGCTGGAAAAGCACAATCGTTCCAGCAATAGCGCCTCACTTCGAACGAATCAATGCACTGCTTGGCCGGTGATATGGCCGTGAGTTTCCAGGAAGACAATCAGTATGGTACCGGAATACACCAGATGTGAATTACTTCCACCAACTCAACTTGGATGCACCACTACTCGTTTATTGATAAGAAACAAAAATCACACAACAAAGTCGGGTCGTGTAGTCAGTTCTCACAGACACAATCACCATCATAAAAGCCACCTGATAGAATATGCAATCTAGAGAAACTTTGTGCGAAAGTGAGCCGTATTCACGTGCTGCAAGAAGGAAACCTAGAAAACCTCTAGCACCCACCTCGAGCTGACTTATAATTCTACTTCTGTTATAGAGTGAACGCAGCCCGCCCATTGAAGATATCCTCTAGTAAATGGTTGTTGCTGGATTTGTTTCCATCAGAAAGTTTCATGGTGAATAACATCTGCAGCATGTCTCCGATCATTGGGCTATGGTGGTCTTGGCTAAAACAGATGCTTCCTGTCGGTACCGTTCGTACCTTAAGTTGACAGTGACAGTTCCTTTGTACCTTCTTCTCCACATGCACAGTTCGGAGTGGGTTGTACTCCTATTCTATGCAGATAACTTGGAAAAGGGCCATGTCCCGTTACAAAAATCGTGATTTGTCTTGGCCAGCACTGTTGGTTCAAATTCACTTTTGGCAGGATGGAGTATACTAGGCGTCCGGTGGTATTTTGATCCCACAGAGTTTGCCAATCCTGAATTAAAGCAATTTTCCTGATCCTTTTGAAGTGAGACCGAGGAAGAAGGTACTCCAATTCATTACGCTACGTCATGCCCCATCACGAGTTCCTGGCACTTCACTACGCCCAGTGACAATCTGATAAGTGTCTGGCTCAAAAACATCACCATCAACAAGGCTGCAAAGCTAAACATTATTAACCTTATAAACTTTCTCCTTGAATATAGGGAATTAATAATTCCAGAGGAATAGGAGGATAATGATGCCTGTGAGGCTGATAGACATCACCTGGAAGTAGATGAGCCGCATACTCCATCTCTCTCATGTTCTGCATTTAGACATTTCCCTCTCTACCTGTAACATTTCGCCTGTTTTTCTTCTCCTTGTATATAGTTCATTATTATTTGTTTGCTATTTTCTCACCATCATTCCAGCGCTCTCACTTAATTACTCAGTCACAATTATTGTCATCATGTTATATTGACCTATTTTAATGCATTATGCACTACCTATCTAAACTTTTTGTTTATATAGCTTAGAATTTTATATGACCTAACTTACTTTGACCCGATACACCCAACTATCAAATCCATACTAAATGCATTAATTATTCATTAATCATTATTACCGCGTTAATTTGCAGTAAGTTCAGGTATATGTTTTCAATTTTGTTTTATCATTTTTAATTTCCTTTTGTTTTTCCATTTATTTTCTTTATTTCTTATATGCATGCAATTTGATATGCATTTCATGTGCCTGTCTTACCATTTACTGCCATGTATTTCGTCTGATACCTATTTTGAATGCTTCTTATGTGTTCACGTGTTAACTCTCAATTGCAACCCAATTTGTGTTAAATAGTATACTTTACAAACCATCCTTACTGTGTAAAAGTAATAATTTATAGTGTCTCCATATGATTGCAAGCATAATTGACTTGTCTTGTATGTACTGTGTTCCGTTTTCTTTTCTCTCCGGCGGGTCCATCAAATCTGGTAAAACCCTTTCAGGGTTAGGTACAGGGATCTCTGCTGGTGTTTACTTTACTTTACAGTTCCTTTGTGGTTGCCAACGAGGTTCAATGCTCCATTCCACCTTGACAAAGGTTCTTGGAACTGAAATAGAATTTAAAATAGATTGTAAAAAAGGAAAGTATGTTCATAAATATCAATCACTCTCTTGATCATAATTCATAATGAAATAGTGTTTAGATCTGCTGTATGATTCTGTCCTCAGAAATATCTAGTTAATTATAAGGCTATGATAAACTAGACTTAATTATAGGGCTATGATAAAAATAAAGAAAAATATTTAAAGAATAGTAATATTTTGGGAAAAATATTGAAACTAATTTCGAATAAACTTATAAAATGTTTTTATTCAATGAAAAATTAGTCTTCATTGTTTAAATATATACAAGTGGTATATTTATTAGGATAGTAAAAAGAATGTAAAAAAATATGAAATGAACAAATTATCTATTTTCCACGACGAATTGTATAATTTACTCTGCTCATAATATTCTTAGAAATTAATGAGAAATAAATAATAAAGTATTCTATTTCTAAGTATTTTTTTTGTCATCTCGGTTGCATTTTTCTTCTCCCTACTCCCATGAGTCTCATTCATTAATTCACGTCATAGTTTTTAATTTTTACGACATTTCGGGAAAGAGCGTGTTTGTGTCATGTGTTTCTTCTTGTTGTTATTTCCATCATTGTGATGGCATAAAAAAATAAGAATTAGACATTCGATATCATATGTGACCTTCTCTCAAAGTCAATTGAAGGTCAAGTTTGTTCATATTTTTCAGAAATAAAACAAACAGGGTACACTAAAGGTTAGTATATTGCCAATAAGATGTCTCAAGGGCGAAACAGATATTATTAATCTTTTGGAATTTAAAACTAAATTCAGTCCTTAAGCGGTTATGTTTAATGTTTTGACTGAATAAAAATTTCAGAACTTCTAGGGAAAAATAAATAAAATAAAATAACAGAACTATTAATTCCTTTCATTCTTAGAAAAAGTGTCTAAATTTTTTGCTCAAATTACTCGACTTGTTAATTATAAGTTTGTATTGCAGCTTATTAAATTTTTCTCAAATAAATTTAATATTAGGTTGTTCGCAAAGTAATTTCGTTTTTCCCACCTGGATTAGCTTTTTGCTAGCAAAAACCAACCACTTTATGAGTGTGATATTGTGCTACTTCCAGAAAGACGGTAAAAGCTATTGGGCTAGAATGAACAATATGCAATGCAATAAGATATTTATTCATTATACGCTTTTCATTTTCATGAAAAATGAAATTACTTACCTAACAACCCAATAGATTCACATCCATATAGTCATCTACTTCAAACTGAAAATTATCGACGACATTGAAAAACGACGACGAAATCCTTGAAAAAAATAAACGCAAACACAATGTCATACTAATTTTAAAAAATGCTAACGAAAAAAATATCCTCAATAAGTGCTATCATTAACTTAGTCATTTAATAATTATTAAAAAATGATTTTATTTGAAGTACGCAAGATTATTCTAAAACTTTTGATCTTGATTGCCCTTAATTGAAGATTTGAATAATTTCAAAGATTTGATTTTATCAAAATGAGAAAAGAATTATAATAACTTATTAATTTAATAAATTCTTTTATAATTTTTGAACTTTGATAATTGTGACCAACATTAACCACAAAATGTTTTGTAATTTTCATTCTTATACTTCTACTCAAGTAAGTTTTATCCCTCCAAGTGCGACTTGGTGATGTATTTTGCGTAATTTATTTTTATTTAATTTATTTCTAATTTAATAATTGTTAGAAAATAATTGGATAAACATTTTAAATAATGTATTGAATACTTTATAGTAAATTATATTATATTAAATACTGCAAAAAGGTAGCTTATTAAGATTAGTGCTTAGGAGGAAAACATAAATATTATTTGATTAAAAATGTTTGGATTCTTTATATTTTAGAAATATGTTTATTACCTAAAAAATTTAATTTTGGAGCTTCAGTATTTTTTACTTAAACGCGTATTTTTTGGCAAAGATTTAAAGACGATTATGAATAAGAGATGAGACCAATGGTCTGGTTGGAAAAATCGTCATTTACTCAACGTAATGAATTTTATACCTTCCCTGTCAAAGATCCGTAGAATTCTCTGAAAACGGCTGGGCATCATGAAATCGTGCTCCCAATATCATCCAAATAAAATGACACCTGTGGGGTGGCAGGTCGTATTTGGGGGTCTTCTGATTGATTCCAATTTTGAATTACAAAGACTCCCACTTATGATGGCACACACACTGGGTGTCCCATTGTATAAAATGCCATCATCTCCACTTTAGTGCCAAATGGCGGAACCTAACGGCCAATCTTCAGGGCATTTGAAATAAAAGAAATTAGTAACTAAGAGACTCTTTATAATATTGAATTGTTGTAATAATTGTAAAATATAAACAAGTGTTTGAAAATTACAATTTAGTTTGCAATTCAGGGAGCTTTTAATGATGGTGCTTGTACTTTTATCAATTGATATCGTCAACAGTGGTATTAACTTGCCATTTACAATTCTTTTCCCTCTAGTTAATATTTCTTCATTTTGATGGCACCATTATTTCACTAGCACATTTTTTTCGCAACATCAAAAATTTGATTTTACATTGAAAATGCTTTTCCAATTTTATAATCCCGAAAATGTTTATGAATAATTTAATTACATATTTAACGCCTACTATAATTCAAATCAATTTACATAAAAAATTTGTGTGGAATAACAAATTTTTTTACAAAAAACATAAAAAAATCATCAGGTCTTTATTTTATAGCTTTTAAATATTCTTCTTTAAATAAAAAAAATATTCTTCGAATATATTAAATAAATCATAATCGAATGCATTCAGCATAAAATGCAATAAATACGTCAATTAAAGAAAAATATATAGATTATATCGCGTTAAATTTATGTATCTAAATCTGTCTATTGAATTTAAAGTATATAAAAGAATTTATGAATTTATTACGAAAAGGTATAAAATTTAAATATTTATTTTAATTTAATTAACTAACTAGTGTTTTTTAATTTAAAATAAATTTAAAGTTTATTTTAAAAGTAAATATTCTCGGTATAGTATTTACTTTTATTCTCTAATTAAAAATTAACAAATGGTATAAGTACTATTTTGTAAAGAATTTTTACTAATTAAACCTTAAAAGAGATTAATTTGTTCTAATCTTCCTGCACAACATAGAATTCACATTTCTTTATTAGAATTTTATATAAATCGTACTTCTCTCATTCAATATTTACAAAAAGTATCTCAACACTAAAAAGAAAATTTTCTAAACAATTAGTTAAGTTTAATTAACGAACAGTTTGAATGTATCACAAAAATAAAGTAAATAAAGGAAAATTAAAAATAAAATAGCTGTAATTTTTATGTATAATAATATTTAACCTAAATTACTAAAGATTATTTTAAATTGTATTAAATGAAATAAATATTTATGTATATAATAGAAAAACTTTTTGCATGTTTTCTTTCAATAAAAAATGTATATGATTTTATTCACTTATTAACGCATATGTATTTAGTCATTTGGAAAAAACCTTTTACTTTTCAAATAAGAACTGCAGTAACATGTATATAACTTCTCTTACTTTTTTAATCAATTTAGTGTGTGTGTCCACTCATACATTATAACTTTAATTATAACCAAAAATTAAGTTTGCATACATAAGATTATAATTTTAATTAATTTCATTTATTCCCGGCAGAAATGTTTTTCACTATCTACTGCATCATTTTAATACAATCCTGCTATATTCAGAAAATGTTATCCCATAAATTGTCAGACAACTCCACCAAAATAAATTAGAATTTGTATGAGATAATTTCAATGAATTGTATAAGAATAGGCATTCTATAATTCGGATAAGGATTTCAATAAAATAATATAATACAAGAAAACTTTTTGAAGAGATTTAAAAGTTAAGTATTAGAATCACTTTCAAAAATCGAGGAGTAAGATTTATATAATTTAATTCCGCTTTAAGATTAAATCACAAAAACAATAACCAAAAACTTGGGATAAAATAAATAAAAGAAAATTTTTAATGTTGGCTTAAGCAAGGCTATAGTCTTAAGATTCAAAAGAGATTGCTTACAAATATTGCAATCATTAATATAAAATTCTATTAATTAATGAAATTTTTTAAAATTTAAGGGTTAGACAGCTCAGTTTTACTGTACGGTCACCCTTGGCGCGTTTTTTTTTTGAAGCCAAATTTGGCGAACAGAGACTTATTTTTGTCTGATGCGATTCTCGCGAGAAGCTCGTCATACAGATGAAGACCAATAAGAATTAAGGTGAAAATTCAATTTTAACAACCCTAGTGTTTACGTCATCGCGATGAAATTTAAAACATTTTGTTCCATTTCAGCATTTTACTAGAATTTTTGCGAGTTAACTTCGTAAGATTTTTTTAGTGTGTTTTACAATTTGCTTGACATTTTGGATAATTAAATTCCAGGTTGTATTGCTCTTTTTCATTACTTTAAAAATTTAAATTAAATTTAAAGTTACTGTTTAAAATTGTGTCAATACATTCTTTTTTTAGTTTATGTATGGCATTCTTAAAATTATATTATTACTATAAAACACTATATAATTTGTATATACATTTTTAAAATTATTGTTTCTGTATTTAATTTCTTAAAGATATTTATTCTATTTAACAGTTTAATTTGTACTTAATAATTTATATTTATTCTTTTCCGAATGTTGCTTTATTTTTCATTGTTTTTCGTGTTCGGATTCTTCTGAAACTTCCGTTAGAATTCGTATTCTAACGGATTTTCTTAAAACTGATATTTACTTTTTCGAAGTTTCCATATTTTCCTTATTCGCATTCGTTTACGAAGTAATTTCTTTTTTGCAGCTCCCTCGTTCTTTTCGAAATATTTTTGTGAATCAAAATATTTCATCGAATATTTTATCGAAATCAAAATATTTATTCGAAATATTTTTGTGTTTTGTTTTAATCAAAAAATTTTATGGATAATTTAACATATCAACTTCTTTATTTTACCATTGATGTTTGAAATCTATAAATTAGCGTTTTTTGTTAATTTTATAAAATTAGTTGAGTATATTGATTGATACCAACAATGTATGAAATATTTGTTACTATTTCAGCCATTATCCCTCCCGCCGTTTTTCCCGATGGGAAATTCGCCATAAGTATGACATCATACAGCCTTGGCGACTTTTTGAAATTTTCGCCAAGGGTGACCGTACGGTAAAATTTTACCGGTTAGACTATACTTGAGGGTGCCCTTTGAATTCTCGCCAAGTTTATCGCCAAACTGGGCAGAAAAAGATGTTTTTCTATTTATGGTAACCATAAACGTTATTCTGAAATCCATTCACGGTTCTGATTGGTTTTCTTCTCAGGATAAATTTAAGCAATATCTGTTGGTGCTATTAGAGGATTCTGTGTACCTCAAAGTGAGGATATTCCAGCAAAATAAAGTGAGTACATTTTTCTTTTTTTACTGCATTATTTTTGAAATTTTATGTGTTTTGGGCGCCATTACTGTTTGCACAGCGTTCGGCGCGAACAGGATTGGCCCCTAACAAAAATCGCCAATCTCGCCAAGGGGCACCCTCAAATATATTTTTACCAATATAAGTTGCCCTCCCGCCGATTTAAACTAACCACGTTTTGTCATGTTCTTTTTCATTTTGCGGATCAGATTTACTGTACGGTCAGCCTTGGCGCGTTTTATTTTGGCATCAAATTTGGCGAACATTTTTACTGGAAACCTGGTAAACTTGTATGACTATTTCAAAATTTCGCCAAGGGTGACCGTACGGTAAATGTTTACTCATTTTGCTTTTTCTGCTGTTCTATTGTTCACATGTTAATGTCGTGAATCAATGGTAGTGACTCGAAACCGATGCTTTGCTCCTTATATAAATCGTTTAATTAACAAAATGAACATCGACACTATTCTCAGACATTCGATGGTGAACTTCGTCTTGTTTGCTGCCGTTTGAAGAATGTGATTTAAAGGCAGGCTGCAAATTTGTCGACAATTCAAATTTACAACGCCGTCTCAGTATGATGTGACATGTATGAAACGCTATCTGACGTCACGAATATTTCAAACCAATAAGAATCTGAAGAAAGTGGTGTACTCAGTATCTCGGCACAGGTGCCATATAATCCAGGATGCCAAATTCTGAGTTTGGTGATTTTTATGGCTGATTTTTTATGTATCTGGCAACCTGGTTTTTATTACGTCATAGAGATGGGAGACTTATAAAAATTATACAGCAAATTCTATTTTGGTAACCTTAGTATTTACGTCATCGCGCACGTCACAATACGTCATCTTGGCAACATTTCTTCATCGCCAAAAGATTCAGAATTTGGAACCCAGGATTATACGGTACCTGTGCCAGGATCTCAACTGTAACGAAAGAAATAACCATTTTATAGTTAATAAAAGGAAATGCGACTACCGGCTGAACTTGGGTACCATAGAAATATTTTAAAATTTTCTTAAATATATCCTAGAGTTTATATAATTATTATTCAATATTTAAATTTTTACATTTAAATTATATATAATTGTTTTTAAGAAGATCTTTTTATAATTTTTTAATGTTCTTTTACCACATATATATTGCATATGAGGAAAATCGAAAACTTGCAAGCCCCGATTAATGAAAGAAAAAACAGAAATATTCTTTTTCTTTTTTAGTTATTTAGCAACATGTGCAATTGAACCTAAAAAATGCTTTGTTCCGAAAATAAACAGTTTAATTTTAAATCACAGTTAGCCATCGTTTCGAAATACAATGTGCTCATATATATTTTTGACATAGAACTCCATCGCCTTTTTCACACACAAATAACTTTATATCATAAATCGATTCGTTTTAATATAACAGAATCTAGTATTACTTGCCTTGTTTCCTATAAAAGCTTTATCCGGACCATTTTCATTTCCATCACAAATATATCTTTAAAATATATATATATAATTTAATTTAAGCTATACCAAATGTATAAAAATAAATATTTTTCTATCCAAAATTTTTCCAATCAAACAATTGTGATAGTAATACCCTTTACATTTTCCTTCATTATACTCTTTTAATTCTTCCATTCCTCTTCCCCCCCATCACGAAAAGGTAGATCTCAAGTGTTCTATCTAAGCGGTTTCGAAATGGCGTTCGAACTTTCACTCTCTTGCAAATGCATCTGAAATTTTCCTTGACCTATGTAGGAGAAAGGGTAGCGAAATATCAGAATGTGAACATTTTTTCCTTTTGGAAAAGCCGGCTTGTTTCCAGGAATCAGGAAACTGAAAATGGCGTGCAATGAAACTTCCAACGAGACAAAAGGCGACCTTGAAGATGCATTTCTCTAATTACCTTTCCAGTTCAAGGCGAAGGGAAACAACTGTGAAATCGGCGTTTCCTAAAAGTAAAATAGCTTTTCTGCTGGAAGCTAACAACATCTATTTTATTGAGGTCTTTTGCAAAAGGAGAATACTTGCATCTCGGCAACCTTAAAAGTAAAACATGCTAAATTTCAGGGAAATAATTTTACACAATTGTTGAATGTACATTGAATTGTAAATGAAAATAGTGCGATTTTTTTAAAGATGGATGCGTTATTCTATTCTTGTTTCTTCTTTTTTTTTCCCCTTATTTTTTGAAAGGGATGATTAATATTGATATAACAATGTAAATTTTGTTATATCGAATTCTCGACACTAACAGAAAATTGTTAAAAAGTATTATTCCCAATATAATAAAATTCTTATTTATTAAAATACTATAGTTACATGTATATACATATATCCATTAACATAAATTAAACAGATAGGCTGTAGAATTTGAAAAGTAGAGAATGCTTAGTTTGAAATGTTATTAAAATAGTTATAACTAAATATTAATTAATATTTATTATAAATATTTTAATCACATTGAAAATTAAAGTGTTTAATAAAGATAATTTGCTTATAAATAATATTTCATTAATAAAGATTCACATAGATAAGTTGGTGTATCAAAAAATTTTTACTAATATTTATTCGTATAAACTTTTGAAATGCTTTATATCATTTTTAGCAATATTTAGTAGCCTTAATAATACATACCTCAAATTAAAGTATATGCTTTTACCTTTATATATAAAATTGGCTATAAATACAGCTTTAAATGTTACCACGTTGGTCTTAAAAATCATAAAAAAATTTTCTCCAACTTTCTTAAAGAAGTTTCAAGACACACAAATATGTAACTTTAAAATATCGTAAAACTATGTGATAGATTATTCTACAAGATTTTTTACTGTATAAAATTTTTACAGATTGAAATTGCTGCAAATACATCTGAAGATAATAAAAAGTAAAAACCCCTACTGTTGCAAATACTTATCCACAAAATGCTAATCAATTAGATTAGAAAATTACGGGAATGAAAAAAATCTATTTAGCATAATTTCGTTGTGAGACATTTAAGCGAAAATTTTCTAGGTAGTCATTTTTTATTGTAAAGAAGCATGGGTGCGGAGAGGATAGTGCCAGCTCAGTTATGACCTCGTCACCTGACTGTGGCTCAAAACTACGAGGTATTTGGTGAAAGGCGAGTAACCTTAAGGTATATTCCATAGCTCACATGCACAGTTACGTTTGCAAAGAAGCATTAAGATATCAGATAACACTTAATGCTCAATTTTGTCCATATGCCCTGTGAACAAACTCGACTTCTCTTTTTAAGAATAATATTTAACTCTATAATTAATAATTAAAATCAAGTATACATTGTTTTTCTAAAAATAAGCGTTGCCCTTACTTCAATTCTTAAATAATTTTACTCAAATTATTTATATTTCTGATTTTATGAGTTTAAATATATTTTAAAAGGAGCCTTGGTTAGTCTGATTTACAGTGGCCAGACTCTATTATACTAAAGCTATATTTTCAATGCACAATATAATTTTTAAAGAATTTATAGAAAAAATTCAAATAAAATAATTTATCGGAAAGATTCCATTTCTGAGCTCACTATGGGTTCGTGGATGGCTCGCGCTCTTCAGATGGTTTGTTGGTTTGTTTGTCGCTCAACGGTCATTTTTTGCACACGAGGGCTAATTAGACCGGGACTTACGGTTTAAATTGGATTCCGAACCACTACAAACATCCATGCCCAAGGTGGGATTCGAACCCACGAACTGTTGAACCGAAGGCAAGAGCGCTAACCATTCGGCTGCCAGCTCGGCTCGCGCTCTTCAGAATAGAGGATCCCAAGTTCGATCCTAGAATTAATGAATAATGAAAAATAAGTGTTGCGTTTCTACTTCAGTATTTACAGTTATGAGATATACGCTTGGGAATTTTTCACGATTCTATCTTTGTAAGATGTAAGTAAGTTCCCTTAGAAATTCTTCCGAAAGACAGATGTTCTACAGCTATGTTCTATGGTTTCTCAAATGCTTATGACAACTTTTAGCAGTTCACTGCGTTATGTCAAAGGTTTCCTTTCTAAGACAAATTTGACCGAAAATAACATAATGTTTGAATAACGATTAATGATATTCATTTTACTTATCTACTTATATGAATGTATTTTTCCCTCTTCAATTACAACTGTTAACACTAAACTAGTCTCTACAAAGCACTGTATTTTGTGAACTCTGTTTCTAATAACTAATTCATGTATAAACTCTGACATTGATCATATTATTTGAAAAATACCTTTTTAATTTTTAATTTCTATACCAAGCAAAAAAATTTTAATTTGAATAAATTTGTCCAATTGTTCTTAAAATCATAATAACTACCTAATATTTATATAAACACAATTTTCTTGTGTAAAATTCCTTTTTTAATTTAAATTTACATTTATCAAAGCTGAACTTTAACAAATTTACGTTTAATAAAGCTAATTCCTAAACTGAACCATTTTAGAAGAATAACTATCTCTTGTTGAACGGTTGAGAATAAGTTGGTTGCTTATGAAGAATTTTAATAACGCTCTCAGAAGGAATTTGCTGTATTCGCGAGAAATATAATGCTGATTTTTTTCTGACACACAAATTATGATCATTTAAAATAAAATAAACTCTCGGAAGCTTTCTGACTTGTTTATTTTGTTCTTTCTTTTTCTGTAAAACATTTTTTTTAACAGATGCATAATTGTTTCTCTGACCGAATGCCCTAATACATTGTTACGGAGAAAGCAAAGTCAAAGATGTCTTTCTTCTTCCAAGAGGCTTCTGACCGAGCTTTTGCTGTCCAGGAAGTCACATAATTGAAACCAAGAGACGCAGAAATCATCTTTCTTTTTATTTTATTTTTCTTCCTTTCTTTCTTTCTTTTTTTTTCTTAAGTGGATTTTGCACTTCGAAAGCAGTTTCGTTATTTTTCAAGCTTGAAGAGGAGAGAAGGATGTCAAAAGAAGCCGAAACGACATTTTATTCCCGGATTTTTTTATTATTTTGTTTTTGATTTTTGACCATTAAGTAAAAGTGCTGATTGATATATTACGTGAGTAAACTCGGCGATGACGCGATCGTATTGAATTGGCGGGAAAATCAGCAAAATTATTTCACTTGCAGTTTCGTTCATTTACCAATTTCGAGAAATTTTTATAGGATCAATGCTGAGTTTGTTGTCTTAATTTTTAAAAATAGATAAAAATGTTGTAAATGTTTGTATTAGTTAAGGTTATCCACCTACAATCGAGCCAACTTTTTCTTAAAAGTTGATTTTAACTTTCTTTTATTTTGTTTTTAGATAAATTGTGACGTAAAAACGTACAAATTTAATTACATGTATCATACTTTTTATGAATTTCGTTTATTTAGTTAAATTTAATTGGTTAATAGTTAAATTTTAACAAAATGGCTAATTATACTGAAAATTGTGATGTATCAATCTTAATTTAATTTGGGCATAAGGTTTATGTAACAATGTTATTTGAAATGAAGCAAAATCTAATGAAAATATTCAGCAATGCAGAAAACATGGATAAAGATATACAGCAATATGGATATTTTAAGAAATTTTTTGCTGAACATTTCCTTTAAAAATAGCCGTAAATGAAAAAGCTCATCAGATGTCTTCAAAATTTTGTTTCATTTTTTAACTAATATAAAAACATGTAAACCAAATTTTATACAAATATCTTTATTATTAATTGATGTATCATGTTAATGGTGAGGAGAGGGTTGAGATTTTGTGAAAAACAAAGTTTTGAGAAAACAGGCTTTAAAGTGATAATTTTGCTTGTGATAGCGACTATGTTGCCACTTCTTTCCGAATTTGTAATATATTGTGCTTTTTTTTAATCCACGGTCAATACAAAATTTATTTTTCTCTATGAGAAGTTTTTAATTATCAAGTGATTAGCATGTCAACTCTGTTTAACAGATTGCCCAATTGCTGACTGTAAGGTACTGAAAGCACTTGGAGTATACACTTTTGAAAAAAAACATTTTATACAAAGTGATTCACATTCAAGTATCGCTAGGAAGAAAACCTTGCAAACCTTTCAAGCTTCCGACAGATATACAAGCATAAATCTGTCGGAAGATGTATCAACAGATATACAAGCTTCAAGACAGATATACAAGCATAAAACACAGTAGAAGTCCAATCATCCGAGTCAATTGGGACTGGATCTCTGTCGGATAATCAAAAACTCGGATAATTGGATGTTTCTCAAAAAGGGTCTATATTAATTAATTATTGTTTGCTAAAAATGGGTTAAAAAATACATATTCTTAAGGAAAATTATTTATTTAAATAAAAAGACAATTAATTTACACATAAAATTATACTTACAAGTGTTGTTTATTAACACAGTATGTATGGTACCGTAAATGAAAGTAACTGTTTGCTGAATATATCGGTCAGAGCTTCATTATCTTCATCCGTTTTCGCGCAGCCAAGTCTATTGATTATACACTTGACAGTGAGAATTTTCATGTGGTCATTTTTGGGTTGACAAAGCAGTTTCAAACCCGCCAAATACTTCAATAGCTGATGGTCCCGTTTCTGCTTCAACTCTGACATTAAAGTCATTTTCTTCCTTAACACTTTCAATAAGTTTACCATCATTTTCAATTTGAAACCTAGAATTTGACTTTTAATCCACTGTGTACTGTATTTTCAACTCTAACATCTAAACATCCAAGAATTTTCAAAAAAAAAATAAAAATAAAAATAAAAAAAAAAAATAATATTCTGAATTCCTCAAATGACACGTCATTTTCATTTTCTCCTTTCTCTTATCTTCCCTTTTCCTGAGTTTTTTTTCCATTTTTCGCTATTTTCCCTGTTTTCTTCAGTCTAATTTATTTTTTTGAAATTGTGAAAGCGATTCGGATAGAACGATTTCGGATAATTGAATTTCCATTGTACCACTATATTTACTGTTACTTAAAAGTGACTTGAATTGAATATTGAAACTTGAAATGCGAAGAGCCAGTTTTTATCATTTGTACACAATAAACCATTCTTTACACATTTTGATTCGGTGTAGTGGATATTCTAATGACTTACTGCTATTGTAAGCTATTTTAACATACAACTGCTTCAATCACCACCTCTGTTTTTCATAGATAACAGTTTATAGATAATTTATTTATTTACTATAAGGAAGTGAAGCGGGAAAATTCTCAAACAGCTATCTTGATAGATGTGCGTTCAGAACGGATGTATATTCTTCACATATTTTGACACCATGTCGGAGATAGCCTAATCCCCTAAAACTGTGGTAAGGTATTTTCATATAAATCACATAAGTTGTTTTCCGGGGAGACTTTTCAAAGAAAATTGGCCATAATTACGTTTCGGAATAGAAGATACCCGGAAAATTCTCAAGCACTCTCGTCGAAAGCATGCATACAGAAACACAAAATCATTTGTTGTTCTTCAACAATAATTAAAATCGAACCCAGAATATTCCGTTCTGAAGAGTCAAATAGTATTACTAGGACTGAATAAACTCTTACTCGTCACTTATAGAACTTTAGTAAATCTGACAGTGACTGTGAGTAATCACTACTATGCTTGATGAGGTAATTTTAATTAAGTGATGTAGTAATTCTAAGGAAAATAGGATACAAAGAGTAAATTTACGACACACAGCGTCTGTCAGTAAGCGCATATAATTATGAAACATAGTAGCGCATTCGCTTTTAGTCATCTTCCACAATATTCCCAGCAGAACGTATTTACATATCATCTGATTGTCTATATGTATCCTCCGGAACGATTAACTATTCATATTTGGATTGTGCAAGCCAAAAAGAAAATAAATGTTGATTTATTCTCTTTTTTGGCTTTTCTTTATCCTGTCACGAAAGCAATTTCCATTCCGGATCAGTTTCATAACTTGTTCAGCTGTGTATTCCTCAAAATGTATCTTTACTGTTGAATCTTCGTGGTCTTTAATATTCCGTATTAAGAAGAGCCAATGAGATAAAATAATCATAATTCATCGACGAATCAAATATTAAAAAACTCATATTATTCATGCATTTTTTTTTGCATTAGTGACTTTTTGTATTATATTTGTTATATTTTTTGTTTTTATTGTAATCAATGTTTAATTCTTATTTATTGGATTTATTATTTACAAATTTCTATTTCATTTATCCTTAAGTATATCCTCACAGATAATAAATTCCGAAATAATCTGATATCAGTATAAAGTACGAAAGTATTCTAACCCTATCATTGAGTAAAAATTTTACGGACTGCTCTAAAAAGATAACAGTTATTATCAATGGGAAAAAGTTGTAAAACCTCCACAATACACCCAATAACATTTTTTTATTTACATTTTAAAATAATTATACGTTATCACTAAGCGAAACTTATATCTAGAGAGTATTGATTTTTGTTTTCTACGCATTAAAAAAGATATTATGTAACCGCTTATCTTCTATTATTTCGGTGAAAATAACCGTCAGAAATATCTAACAGATACTGTTTATTTATGATTATTTACACACGTATCTAAGGTAACGTTTTTTATAATATTCAATATTTATTAAAATATATCAAAACAAATAATATTTTTGTCTTAAGAGACATACATTCATAGAGAAGCATTAAAGGCTGATATAAAAAAATCTGGAGTTATTTCTAACCCAATTAAATTTTGAAGTTGTTTTTAAGCTTCGTGTGTGAAAAGCGAGATCCTATTAAATATTAATATTCTATTGAAATTTGTCCAGGATACAAAATATAACTAATGGACAAAAAAGTGAAATTGTTTTGAGGAACAACAACTTTTCAGTGAAATCGATGTAGAGAAAGTCACGTAAAACTAATAATTTTCGAGTACTTTAACCATGAGATATTAGTCCTACAGTGTGTATTTTATTTATGTTTTTTATGTGTTGTGCTGTTTCTTTGGCGCATATTCAAGAAATATATTGAAAAACAACAAAATGAAATGCTTGCAAAATTTTATAAATAAGGTTTGCAGAAGTTCAAAAACTTTATTCTAATATTTCAATAGAATATTCAATAGATAGTACAAAGATGCAAATCATGTCCAATGAGAGTGAAGATATGATTTTAATCAACAAATAGCGCGGTGTTTGAAAAAATTTACTTCGTTTCTGGACAAATTCCTGAAATTCTTGAATATTTAACAACTGGAACTACATTTTTATAATAATTTTTCACATTTAGTTTCGATAGAAATTTTGTCATGTCTAGTATTTGCTTATAATTCTATTTTTCCGCGAACATACTGTACCAAAAAATTTAATTACTATTAGTACCATTAAACACAGAAAAATTATAATTTTTTAGCTTGTTAAATATGAAGTGTTAACTGTAAAATTTACTTGAATAAATTAAAAATTTAAGTAAAATGAAAATTTATTGTTCTAATTCACGAATTGGATTTCATTCTTAAATTAAATATATTTGATATTTTACCCTGAATTAACCAAGCTTTTGATAAAAAAATTGATATTACTACACTAATTTTATATCAGGATTTTTTAAAAATTTAATTTAATGACCGCAAATGGTAAAAAAATATATATAAATATTAAAGATAAAAATACTGCGAATTAACTTCATTTATCGTACTTTATGTATAATGTTATTTTGAAAAAAATGAGAATACTGAATGTTGGTTAATTTATCAATGTCTTGGTATGTCAATGTATATGTTACCTCCCCATCTGTTAGTTCTGTTCCCGAGTTTTTGATGGAGCAACAGATGCTAATGAATATTATACAGTAATCATTAGCAACGACTAGTATCTCAGAATGAAAGACTTTTGTCTCTATTAAGCATAGGAGAAAGAATGTTCTGTTTAGTGAGTGTATTTGTGTTGTATTCAGACGTTTCCATTATTCTTTTCCCTTATAAAGTGGAATCTAAGACATTATTTGAAGAAACTTTACCATGAAGACAGTACATTATGGATATAAAAATACTCCTCCCTTACAATGGCCCACTAAACGGGGCCATAAAGTAAATTTATTAAATTAATACTTTACTCTAGTCCAATAATAATGTAGAAATTTGAACAATGAATGCAATATGAATCGAACTTACAAATTTGTTTAATTTCATATTGCTGAAGAAAATTTACCAAGATTGTTTATAATGTGAGAAACTATTTAATATTATTTAAAGTTTTCAATCTTTCTTAAAATTGCTTTAAAAAGTAGAAGATCATTAATTTAGAATTGATATTGAGATATGACACGCATGAGAAATGTTTAAACAAACTGTTGCCCTTTATTAAAGGTGAGTTAATATTTTTATTGTACATTTCTTCGTCCCAGTTTTAAGAACTCTTCACCATAGTGCAATTTCGTATACGTAAAACCTCTTAGAAACTCAACTACTACTTAAAACCAGTGGAAATGCTTTTCGAAAAATACCCAAAGAAAACAGCGGCACTTTTCGACCTATTACAAAAGACCTTTCTTCTTTTTATGTTGAATACAAATCAGGAGGAAAAATAGCGGTCTTTTTTCTCCCTTATTAAGGCCATTAAAACATTTTGTACCATTGTGGTTTTTTTTTTCTTTTTTGTTAACAATTTTAATGCAAGAAAATATCAGATTTTTTAGGCAAAACAATGATTCTCAAAAATGTAGAAAGTCAAAATTATTTTCAATCAAAAAGTTATTTTCACTATAACCCTTAATATATATATATCTATACAATATTTGATTATATTGTTGAAGCTGCGTTGAAAAAAATGAAAAGTTAGTAATAAAAAAATTATGTGCTTCTTATACAAAGAGCAATTCATTTTTCCCTATTTGCGTTGTAATTTATAAATATAAATATGTTTTCATATTAAACTTCCCCCAAACACGATTTGTTTAAGTTAATTAAGTTGATTTTGTTTGCTTATATTTCGCTCAATGGTCATTTTTTGCACGCGAGGTCTAATTGGATCTGGACAATAAGGTCTAAATACGCGAATTCGGAATCACTACAAACATCAACGCTCAAGATGGGGTCCACGAATTGTCAAACCGTAGGCAATAGTGTTTACTATTCGGCTGTCAGCTCGGCATTGATGCATTAGTATCGTTCCAACAATTCACGAAATCTTTTTTTTTGTCATGGCTTAAGAAAATTCTAGAAGAAAAGAAATTTAATGTTATAAGACTTTACTTTTTCTGTTTATCAAATTGGTCAAGAAAAATCATTTATCTTGAAAATAAATTATAAAATATAATTTTCCGTACAAATTTATTCGTCAAAAATTATGCAACAAAATTTAAGTATCTAAAAATTGTATTAATTTTCAATATAATCTTATGATTTTTTTAAAAAAAAATATCCCATATTTCTTTTTTATTTATTTATTTACTATCACGAAACGTCTTGTAACCTTACTAATAATATCTAGTTTATAAATTCAAATAACAGCAATATCACCCAGCTGTACTTAAATATTATAATATTGATAAACCATATCCATAATAAAAAATATAGACCATATCAATTGATATGGTCTATATTTTTTATTTACTTAATCATAACTTTCCATTAATAACGGAGAAGTTTTAGAGAAAGTACTAGCTCAATTGCCAGGCTAATAACATATTTCAGAATGAAGGATTACTTTCTGATCAGTCTAGTGAAACCGTTGTTTCTACTTTATTTAGTATTAATCCGATATAATCATAAAAGCACATAGTTATGTTATGTAAATAAAGATATTTATTTAACATTTAAGACGATTTACAAAGCTTTATGTAGCATCAAACAAATATAATTCTATTTACTATTTTTAGTAATCTGTTATTTCTATTCATTTGCTATTTATAAATTAAAGAGCTAAAATTAAGGAAAGGTTTCATGTGTATCTTATAAATGTACAGGTAATTAGAAATAAAATTTTATGAATTAATCATGTTCACATTTCTAATGCGGGTCAGATTTGGAAAATTATTTTAAAATTCAAAGTAATTTTCAAAATTTCAAAATATGGGAATCGGCAACTCTAGTTATAACTACTTCAGTGAAGAGATTAATGTTATAATATGGGAGACAAGCAGCTTATTTTGCGTTTTATGCATTTAAATTACTTCTGAATTTTGCAACGAGCGATTGTCGATAATGTGAATTTAAAATCTTACCATTTATTAAGCACATATCTGGATATGAATTCTAAGAATAAACGTTCAAATATTCGTTCTAAATTGTAAACAATTAATTTGAATGAGTATTATTTTATGTGAATGAGTACTTGTTTTATGATAATAAAAATGATTCATCATCCATTGAAACATGACTCCAAGTTAATCGAATCAAAATGTTTATTTTGTAAGACTCAGTGTAATTTTATCATTTTCGAATTACATTACAAACACTTCATAAGCCTAATTCTAATTGGTAATATTCAAATTTAGGCTAAAGTAGCGTTTGTAATGTTAAATAAATTAATAATAAATTTTTGATATGAAACATACTCAGATATGTTGTCAATAAAATGAGTGTCCTTAAAGTAATTAATCCTTCAAACTTTAGTTAAAAAAATTATTTTTGGAATTTGCATAAATCATCTAAGACAGAAGAATGAATAAGAAAATTATTTAATTCCATATAAAGTTAAAAATAATATTATGTTATTTCTAAATGTTCGAGAGCATTCCTTTATGTGTTATTTATTTATTAGAGTATTTGATACGTTTACTCTCAATCTTTTGAAAATGAAATGTTTTCAGGCAGGTAAATGTAAAAAGTGAAATAGCACGTGATTTTTATTGCATAACTTTGCATTACTTATGGCAATGCATTTATGTCGGCAATCGTGTTTCCAGCACGACTTTCTGGTTTTTCAGCTGACTTTCAGGTTTATTTATTCAAAAATTGGAAATATGTTTTCCAAGAAATTTATAGCTATTCCTTTTGAGTAATTTTATAAGTTTTCTACTTTCGTGTTTCAATAATACTTTCACTTTTCAAACGGATCTTATATGGATTTGTAAAATATTTACTTGTTTTATGATCTTTTAAGAACATTTCATAGCGTCTTATGTGATAATATATAATTTTTATGTTAATTGTACCATCAAACTTGCTCTACGAATACCGTAAATTACGTTTAAAATAACACATTTAATTATTTTTTTAATTAAATATGATAGAGCCGTTGAGGTCTCGGTCTTTTCTGAATGTATTAATAGTTTCTTGTACAGCGGACAAGTTTTAAGCGTCGTGAAATTCATTTAATAAATCAATGTATCATTTTATAATGTCAGTTAAATGTGCTTAATGGCTCACCAGTGTTACCTGTGTTCTGAATATATTGATATACAAAAACGAAATAATATGGAAAAAATAGAGAAAATCAATGGTAGTGATGGTAAGCATTAATAACATGTAATAAAAATTTTATAATAAAACTTTCATCTGACTGTAAATATTAATAGCAAATAATATTGACAAATAAGTATTAAGATCATAATAAGTAAGCTTTTTTCTTAAACTATCAGTTGCTTCATATTCAACAATTTTAGTTGAGGAAATATATTTAACATGATATAAAACTATTTTTCATCATATACAAATTTGTGAAAGAATATGTCTAAATTCGGAAAATCTATTTTAAAATATACGGATATACTTTTAAAAATAATTCGTACATTTTCAAAGATTTAAATAATTGGCTAATTTTTTTTAATAATTGTAATATAATGTTCACTTAAATGAATCATCATTAAATTGATATTATCAGCCTTTTATCCCTTCAGTGGGTCGATAAATTGAGTACCAAGCATACTTGGAAACTAAACACTGGAGGTTTTCGCGTTAGGCTGGACACCTAATCGGGACATATGCTTTGAACCCCAGGGCTTCTTGGTCAGAAAAACAGAGATGGGCAATGTAGTCCTTGGCCCAGTTGGCTGTCGTGCCATAGAGTTTAGTAGTTTTAGTTTTTAAATTTATAATAAAGAAAAATATATGCTTAATAATACTTACAAAATGTACTTTTTAAGTTTATATTTTCTTTATTATAAATTAAATAATGATTAATTTAATTCATCATTATTATGTAAATAATCCCAAATTTAATCATTTATTGAAGTTATTCATAAATTTTTTCCATCATCATTCAATCTAACTCTTATCCTTATGAGACCGTCAATAGCATATTATATCAAACCAGGATTCTAACCATATCCCTGTTGCAAATTTAATTGTTGTCATTATAAATTTTTCACACACAATCGCAATCTTTTATTAAATTCAAGTATAATCAACGTTAGCATTTATTGGGTCTTGATTTGTGGACTAACACATCCATGCAGTAGTGAGGGATGTTTTAAGAGAATGTTTCGTAAATTAAATATAGATTAAAATCTATGTGTGGTTAAAACAATTGAAGACTTTGTCTTATTTTGAAAATTGAAAATAGACACTTTCAAATTACGATAGTTCTTAAATGAACGATAGTTGAAAAGTTGAAAGTCTGAGAAAAAGGCGCTATCTAACACGAATGTTTAGTTGATATTTGAGTAATACATTTTTGCCTGCGAATTAAATTAATAGAATTTAACTGTTAAATTTACAAACTCTATTTTGCAAAATGGAATAAAAAAATAAATAATTGGAAATTAATTCAAGCGCTCTTAAGAGATAGCGTGTAGCTAATCTACAGGGTTTCCTGTTTGTCACTTCCGCTTAACCGTTGACCATGATCGTTCCAGTGAAGCTAATTTGTTTGTTGGAATTGCAATTGATTCACTTAAAAATGCCATATAGAGTTTTTTTTTTAATAATATATTTAGGAAACTGAAAATAAAGATTTCATGAAAATGATATAATTACATTATTTTTTCTTTTACCAACTGCGAAATAATATTCGAAATGAAAAGTTATTTCTCTTTTAAGCAAATTTTGTCAAACTATTACATTTACATTAAAGCTAAAAATTTATTGTATTGTATTATTATCTGTATATAATTAAATTAAATACAAAGTACAACTTAATTTCAGTTTTAAAATAGTATTTATTATTAATCTGTATATCACGAGATATCATGTTAAATATTCTTATTTAGTTCATTTTTATTAAAGGTAAGTTAAAAGTAAATATTCATTTATTTGTTATTTTCTGGAAAGTTTAAACAAAAAAATTCATTTAAATGATAGAGAGAGTACATTTAAAAAAATTCCTATATTTCGTTTCACCAGAAATAATACATTTGTGTGCTTTATTTATAACTTCATTTGCTATATCTCACGCTATTTATCTGTTATTTAATTCAGAGATAATATATTGGAACATCAAAAACGTCGGCATTTCATTTTTTTTTATTTCAACCACAGTTTTCACCTTGATATTTCGCATCAGTCGTAATTAGCTGGCCAAAAGCATAAAATTTATTTTAATGCTTATCAACAAATTTAGGAAGGGTAGAGACAAATTTCAAGGTTAAATTAAACCTGTCGGAACCGGAAAATAAAAAGAAGATACTCTTATTCAATGCTAACATTGAATGGGTGAGCTTTGTACCTTTTCTATGGGATATTTTTCATCATCTCTTTGTTGGATAACAAATGTAAATTTACTGTGATTTACACCCAAACTTAGTTCCGTATTCCTTATCTCTTTCTGCAACGAATAAATGCTTGTTTTTGATACTTTTACTTTTTGATAGATAGCAGTATTTTGTGCGTTCCAAATTTTTTTTGGAATATTTAAAAACTTTTTTAAATATAATGTGAGTTGTATATTATAAACAAAATGTTTAGTCACATAATCTTCAACAGCAAGTAATGAGTAAATTATGTAAATTATTTAAAGAATATTCAAAGTTTAAAGTTTGAGACAAATATAACAAACAGTCAATATATATTATTGTCATGTCCAAAATATCAAGATTTTTCAAAATTTTATTTTAAGATTTTCTTGAATAAAAAATATTAACCATCAAATTTTTTTAAAAATCGCCTGAAATTTGATTCTATATAGCTTTAAATAAATAACTAAAAGAATATTATATTCTGAAATAGGTAAACTGGTGTTAAAAATTTGGCGTTATGTGAGTTATTCTACAAAAAGATATTTTAAAAAACAGAATAATTTTATTTCATTCAGAGCGTTATTGAGATATTTTAGAATACCAAAGTTCAAGAACTTAACCACTCTTGAAGTTTACATTTCATGCTTGATGGAAATACCTATGAATAAAATCATCCATTTTAAATGTCACTCACAAAGAAGTAAACTGTGTTGTCACGTCAATTTCATCTGAATCTGATGCCACAATGCTTGACTTAAAATTCAAAGAACATGGAAAAAAAAAGCTAAGCAGTGAGCAAATCATAGGATTTACTATCGTAAAAAAATGGAAGAGGTGAAAAGTATGGAGCTAACACTCACCAAATATATCTAATAACAGCTGGGATAACTCTGACATGAGCAGGTGGTGAACAGCAATCAAAAATGACTCTCCTTCTTTTAGCGATGCTCAAAATATTTTCCTTTCTTGATTTCATCTCAGTCTAACATCTGCATTGACAGCGGTTGCCTAGTTTTCCTGGAACAGCAAAGAACAATACCAACTGAAGGGAATGGAAGTTGAATATTTATAGTTGGAAAATCTATAAAAATATCACATCGCAGTATTTTTTTTTTTCAAAACCTGAACAGTTTAAGATGTTGCTGATATGGTTATGTTCTTCTTATATACTTAGAATACGGTTTACTTATATTTTTTTATTTATTTTTTGTTTAATTGAGATAGTTTAATAGAACAATTTGGAAGTATGCCTGAAGCTATATCTTTTCTCATTTCCTTACTATTATAGAATGTTTAAACTAATGTATTCTTCAAGTACGATATTTAATCTTATTAGATATATTTTATAAAATTGCTGAGGTGAACCATCCATCATTTTATGAATATTTTAAATAAAAATAATACAATTTTGAAATAAAAACTAATGATGTAAATTTTTAATTGTTGGTCCCGATTGAGCGACCAATGATGAGCAAAAGATGGCCGTAGAAAGACCGGTTGCTAGAAAGTGTTATCATTTACTTTTAAGAGTTATTATTGTGTAATACATATTTATACATGTATTAATGTGCGCATAGTTGCATGTAATAATGTGTAATAATATTGTGTAAAACAATTAAAAATTATCTAGTTAAAGGCCAATTTTATATTTATTATTATTTATTAAGTGAAACTCCATATTTATTTTTTTGTATCAAGGGTATCAATTTTTTTGAATATTTAACATCATTAATGATATTTAATATCTTAAATATAATCTCCTATGCAAGGAATTTTTTTTGATTAAATTAAATTATTTTATTACCTATAAGCAAATATAATAATCATAAATAAGCTGTAGAATTTCAAAATTGACAAAATAGGAAATATTTATAAACAAAATATGTAAAATAATGTTTACGTGTAAAAGTAAAATGCATTGTATATTCTTACCATTTCTTATAAATTTTTCGGATGGTAAAAGTGATTTCTATCAATCAGTCAGCGTTTTCTTGCATTCATTAAGATAAATACAATTGGTATTAAATACATGTTTGGACAATTTTATTTTAAATTCTTCCGTTAAATATTCAGCTGCCAATTTCTGCTGAACTGTATCGATTATCACACATAATTACCTAATAACTATAAATGCGGTAAAAACGACAAAATCGAATTCAAAATGATACAAAATGAACTGTATCGATTATCACACATAATTACCTAATAACTATAAATGCGGTAAAAACGACAAAATCGAATTCAAAATGATACTCTTCTCTTCAAACTTCCATGGTACTTACAGAATGAGAGCTCAGCTTTTTAACTAATTAAAGTGCATAGATAACATCAACATAACGGTCTTCGATTGGAATATGATCGAACTGTCTGACTTCCGATTTAAATTGTCTAAAAATTTCCTAGTTACGATTATTCTAATAATAAGGTAACATATTGTTAAATTACACTGGTTGTTGAAAAAACTTAATATGCAAAAAGCAATGCATCAGATTCGAGAACGCATGAATATGATGGTGTTCGAAAACTCTTGAATCAGTTTGCGGAATTTGTTTCTTATCGGTCGCAAACGATCACCTTACAACTACTTACTTATATTTTTATGATAAAACATACAAAACATTTAAGAGATATTGACATCGATATAATTCGCAAATACATTTTCGCATATACTGCCACCATCAAAAATATGGTTAGTATTGAAAATTCCAAAAATATTGTGGTGGCGTAATCAAATTTCATATAATCAAATAAGCGAAATCTCCTGCCATATATATTATGCATACATTCTTTAATATACATCTCCCCCTTCTATATATATATATATATATATATATATATATATATATATATATATATATATATATATATATATATATATATATATACACTGTCACGTGGGGAAACTGAAAACTCGAGTTTCAAAAAAAGAAATGGCGCTAGTTCTAGGTCGTGATCGAACAATGGAATACGAAGTAATTTACCTGTAAAAAGATCGCTAAGACTTCATCAGAACCCTGTAAAAGAAAAACATTGACTCACCCCTCTTCAATGAAGACACTCATGAATGGTTGAATAACATTTATTTGATCAGTTTCATGCGCTTCCAAAAATTTGCATCATCATTTTTCTCAATTTCAAAATGGCCATGTAGACAATTTACTTTTTTTTTGTTACAAACTCAGAGAGCTCTGAAAGAAAAAATAGCCATAATAACAAGAAAGAATAAAAAAAGAATAAAGTTTACCGAGGCGAAGATATCGCCAAAAGTTCGGTTTTAGAAAAATAGCCTGGACAAGAAAAAGTTCATCATCGCAATGTTGAATCCCAAGTCAGACTGTAGTAATATGACAGAAACAGTTTTAGAGCTTTATGCTCGTAGGCTTATAGCTCGCACTGAGTAAGATTGAGTTTTTTCACAAAACTCGTCAAATATTTAGAACACCATTTTGGTGGAACCAATAATAAGCTCGCTGAAAAGGAATTTCCACGTCAGACTGCCGAAAAATCAAAAATCCCGTTGTAAACACTAACTTTCTGTTGCCACAACTATATCAGTAGAAAAAACTTTTGATTAAAAAAACTCCACCTGAAGGCGCAATTGAAAGCAAATTATTTATAAGCAAGTGTCACATGACATAATATATATATATATATATATATATATATATATATATATATATATATATATATATATATATATATATATATATATATATATATATATATATATATATATATATGTAGGATGTTCGATCTGAGAGAACTTTCATAAAAATAGTATCATATGTAGACAAATTTAAAATGAATCAATATTAAATTTGTCTATATATGATATTATTGTTAAGAAAGATCTGAATTTATGTGTAGGATCATGAGGGAGTGGGAATATGTCTTTCAGGGAAAAAACGATTTGTTAAAATGTTCAACACGAGCGGACATTTTTTTTATTTGTTATATATTTAGCATTTATTTATGATGTTTTCCAAATGATATTACCACAAAAAATGCTCATTATGATGGTCATTAATGTAAACGACTATCTGGAATCGTCATGTTTTACAGCTGATCGCAGTGTCTTTTGGGCAATGCTACAAACATGTTGTGAAATGGTGTCTTTAAGGTGAAGGAAAGTTTATGAATTATCAAGACTTACCAAGTGTTTCAAAACTAAAACTCGCATGGACTTAGGTCTGGGTACCATAGAGGCCATAGATCATTAAAGTGGTATTTGATGACACGTTCTTCTGTGTTGCAATTTTCGAGGACATCGATAACACGACGACTAGTGTGGGGAAGAGCTTTGTCTTGCATAAAAATTGTGAATGGAAAAAGTTTGATGTGCTCGCAAATCCGGCACAATTTTCTCTAATAATAATTATATCGCTGGTTGATTATTGAATATTTCACTGAACTACTTAGCACTTAATTCATCTCAGAAATAAGAGTCAAGTATAAATTATTTTGTAAATCCATACTTTACATTGGCTTTTAGTGAGTGCAATGGAAACTGTAAGACTGAACACTGATTTTTGGGTTCCCAAACCTAGCGGATATGAATATTTAACAAGTCATCTAACTGAAAATATGCTTCAACTGCCAAAATAATATTATGTTGCAAATAATGTTGTGGATAGGAATAAAGTGAAATTCAAATGAATGGGAAGTTAGAGATTTAAGTGAGAACAAGAGTCTCGTGAATTCAATTCATATGGAAGCAATTTCTACATAAGGTGACCCTTGAGCGGATAAGATTAATACGAGTTAAAAATTTAAGTGAGATCCGGGATGGAATTTCAAAATCCTTTGGAGACTCTGCATGAAGTGACCCTTGTACAGACAATCCTGTAGGGTGCTTCTCATTATATTTTGGACAGTTGAACGAGACATACTCACTGCTTCTGCTGTTGGAAGGATGCTGGTATTACTGTATATTTTGTTGAAGATGAAGCCTGCAATATTTCTATTGAAATAGGTTTTTTCTTCTTCAAGATCAAACTTTAAAGGAACTTGTTTTTCCAAATTTTTCTATTATTTTTCGAAGATTTTTAACAGTCTCAATGGATATTTCCGAAATCCATTCAAAGTTTGAAATCTTCATAAAACAGCTGTTGCGAAAATTATTGTTTCGGTAAAGCAATTCTACTAACAATGGGCCTACTAACAGATAGATAAGAATTCTACTAACAGATAGATAAGAATATATAAGCTTCGAAAATTTTTGAAAAAGAAAAATATTAATCAATTGCTTATGAATATAAACTTCATAAAGAAATATATGGAAATAATATTTTGTGTCGCTATAAATTAAATGCAAAATTATGTACAATTATTTTTAATAAAAATTATCTTCATTAATGAAAAATATATTTTAAATTTCAAGTCCCTTTTAAGAGTTAAAAGTCTTTATCTCTGTTTAATAATTTAACTTCTTTTTCTGATATTACAAATAAGACATTTGGTTTGAAGCGGAAACATGCGATTTTAAAAATAGAAAATATTTTAATTTCAAATTTTTTTTATGCTATGCAAGATTTTTAAACAATGTTTTTATCACTTAGCTATTCCTTAAAATACTTTGTATTTCTACATCTTAGAACACAGTCTAGAACATTAAACTCTGTGCGTAGACAAAAGATACTTAATAAAAGCTTTGAACATAACTAGAAAACAATGAACCCAAGCGATTCGGTGAATCGTGATCTTCTGTGGAAGGTAATTTCACCTATTCCGAAGTTCTTGACCACCCAAGCTCTTTGAGATGGAATCAGATTAATTCGTTCTTCCCATACATTTCATAGCTTTTATCTTCTTACCCATGAACCTTCCCTCTATTCTTCAACACGAAATCTATCATCGTTGGCAAAGAAGCAGAGGCAGGTGTTTACGCTTGGCTGGCGTTTTCTTCTTGTTTGGCATAAAATTGGCGAGGTGAAAGTAAATTGAACTGAAATTTAATCGACTTGTTTATGTAAATGCCTTTTTTGAATGTAATAGAAAAGGAATAAATTTTAAAGTAAAATTCAAGCGAGTTGGAAAATTTTTATTTATTGAGTGATTTCCTTGTTTTATTTGGAAAGAAAATAAATATCATTTTATAAGTTGATGTTATTAAAAAATCGAATTAAATTTATTGCTTAAATATTTTAAAGTGGATTTAAATTGTTAAAATGTTTATATATTATTTTCATCGAGTGAGTTGAATATTTTAAGAGTGTTTATATTAATAAAAAATTATAAATAGTTGACAAAAATGAAAATTTATAAGATTTATGGCTAAAATCATCAAGTAGCTGATAAACTGTATGTTTAAGTGACTTTCAAAATAAATATCAATTTGATACCATCAAGGTAAATATTATAAAAATCATGCATTAATTCTATCTGCATATCAAAGAAGGGTAAGCGAAATCGTTTTCTTTGATTAGCTGTTGTTAAGTTTATGCTGATAAATATGTATCGTGAACTTTGTTTTCAATTTAAATAGTGTTTTGGCTATATTATGAAATAGAATCTCAAAAAATTGATTTGAAATTAAGTTTCCTTTCATCATTAAACATTTAGATTATTGCCAATCTTAGACTAGATTCATCATGTATCAGTTACATATTTAGTGTGATATTGAAGTTTTCAATCACAATATCAATTGAAAAAAACGTTTAATATAAAGGCTCAGCAAATAGGTAAATTTCCAATTTTATATGTTACACGTAAAAATCATGCAAAGTTCTAATTTTATATTTCATGAAAAGGTATATAAATTTCTAATTTTATATCCTTTATAGAAATTACGCAAATTTCTACAATAGCTGAATTTTCAATTAAAAGCTACAGAAGATCTTGAAATATTCTTTCGCTTATATTCTTTAAGGATATTAATTTTTAATCTTCCAATAGTAAATATAGGGAAGAAATACTATAAATTTATTTGTCGGAAAGTATATGATGGGTTGGATCATATGCTGATGACGCAGAAAAGAAAATGGTTATAACGCGCACGCACACACACACACACACACACACACACACACACACACACACACACACACACACACACACACACACACACACACACACACACACACACACACACACACACACACAAATACTAGGTCTTATCGAATGGCTCTTATGACTGATTTGAAAAGATATCAATATTTTGAATAACTTATTTTATCATTATTATAAATGTATTAAAAGCTCAAAAAAACACATATTTGTTTTATGATAAATTCAGTAATCAAAATTATTGAGCATATGTTATAGCAGATATAAATACAGAACTCTCATTAATAGATGCTTAAAATTTTATTGAAATAAATGATTCAATGACTTTATGAAACTTTATTGGAAACTTTTAAGTATAAAAATAATCTGTTCCACAATAAAGTTTATTTAAGGTAGTAGAATTTTCATTTTTTTCTCAATTCTAAATCCAATCAATAAACTTCACAAATAAATTTTATTTACTGGTGATTGTAGCAAAATTCATCTTGCTATGGACAGGAAATTCATTTGATTTTTTGAGTTGTAATGATATTTTAAAAAAATGTAAAACTATTTTATTTTAAAATTAAATTTTAAGATAAAAATGGGATTTTAAATAAATAAATTATTTTTGTGAATTATGTATTACAAAATTCTTAACTTTTTTTATAAAATTAAAATGTTATTTTTAAATTACCTATCACCTATATTTGAGAAAAAGTTGCTTTTTCATTATATGCAATAAAAATCATCGTTTTTGGCGCGTGAATGCGTTTCTACATTAAAAATAAAAATTAGTTTATTTGGGTCGGAGTAACGTAGAGACACTAACACGTCTTTTTTTTTTTCTTTTAAAAAGAAAAAAATTAGCATGTAAACAGAGAAAGCTAGTTTTAAACTACGCAATGAGTTCAGGAAGTTCGTTGACTTACATTACGTGAGGAAAGTGAGAGTGATATTTATTCTCTTTTAGCCCTAAAGGGCCTTATTTGAAATCATTGCTCATTCTCGTGATTTCAGAATCCAGTTCATTTAAAAAGGAATTATGGCAATCGAGAACTCAATCATTCATTTAAATTTCTATGAAGTTGAAATAATTTAGAGGAATTGTTTATTTTTCTTTTGAAATACTTTCTTCACATTTACTGTTTATATTAAATGAAAGGAATCATAAGTAAATTTATTGAATAAATTAATTCTTAGTTGCATATAAATTAAATATGCTTAAGCCTCATACTTTTTTATGTAGCAACATTTACAGAGTGCTTTTATATATTTTTCACTGTACTAAAACATTCTTTATAGTTTTTGAACGTAACTAGAATCTTAAATATTTAATTTATTTATCTGTAACATTGTTCGTTGGTAGCACGCTATCTGAATACGATTTCATTTCTTCTGATGTAGAGGGAAATACTATAATTTATACGAAACGTACTTGAAAGATAGAGGAAAAAGTATTTGTAGATAAAAATACGTTAAGAAAAACGAATAAAATTTGTATGTATGCATATACTAATAAATTTTATGCAAGAAAGAAGAAATTTTTTGTAGCAATACATATATTTGATAGTTAAACAAAATCTTATAAATTATTGTATGTTTATCATTGATTACAACAATTTCTCACTTTGCTTCAAATTTTATTTTTTGAAAATAAGAAGCCATTCATTTAAGAGTAAATCGAATAATAAATTTATATAATTCCTTAAAAGCTTGGTCTCATTTTTAAATTTCTACTCAGATTATTTTCACGCATGTTAAATGATACATATTTATCGAATTTTGTGTATTTACGTCTAAAAATGCTAACAGAAATCTTTCAGCATGAATTGGTTTCGTATTTATTTTCATTATGAAGTAACTCTATTTATGATTGATTATAACTAATCTTCAGAAAAATTTTAGTAATATTCATATAATTTATTTCAAAAGATTTAAACTTTTATTGTTAAGTTGCTGTCGGCAAATCTTGTTTAAATGGAATGTTGCATATTTTTTTTATCAAAATAGAACAGTTTAATAGAAACTCATGAAATGTTTGCACACCACATTATCTTCATCTTACTGTGCAAATGCGAATATTTGATAATAAAAATAATGGAAACTGTGAAATAAAAAGGCGTAAAAATATGCGTACAAATGAGAAAATACATAAGAAAATAAATCATGATAAACATTTTTGATTACAGACCTTTGTAAAGTATTCTCAAATTTCTGGTATACAGTACAAAACATCTTAGTAAGATGCATGTTAACCACAAACATGGTTACCGATAAGAATGTTATCAAAGAATGAGATTATTCATTGCAAAATAAAATTTTGCATAGACTATCTTGATGTGTAATGTTAATTGATTAATTTATCAACCATTCATAATTTTCGTTAATTTAAGTCTCTCCACATTTTATTAGTTTAAAATAAACATTCTTTCTAAATATCAATGATACAAGCGATATTATGACATCACAGTAACATTATTCCGCAATTTGACTACGAGAAATGAGAACATTTCCTGCTCCAATCAGTTTATATGTCAAGAGCGAAAAATTGAACACGTGTAAATAATAAACCAAATAATGATTTAATTTTGAGTAGACATACTTGAATAAATAAATAATAGAATTCTGGAAATATTTGAAACTCCAAAACACAAATTACAATGCTTTTTACCTTCCCCTAAATTCTTATTATTCTTTACTTAAATAAATTTGGTTAATGTTTATTTCATTTAACGTATAACTATTAAAGTTTTATAAATAGTTTCATCAGAATCTAGTTAAATCTTTTGTTCAAATATAATTTAATATCTTTAGCTAGTTCATTAAATGCAAATTTAGTTAATTTATTTCAAATATATCCGATATTTGCTATTTTTGACAAATGCGTACATTGGAATCTTCCAAATTTTTTTTTTATCAACAACAGGTCCCTGTGAGTAACCTTCAGTACTTGGTAAGAGCACATTCCTGAAAGAAACTATCAACAATCTCCATCCCCCCTGGTGGGTGTTTGATTATAATGAATGGATAATGAATTATAATAAATATTCTGGGTTTTTGTGACCCGTTAAATATCAACATTTATGATGAGAAAGAATTTTTTCACTTCAAAGGCTTTCAACACCCTAGGATACACAGTACGGATACGAAATATTAAGTGCCTAAACTTTCTTAAAAATTTTCAAAATTAATGACTGTCCAGATTGTCCTGGTGTTAGTAAATAAGTATAATTCATAAAATATTCGTATATACTTTTCATGAAAATAACTAATTATTTTAACTAAGTAAACATAGTATTTTCTAAAATTGTATTTTTGATGAATTTTTTTTCAATTAAAAAATTTTAATATTTAGCAAAATTTGTTTTATGTCTTGATTGCTTCTTTGGTTTGCAATATTTTACGGCCTTTCAATTTGAAATCGTGTTCAAGAAAATTTAAGATTTGTCTTGTTTCCAATTTCATTTTTAATTTCAGTTATGACTATATAAATTAGAAGTTTTAAAAAATGGTACTAGACTTTTTACAAACTAAAATTGTTAATTCAATTTTTAACCTTGCTTAAAGTAAATTAAAAACTGATTAAGTGGGCCCATACCCAGTCAAATGCTGATTGCAGTTTAATCTGGTATTACTTCTGTTATGCAATCCTATTAACATCATTTATTGAATAAACTCGATAAATTAAAGTTGCTACATGAATGTTGTATATATTTTATTATACTCAGTTTTCTCTTAGATTGTGAGTTTAATTAAATCGAGGACCACTACTAAATAATTTATTTAAATCGAGGACCACGTAATAAATTTGAGAACCACCAAACAAAAAGCAAAAATATATCTAATATATTTCTCTAACAGCCCACCAGATAAAATTTAAATTCATTTTTTTTAAAAAAAAGCGCAGTTTTAATTAATTTTGCAACAATTGATCAAAGTAATCTTTCTCAAGTATTTCAATACAAACGATCGATGCCAACGTTTTAAGCAATCAGGGAATAAAAATAATTCATCAGCGATAATTTAATTTTACAAGTGACGTGTGACAAAATAAGATTATGAAAACAAAATTAACTTAACTTTACTTTTAATAATTAGAACGTATGATGTAAAATAGTAAATAATCCTTGAAACTTATGATTTTGACCTTTGTCTTAAAGTGGTGAAAGTGGCTAAAGTAGATAATTTTGGCAAATTTTTCAAGGTTTGCTTGATATATAAGGTAACTAAGTTTCTGTGAAACAAATTAAACTAAGAATAATTTACTTTCAAGAGCTTCCTTTTTAAAAGTTCTCATAAAGGACAAATTTTTTTTACATTTTTAATTTAAAATTATAATGCAACCAAATTTATCTTGAAAAAACATTTATCATAATGTACGAAATTTATAACCTGAAATATATTTTTCAAATTATTTTCGAAATTTGTGATTTGAAATGAAAATTTATAATTTTGAAGCTTTTTCAATTATAATTATTCAGTTAATTAATAAATCCCATTAACGTTTTATTATTTTATAATGTACACAATAATTTTATACTTTTATTTAGTTCAATATTTGAATCAGGGTGATCATCATAATTGTTTGTTAAAGAACGTAGAAATTATGCATCAAAAACATATTTATCATAATAATAAAAACTATTTGACAGAATGTCTTAGTAAATGAGATTTTTAAATTCTAATCACAAAATGAAATTACTTTAGCCAAACATCTCTCAATAAAATTGTTTATAAGAACGAATTCATTTTTTATAACAATAAAATCTAATTGAAAAAGCTATTTAGGGCGATAAATAAGTAAAATTATATATATATATATATATATATATTTCTATTTCTGATCATGCTATATATATTGGATATAAATAAATAAAATAAATATATATATATATATATATATATATATATATATATATATATATATATATATATATATATATATATATATATATATATATATATATATATATATATCTTAAAAAGCAGTCGTAAATGTTTGTTTTATATATTAATTCATGTCTATATTTACTTAGTTTTCTGGGAAGTTATGAGCTTATTTCGATAAATTTGGTAATAATACAAAATTTTATGACGCACTCATTTTTTTTCTTTAAAATAATTTTATTTCAAATAAAAACATGAATTTATTTTCCTGAATGTTTACGAAAGCTTTCTCTAGTGTATTTCTGCGTGATAATAGTTTTTCAGTGTATTGAAACTGCTCATTTCTCAAAATTATTTTAAAAAATCATAGTTTAATTAATGGGAAATTTAATTTTTTTCAATCGATATATATTTTTTCTTTAGATAAAACAAGTATGAAATAATTGAATTTTGCTGCTTTTGCATTTGTGGTTGACAATATCAAATTTTTAGAAAGAAATGTTAAACTTTATTGATACCAAAATTATTAACTGTGTTCCCATATCATGAAATTATTTATTTATATTTATGTAGTTATTTATTTTTTATGAAGTCATACTTCACCATAGATTTTGAAATATTTAAATACACATAGATCATAATTTTCTCCCTCACGTGGTAAGACTTAAAATGAGATATGTAAAGCCCATGTAATTTATATTTTTGATTTCGCAACACGTGTAAATATTTACTTGCAAGTGACTGAAATCTTAATATACGAGAGTTTAACTAACATTTATTTCCCTGAACAATGGAATTTTATGTGTCTCGAATAGAATTCCCCTGAATTAAAACCTCATAAATATGTTTGATTAAGAATGTGTCCTCTGTCGCTTATTTGAATCACCTTTGAAAAAATATAATTTACACTATTTCCATATTTATTTGCTTAGTTTGATATTTTTTATTCGTATATCTATATCTATTTATTTATCTATCTACCTATATATATATATATATATATATATATATATATATATATATATATATATATATATATATATATATACATATATATATATATATATATATATATATATATATATATATATATATATATATATATATATATATATATATATATACACATAAGAAAAATGAAGAAAATTGAAACCAGAAATATAAAATGAAAAGATACTAAAATATATGATGCAAAAGACAAGAAGAAGGCATAGGAATCACGTCTTCATCAGGAGGGAGATGGCCAGCTATGCAAAATGAACACACTTTTCTGACATGCTCGAAGGACAAATGTCTAAAAATCTTCGTGCAATTCCCCCGAAGAGTGTTCGTATTAAAAACTAGCATAGCTTATTGCATAGCTGGCCATCTCCCTCCTGATGAAGACGTGATTCCTATGCCTTCTTCTTGTCTTTTGCATCATATATTTTAGTATCTTTTCAATTTATATTTCTGGTTTCAATTTTCTTCATTTTTTCTTATGTATATATATATAAATATATATATATATATATATATATATATATATATATATATATATATATATATATATATATATATATATATATATAAAAATAAAACATGAAAAATATTGAAACCAGAAATACAAGTATAAAATTGGAAAAATACTAAAATATGCGATGCAAATGATGAGAAGAAAGCATAGGAAAGCCTATTTTGCAGCATAGCTGTCCATCTCCCTCCTGATGAAGAGGTGTTCCTTATGTTTTCTTCTCATCATTTGCATCGTATATTTTAGTATTTTTCCAATTTTATATTTCTGGTTTCAATATTTTTCATGTTTTATCTTATTTATATGGGCAAATCTTTCTTTAGCTGCTTTTGCGTTGGCTAAATTTCCTGTAATATATTGTAGTTCATATTTTGTTATATTGTATTTTCAGTACTGTGTGTGTGTGTATTCATTATTTCAATTTATTTTTTGACTTATATTAATACATAAGTGATCACTCTTTTCTACAAGGCATAACTAATCGTTAAAAAAAATAAAATAAAAATCCCACCCAAGTAAAGCACAATGCCGAGCTTGAAATCGTCGAAATATCTAAGCCTTAATTAGAGCTTTGACGTGGCGCCACATGCGCGACTGATATGCGCCTGCGCTGAAATTATAATTATTTGCATATCTCACCTTAGTAAATGCATGTTGTAAATTTCATGTTATTTGCATGCTTCCTTCAGAGTGTTGCATTTACGGTGGCCAGCGCAGTGTAGAATAATACTTGACTCAGATTATTAAATGTTTAATTGCGCGATTAGATTTTATTTGATTTAATTTGCCGGGAGCATCGAATTGTATCATAGTTTTTCTGAACTAATATATGTCTTATTTTTGATTCATTTCAAATGTTTTCTAAATTATGATTTGCTTTTTTGCAAAATGTCTTTTCAAAATAAAGAGTTTTAATTCCTGTTTTCTATTTAATTCCCTAAAGAACTTGAAGTCTGCCGCTATATTGCCGGTAAATAAGGCAACTACATCAAGAAACATAACTTCGGATCGTCGGATTAAAAGAAACCAATAATGGCAAATTTTAATATCAAAAGTGAATGTTATCATCGTTTCTTATACCTGCTAACTTGTGTAAATGATTCTATAAATTTAAGATTTCAAGAAATCACAAATTACACTAAACATTTGCCATTCTTGTTCAGATTTCAGCAAAATTGCAATTCGCTTACTAATATTATTGGACAGTATAATTTGCTTTGTCACACATAAGATTTATTTTTTGATGCCTTATTACATGAATAGAAAATTTATATTTTTGCTATGAGTTAATATTAGAATATGAATTTTTTCAGCAATGTTTATCTTATGAATTAAAAGTAGATTTATAGGCTGTGTTAACATTAGTATAAACTATTTTCAATTAGAAACAAGTGATTTCGTAGTTTTCCGAAATATTTATTTTTCGGTGATAACTTCAAAATAAATCTAAACATTGTGAAAAAAACTTTTTTTGTTTTGCATTTGCTCTATTGAATATAAATAATTTTATTATTTTTGTTTTTAGGTATATCATATAATAATAAATTTTAATAAATTATCAAATTACTGTGATTGTTAGATTTTCATTTACTAAAAATTCGCATAATGTAATATTTTAATTCATACGTTTTAATATCACTAAATTGTGATGATTTTATTGCTTACGGATTTTTCCTAGTACGTTTATTGATAGATTATGTCTTTTGTCAATAGGTAAAGATTATGGTGGGTGACTACCAATTTATATGGTTCAATTTTAAAATTAGAAAAATTTAATTAATTGAAATATGTTTTGAGCCGAACCATAACTAAAAATCGACATAATTATATAAACATAATGTATGTGTATATTTTTAAATTCAGTCATCAAATAGTTTTTATTCATATAGGTTATTGAAGGATCAATTTATCACAAGAATATATTAGGTTTTCAATTATGGTTAAAAATAGTGATTAAAAGTTATGATTATGGTTGTGGTTTTATAAAACTGGTTTTCTAAAACTTTGAAGAAATTTGCATTTTACAGTATTTTTAACAACAGAACACCGTAGTTATTTACATTATAATACAGTATTCGCCGGCCAATGGCTGAGTGGTTAGCGTTCCTGACTCCTAAGCTGTGAGTCCCGGGTTCGAATCTCGGTTCGAGCATGGATGTTTCTCTGTCCTTTCTTCTGTGGTGATGTATGAATGTGGCCCACCCTATAAACGGGTTTGTGGTGGTATGGCGCGGGCAACGCTACTCGTCTCCGTGACTTGGCTCACAGGTGCCCGCTGGGTAACGACAAATGAGTAGCAGTTTCTGGCCTTGTTGTGGCATAGGGTTCGTTACCCAAGTGCCCGCCATTGGAAAAAAATATTATAGTATTCTTCAATGGAAAATGGTCATGTCTCTAATATAATATGTACAATTATGGTGTTGTTTTCTCCTGCTATTTAATGCAGTATGTTCTGTTCAAATCCCACAAAAAATTTTCTTAATAATATAAAATAATTTTGTAGTCTTTCTCAAAGACAGTAATTACTTTCATTGTTGATATTTAGCTGAAAATAATAATATTAAGAATAAAAAAGAATTTTGAAATTTTATTTTTAATAGTCTTTAATTTCTCAAGCTATTAAATAAACAGCCTGAAAAAATACCGCAAGAACATACAATTTTAAATACTAAAACAAATAATTGCATGTTATTTCTTCCATAACAATTGCTTCTGTTTTGGATCAAGTATGTCATGTTTCACAAATCGATTCTGTAATGTTATTTTCAACATTATTGCATAAAAGATACAACATAACAATTCAACATTTTTGAATTTTTAAAAGGGTTTTTTGAAAACATGTCGTAAAAAGACTTTTGAAATTCTTTTATGGATCCTTAACAGATGATAATGATGAAAAAGTCTTGACAATAAAAGTATGCTTCCACTTTTATGGATTTCTTATCGAGAACAATATTGCTTCATAAATTTTGGCAGACACGAGCAATAAACTTGTCCAGGAAACTCAAGGAGGCACTAGCTGATTTTTCTAGAACGAGTTAAGTTGAAGTTAATATATTTCGATTTCCTATGACGATTCAATAAATACGTTAGAATATTGATTACTAAAACAATGACTAAATTCTTTTCTTATGGAATATCAAATTAAAGCAATCATCCTTTATTTATCATTCACTAAAGCTTCGGTACGAAACGTCTTAGTATATAAAAATATATAAATTCCTCATAATTTTAATTAAAAATCTTCAAGAAACCTTGATACAGATCGATTCAAATTTAAAAGATATTAGTGTTAACTGGACTATTCTACTAGATATTTATACATTTTTGAATAATTACATTCATTATAGTACATTTTTTATTTTACATATGCATTCAGAATAATTTTTTTAAAAGGTTGGAGTTACAATATTTACAGAATAGATTCTATAAGTATCTTAATTCAAATTACAATAATTTAATTTTATGTTCCCTATAATCTCAGAGCATCAGTGGAGGTTTCAATAAACTTGTCCTGTGCATTTAGAACTTAATTAGTACTTAACAGCAATTGGTATTTTTCTGCAAATTCTTTCTGAATTAATTCATTAATATTAAATTTTATTGCAAAATTTTGTTGAGAATTATTTATTAAATTTGTCATATTATATTTCGAAAACTATATTACTTTAATTTTTTCATGTCTGATTCATGTGCATATATATCAGGATAAATAAAATTATTTAAAATTTAAAGAGTTGTATTTTATGTTTTATGTAACAAATATTCAGCTCTCAGTTTTTTTAAAAATCTCCAGACGATGCAATATCATCTATATATTTATATATATATATATATATATATATATATATATATATATATATATATATATATATATATATATATATATATATACATATATATACATATATATATATATGTATATGTATTGCATTTATTTTCTTCCTGTTCCTGATATTTTTAACTGATCTAAAACGTTTTATTTTCAAGTGAAATTTGTCTCAGTTTTCAGGGATACAAAGTAAATTATGACAAAATCTGAATCAATATTTACTTAATGTATGCAAGCATATTGCATTGTTATTATTTTTATTATACATGCATGTGTTTTTATTAATATAACAATAGGCATTTATTATAATATGTTAGAGATGTCCTTGATGAGTCAGACTACTTCAGAATTTATAATATTTTAATGGATTAATTCTGTATTGTTATAAAGATGTTATTTAATATCAGCTATTTTAACATATATAAAAGCAATGTACACTTAAATTTATTTAACTATAAATATGAAATATATAAACTTGGTTTTAAAAAAGTAATTTCCACGCAAAGCATTAAATGTTTGCTATTGCTTTTAATTTTTTCTTATAAGTATAAATTTATTTAAAAAGAGCGAGTTAAATATATAAAATAAAAAAACTGCTTATAAATTTAACTAATTGATCAGCTAAATATTGTGAGAGAGCGCGAAATTAATTAAATATTTATTTCAAAATGAAGAGTATATATATATATATATAAATATATACACTACTGGCCATTAAAATTGCTACATAAGGAAAGCGGCACACCACACACGTGAAATTTGCATGACAGGTAGAACTTGCTGTGATATGCAAATGATTAGATTTTCAGGGCATTCATGCAAAGCAGGCGACAGTAGCGACATCTACAATATGTATAAATCCAGAGATTTGACAGCAGTTTTCTCATTCTCAATTTCCGTTTCAACGTTGTTTTCGGCAAAGAAAGTTGTTGTAATGCCTCGTGTAAGAAGAAGAAATGCCTATCAGCATGTGTCTGACTTTGATCAAATAAGAATTATAGCCTACCGGGATTGCGGTTTATCGTACCGCAATATTGCTGCTCGCGTCGGTTGAGACCCCATGACTGTTAGCAGAATATGGAATCGATGGGTTCAGGACAATCATACGGAACGTCATGCAGGATCTCAGCGACCCCCCATCACTAAACAGCAGAGAAGACGGACATCTTATCCGCATGTTCACAAGGGATCGTACAGCCACGTCACGAACACTGAGTCCAGAAGTGGAGTCATTTGCAAGGCAACAAGTTTCTGCTCGAACAGTTCGACGACGTTTGCAGCAGCATGGATTGTCTGCACGGCGACCATGGCTTCGTCTACCATTGACGCTGCGTCACAGACAGGAGCGCCTTCAATGGTGTGATCAGCGACGAACCTGGACGCGGGAATGGCATCACGTCATCTTTACAGATGAATCTCGGTTCTGTATACAGGACCATGATGGCCGCATCTGTGTTTGGAGGCATCGTGGAGAACGCGCATTGCCAGCTTGCATTGGACATCGCCATACTGGCCCATCTGCTGGAGTGATGGTATAGGGTGCCATTGGATACACGTCTCGATCACCTCTTGTTCACATTACCGGCACTTTGAACAGCAACCGTTACATTTCCGATGTATTAAGGCCCGTGGCTCTGCCCTATCTTTGAGGCCTCCCTAATGCTTTGTTTCAACAGGATAATTCACGACCGCATGTTGCCCGTATTGTTCTGAACTTCCTTGATACAGAACAGGTTCGACTGTTACCCTGGCCAGCACGTTCTCCTGATCTGTCACCAATTGAGAACGTGTGGTCAATGGTTGCCGAGCGATTGGCACGCCATCACTCACCATCCACTACTGTCGATGAACTGCGGCATAGTGTTGAAGCTGCATGGACTGAGATCCCCGTACATGCCATACAATCTCTGTTTGACTCCATGCCTAGGCGGATAAATGCTGTTATTGCAGCCAGAGGTGGCTGCTTTGGGTGCTGATTTCTCAAGATCTATACATCCTAATTTCCTGTAAATCTAATCACTTGTTCTTTCCACTATAATGTATGTGTCCAATAAATATTTTTCTGTTATTTGCATTCCTTCTTGGTGTAGCAATTTTAATGGCCAGTAGTGTATATATATATATATATATATATATATATATATATATATATATATATATATATATATATATATATATATATATATATATATATATATATATATATATATATATATCATTGATTAATCTAGTGTTATTTATAAAACACACGAATTATAAAATGAATTGCAATAAACCATGTTTTTATATATTTACTCTTCTTTTCATTACTTATAACAAAATATTTGTAAGGAATTTTTTTTTTAATTTTACTTGAACACTATCAAAAATTTAGAATTATAAGGAATACTTAGTTAATAATCGTCTTTATTCAATTCATATCCGAATATTTGCCTTCATCTAATTCAAAAAATCTATTTGATCAAGATCGGACGAAAAAAATTCGGATTTGATAAAAATACTAAAATTTATCTATGTACTCAATTCTTAACAATGCATTTTAAGTGAATTTTATTGAAATTAATTTATACATTTAAAAATAATTTTGCTAATCAAACTTATTTAGTAATAAAACATGAGTGACATAATTTTAATATCTTTTTTTTTCCAAAAAATATGAAGTTTCATATTCTGAAAAACACAGTCAAAACATTACTTGCATTATTTTTTATAATTATGTATCATTTTTATCACATTCATACGCACATTTTTCTCTTAAATTCTTAAAAATTGTGTATGTAAAATTAGAGACAAAATATAAAAAAAAATTTCCACAATTTTTATGTTATTCAAACATTTTTTATTTTATGCAATACATATCTTATGCAGTCGTATGGATTTGTACACTGTTCTGATTTTTACATATGTTCACAATATAAGTTTTTCTATATGTATTTACAATATAAAATTTTTTACATACACTGACATTATAAAACTTTTTACATATATTTACAAGATAAAAGCATCACATATATTTACAATACAAACATTTTTTATATATATTTACAATATAAAGATTTTTACGTCTATTTACAGTAAAAATATTTTGCATGTATTTACAATATAATTTTTTTATATATATTTACAATATAAAAATTTTTACATATACTTACAATATAAAACTGTTTACATTTGTTTACAATATAAAAGTTTTACATATATTTACAACATATATTTTTTGCATATATTTACAATATAAAAATTTTTACATCTACTTACAATACAAAACTTTACATATGTTTACAATATAAAAATTTTTATATATATTTACAATATAAAAATTTTTACATACATTTATAATATGGAAATTTTTTAATTCAAATAGGTAAAAAGTGTATTGAAATTATAGTTTGTGTTAAAGTTTTCCAAAAAGTATTTTTTGTTCATAAATATTTCTTAATTTTTGAAAAAGAAAAAAATGATGTTTATTTTATACACAAAAGCTGAAGGATGCTTTTTGGCAATAGCAAGATGTTTCTCCTCAATTCCAAGGAAACCTTCGTTTCTAAACATACTTTCAAAATAAGTTCATATTTTAGATTCAGATGAATTTTCCATTTCTTTTATATATTTGTTTAGTTTTCCTCTCATATTATTCTTGGTAAATAAAAAATAGTGAATGTTTTCAATTTTTGTAATATTTTGTGTTTTATTAAAAATATTTGCGTTAATCCTCTTATTAATTAAATAAATAACTATAATATTTATTTCTAATGAAGTTTACAATGCTTATAATTTTTCCACTAAAAATATAATGTTTTGTATCAATACAAGCCAAATGTCTTTCATTCGGTTTTCAAATAACTAACATTCGGTAATAAAAGTATCAAAGTTATGTTTAGAAGTATTAAATATAAGAATTTTATAAATCATTAGAGATATTTATCCACTCTTTTCAAACTATTTATAATTCAAGATTTGGTACAGTTTGCTTTACTTGTAGCGCGATTAGTTGTTATTACTTTTTATTTGATACTAATTTGTTTCATTTGAAAAATGTACATTGCTTTAATTTAAAGCATATTCTTTTCCCTTAATGTTATTAACTTTCCCTCTTAATTATCTTCAGCAAATAAATACATTCTGACTGGTTTAATAGTTTTTAAAACGTGTTATCTTATTTTTTATAAGTCTTATTTAATTATAGTTTCAAATTTAGATGTTTCTGTTATATATAGATTTTAATTTTTGCTGCATTATATCGTATAGGTGGTTGGCAACAACTCAGTTTCAACCGACTGATGCCCGTCGAGCATTTCCATGCTTCGATGAGCCAGCGTTAAAAGCTACTTTCAACATCACTATCATTCGACCTTCCAACATGACCAGTCTCTCCAACATGCCTCGCTACAAGTCTGAGGATAAGTATGTAAAATTTCTTTTTATTTACATGAACATTATTACAGCATAAGCAAAACAAAAATACAGATTTTCATGCTATTATGAATACTCATTCGTTTGAGTATACTTCAACAATTTAAAATAGTTAGTAATTTTTGAAAAATCTTTCAAATCAACGTGACAAAGGATTTTAGGGTAGTTATTGCTTAAAATTAAGAATTTAATTTAGAAACTTTGAAAACATTTAAAGCAATTAATACTAATTACTTAATATTTCTGCAATAAAGTCTCTTTACATTGTTTTTTTAGTTTTGTTAACCTGAATTTTTTATCATCATGTTTAGATAACCTGAATGATGTTTAGATACAAGAATAAGTAATAAATATTAACAGGAAACTAATTTTATTAGGTTGGGGAAAAAGAAATCCATTATTTTTATATGAACTTCAAGACTTTATTTAACATGCTTCGGATTGTCCGATTTGGGTCAAATATGCACCGTTTTGTTGTATGATTTGTTGCCATTTTAAAGGTAACTTCATAATGCCTCTCTCATAGAAGTCCTGGTCTCTATTTGCAAAAAACTCTAGTAGTCGATTTTCACAATCCTCCCTAGATACCAATCTAGAACACGATCGTTTTCGCACAGGGTTATCGTATGTGATCCATTTCTCATCTCCAGTCACCATCCGTTTAAGAAATGGGTCTATCTCATTCCGTTTGGCCAAGGCTTCGCAGATGGAAATTCGATCCATCATGTTTTTTCTGTTAATTGGTGTGGCACCCAAACATCGAGCTTCTTTTTGAATCCAGCTTTGTGTAAATGGTTTAAAACAGTTTTATGGTCGATTTTTAGCTCTTGGGCGATGTTTCGACTGCTAACATGCCGGTCAACTTCGATCATTTCTCCGATTTTATCGACATTTTCGACGACCGGCCTACCTGTGCGAGGTGCCTCTTTAACATCAAAAATTCCTGAACGGAATCTAAGAAATCAAAATTGCACATAATTGGCTGTTACAGTATCGGAACCATAAACACCATTCACAATTTTAGCCGCCTGGCTTGCATTTTCGCTTTTGTCAAAGAAAAACTGTCAAATGTACCGAATTTTCTCTTTGTTCACTGCCCTTTTTAACACCCTGTAATTTACAATTGAATAGATCAAACGAAAAACTGAATAAAAATCCTTTTAGTGTGAAATGTTACCTTGACAACGAGCATAAATTTGAAATTGTTTGATCCGTATTTCACGAGATATTAATCACTACAGTCATCTACCGAAAAAATAATGGATTTCTTTTCCCCCAACCTATTATAATCAATGCTAGTATTTCAATGACACGCATTTGTAATCACAAACAAATGTTTGCATCAAATATACAAGAATAATGTAGCATGAAATTAAGAATAGTGTGTCAATGTGTTTTATAAACTATTCTTAATTTTATACTTCGTTAATCTCCATTAGATGAAATAGAAAAGTAAAAAAATCAAGCCAGATTAAAAAAATAAGATTCTTTAAATATTTGATTACAACAAATTTCATTTAAATTTAAAACAAAAATCAGAGCTTAAGAAATTTTTCTAAGTATGAACTCACAAAAAATTAATGCGACAAGGTATTTTCAAACAATATTTTGTAAAAAAAATATAATTTAGAGTATAGTTTAGCATTTTGCACTTATTCAAAAACCAAAAAATAGATAAGTAATTGACAAATAGATACATTTTTCTTTTTAAAGCTGGATTAATTCTCCAAGTAATTCTGACTCACATATTCGTTAAGAAGCATAATATTTTTCTGCCTGTTATTTTTCAGAACCGTTTCATAAACATAATATTTATTATGAGAAATGTGGATTTATATTTATATTTTAACATATTATATATATTAGTAGTAAAATAATGATAACACTAAACATGCTATAAAGGAGTAACTGGATATTATTTTTATTGACTTCTCTTAGGTGCTTATGTTGATTTATGAAATTTTATTTCTAAACTAATCACAATAAATATTTATTTAAATTTATGCTAATGAATTTGCTCCTTCCTATCTGGAGAAAACTTTGTTATGAAATCTTTTGGTTTATTGAATAAATTTCATAATGTATCTGTGTTACTTAGCAATCTAATTTAGAGTTTCGAGTTTTTATTTCATTCTTTTATAAGGTATGTACAAACATGAGTTTGTTTATATTTTTTATTGAAAATTCAAAACAAATTCGTCAATACCACAGATGATTGCATATATTTTTTTAACGAAGTGAACATAATATTTACTCTTCGAAAAGTTTTCTTGTTAAAAAAATTGAATAAATAAAAAGAAAAGAATAATATTTAGAAGTTGAAAAAAAGTTGTAATTGTTAATTTCAGCTTATTACAATTGAAATTGAATAACCATAAACTTTTTCAGTTTTTTCCCTCAACTGAAAAACAGAATATTTAAAATAAATTCCAAACAAATGTGGAATTACAAATGCAGAAACTGTTTGTAATATTTATTTTAAATGCATAAATTTTAGTTTGGACAAAAAATAAAAAAAATTGTGAAAATTGCATTTTCTATTTATAAAATAATCACAAATTTGCTATCATTTTACTGATTACATCATTGTTAAAATAACTATAAGGATTAAAAAATTATTACAGAATTATAAATATTTACTATTTTTATTTATTAAAGCAACTGAACGCTTTTATATTTCTTCTGTGTAATTTTAAAACAGTTTGCTGAAAAAATAATGACGTAATTACAACAATAATTGTTTAACTTTAAAATTTAAAAAATAAATAAAAATGTCATATTTTAGAATTTATATATTGAGTTCTTGAAACTATTTTAAATTTTTTCTGTAAATCTTTGAACAAAAAAAACATTAAAATCAAACTTTTATTTAAATTTCTAATTTTTGAATTTTTATTTTATGCATTTTAATATTTTAATTTTATTAATAGAATCATCTTGTTTATTTTTATCTATATGTACTTACTTACATGTGTCATTTTATATAAGCAATCTCTTTATTAGCAAAGCTTCTAATTATTTTATTGTCTGATATATATATATATATATATATATATATATATATATATATATATATATATATATATATATATATATATATATATATATATATATATATATATATATATATATATATATATATATATATATATATATAGGGGTATTTCTCTATCAAATTCGAGCAGTTTTCAGAATAAACATAATTTTCTGTATTTCTTCTCTTAATTTTATGTAATAATTTCATTTAAAAGTCAATGTAAATCCCAAAAAATGCCTTACAAAAGAAATATATGTTTTCTTCCTTATTTGGTATTATTGTCTGATATGGGTCAAAGCTGTTTCAATAAATATTTCGTTCTTGGCTCGATTGAATGTTAATTCTTCCACCGAATATCGTATTCAGTAAAAAATTTTATTCTTTACAAAAAATCTTGTATGTTAGCTCATTTTTTTCATTTTCCAAAATATTTTCAAGAGAATTATTTTTTGTTTTTATAATGGTGTATAATTTATGTTTATGAGAAATTCCATATCTGGCTCTAGATTTTTTTTTATATTTATAAGAATTTTTTTATGTTTATAAAAAGACACATCTCTAATTTTCCATTCTCTAAATCAGTGATTTCCGGTGGAAGCAATATCACCGTTTTCCATTAATGTTATTTTATATTCTATTGTAAACATGAAAAAAAATTGTATAGAATGTTAAACTTTTAACTAGCAAAAGCTTGTGATTTTTCAGATATATTTATTTATATAATTATAACTGCATTCAACTCATTTTTATAAGAATATCCCTTTCTAACTTCCTATTTTTCGTATAATCAGTAATTCTCTTCATGAACAATATATCTTCTTTCTGAAAAAATATATTTGACATCATTCAGAAGTCTGAAAATGTAAATCTTCCTTGCAATAGATTTTACGACTTTTATACTTTCTAGAACCTACTCAATTTAAATAAGTGAATAGAA